>CM040126.1:85540223-85858959 GCA_022559845.1 Amorphophallus konjac | reverse complement strand
TCTCCTATCCCTAATAACTCTCACCCTATCCGGTGCTTCCTACGCACCAAACCTTCTCCTTTTATTCCTCCATCAACCTTTACCGCACTAGCCCTCACCAAGCCATCCGAGCTTGCCTCTACTCCCCCGGCTTCTGCCGAGCCTCCATCAACCTCCACTCCACCGGCCTCTGCCAAACCTCCCACTGAACTTTAAACCATAACACCTCTTCTTTCTTCACTACTGAAAGCCTCCATTATCCCCATAACGCCAAAGTCAATTACCTTAAACACAACTTTGCCTTCACCTTTACCCGTGGCTAGTCCTGGGTAGGACTCACCTATTTTTGCACTCGAGCCGATCCCAGCCGCTTCCAAGCAAGGGGAGAAGCCCGACGTGTTTGAACCTTCGCTTACCCTTCCATTAAAACTCTTCATTACACCTCCACTTCTCATCAAGCTTACCGCCTTCGCTTCACCTTCCTCTACCACTCGGAGTGGGTGTATTCCTACAAGCACATGTGCCAGGGATATCCAAGAACCGGGCAAGAAGGGCTTGACCTCAGCGATGCCATTCAAAATTTAAGATTTTATTTGCCAGATATCGATATGTGCCATTATGCTTGGTATATTTGAGAAGTCTCCTTCAAGGCTCACTATGATAAATTCTTCCAAATCGATGCCATATCGACCCTTTATCAAAGTCACCTTATTCATTGGTCGATGCTCTTTTAATGCTCTCATTACCCATCGTTCCGTCATTATACGACTCCCTTGTCAAACGAAGGGGTTCTCTTACCATATTGCCATAACACATGAGAGTATTCGGGCATTAATTCCATTTATTGAGCCATCTAGTTGGGCACTCTCCTTGCCATGGAGGGGTGGGCATCCTTTTGCTAAAGGGATTTCCACCAATTCATTCACTCCTTATTCTGTTCCACCCACATTTTTCTCTCTACAGGCCACTCCATGGGTGAGGAGGAGGATCTTACCTTCTCATTCCATGCATTCTCTGCATTCTTTGCATATCATGCATTTCATGAATCCCTTACAACCATCATATGGCATTCACATGCATTTGCATTTCTTCTTTCCTGGGTTTCCGAACCTGTATCTTCTCCGCCTTCCGAAACCTCCAGGCCTTCCACATCTTCCACCTCCGAAACTTCTGAACTTATCTTTCCTCCCTGGGCATCGCATCCCATGGTGTCTTCTTCCTCCGGAACCTCTAGATTCCCGAGGGCATTATGCCCCTTTTTATCTCCTGTCTCCGGAACCTCCGGATTCCCCATGGCATTGTGCCCCTTTTTATCTCCTGCCTCCAGAACCTCCGGACTTATCTGATTACCCAGGGCATCGCGTCCCTCGGCATTTCCTTCTTCTGGAACCCCCTGATCCTATAACTTTCTCTTCTTATTTACCTCCGAATCCCCTTACACTTGCCGGGCATTGCGCCTTCCTTCTCCACATCCTTCCTAAACCTTGGGATCTCTTACCCCATTCCTCGATTGTTTCTGGGCATGGCACCCCTTCTCATTTTATCCCCCCGGAACCTCCAGATCTTCCTTCCTTCTTCTCTCTCCTCCGATTTATCTTCTTACTCCTCCAGGACATCCCGTCTTTTGTTCTCTTCATTCTTTTCTTCCTTTTCAATCATCTTTTTCCATATCTTTTCTCAGGGCATCACATCTCTCGGGATTTTCCTCCTCCGGAACCTCCGGATGATTTCTACCCGCATCATGATTCTCCTCCTCTCATACTTCCGGAACTTTCGGATCCGCCTCTTTCTATCTATCAATTTCTTCTTCTAATTCCTCCCAATCACAGGTCTGACCCAACTTCTTCCACGTCAATTGCTTTGGGCATCTGCCCATTCTCTCACTGCTTCCGAGGCTTTAGTCCTCACTCCACTTCTTGATTTTCCTCTCCTTTTGTAGATCTTTCATGTGATTAGGGTCTTCGCACCTTAGTGAGGGAGTTCTTGCCCTCGCCTCTCTTTCTTCTCAATCGTCTGAGTCTGGTCTGGGCACCACTCCGTCTTGTTAAGCCACTTCAAACATTTGCTTTCAATCCTTTTATCTGCCATTTGAGGATAAATCCTACGATGATCAAGATCACCTCCGACGGCTGCTGCTTCATAATGTTGCAAGGTAATATTTTTGCGTAAAATTTACATTCTTGATTTCATCATTCTCCACGCACGATTTTTAAAATGAAGAGCTTCTTAACATGATTAAGAGTGGCCGCCATAGGCCTTTATCCTAGTTTTTTTATCTTTTGTAAATTTAAAAAAAGAGTCTTTAGGCTTGCTATATAGCACTTTGGTTAATTAGAACCCTACGTTAGGGGTATGGCGTTCTTTCCTGCTTGTTAAGGGCAACCCTTAGTTGGGCACTCCACACACTTCACGGCGTCCTTAGCCGGCTCCTTTGGATAAACACCGTTGCTGCTTTGGCCATGCCGTGGAAATTCATGAAAGTCTTTTCTCTTCTTTATTCGGCCGAATGTAGGTGCAAGAGGTTGACGGATAAGATGACCAACCTAAGTAACCCCCAATACGAGAGAAGTCTCAAATAGGGGTAGTCTTGACCCAAAATAAAGATTTGGCAATTTCTATAAGATTGTCACAAAATTCAAACCCTCACATCATAGCTACCATGGATTTGGCATTTTTGCACGTTTTCCCAACCCAATTAAGGCTAGGTTAGTGGAAATGTTAGAATTTTCTTCCTAGAACATTAAATTCGGAGTGGAGAAGTTTGATTTTTGGGGGAAGGGAATCTTGACTATTTTGGCCAAATTTTTCCTATAAATAGGCCCATTTAAGCCCCTCTAATCACCCTTTAGGCTTTTGCTACGTTGAGGAAGAGATTGGAGGTAATTTGGGGGTGTGGTTTGAAGGAGAAAGAGAGCTCTTGGGCATTTCATCCCATTTTTTCCTTTCTCTTTGATTCGATCTAAGGTAGGTAATCTCAGGCCAAACTCAAATTGATGCATGAATTAGATACATATGTATGTCTACTTTGATTCTATATCATTTTCCCAATTTTATTGAGTATTAAGCATGCTAGAAGCATTTTATTGAAGGGTATCATTGTGTTTGCCGAAGAAGGTTTCGGTTTTGAAGGCAGTCGCATCAGAAACCGTTTTCTATAGGCCATCACCCGACAGACCGCCTTCTTGTACTCATTTTTTAAAAAAATAATATGTTAGTATGAATGCGTCAAGCACATGGATGCCTTCTTTTAGATGCGTCCCCTAGAGTGGACGCCTTCATGAGATATTTTCAAAAAAAATAAAAATTATATATGTTAGACATGTCCGAATCCATGGACGCCTTCTTTTATACGCGTCCCCGATGGTGGATCCTTCATTCGATATTTTCAAAAATAAAAAACTACATAATATTTATTTTTATGATAGCGGTCCCCTTGATAAGTGTGTATTTTTACATATTAATTCATGATTATACACATTTTTATGAGCTTAAATAATAATAAATATACACGTATCACACTTACTGTTGATTTCGAGTCAAATAATTAATATTATAAAATTATATAATTTTAATAACAATTTTTACTTATTTATGCAGGCGCTCGGTACGAGGGAAGCGACAAGAAACAAAAATAAAAAAATATATAAAAGGAAAATAATAAAAAAAAATAAAGGCCAAAAGCCCAATGAGTTATTCAAAAAGAAAAGGAAAAAATAGAAAAAAAATACATTGATTTTACATTTTTTAGGATTTTTTAAGCTAGATATCAATATGTATATGATATATATAATATATATATATATATATATATATAATATATATATATATATATATATTATACTAATGTGTGTGTGTGTGTGTTCGGCAGCAGCCGGGCGGGCAGGCGCACGGACGCGCAGAAGGCGGCGGAGGAGGCGTGGGCGCAGTGAGCCCACGCGGCCGACACGCGGCACGCGCAGAGCGGCGGCGCCCCGCGGGCGCACCGCAGCGGCGCCTCACGCAGAGAGAGAGGTGCTGGCACGCGGGCGGTCAACGCGGCCAGGAGAGAGAGAAAAGAGAGAGAAAGGAAGAGAAAGAGAGAGAGAAAAAGGCCAGAAAAATCAGAAAAAAATCAGAAAAATTAGAAAAGTGTGCAACACATGCTAGCACATAATTCCAAGTCAACAAGAACAGCAATTGTCAACAAAAGAAGTAAGAAGTGTTCATATTAGCTAAAGGGTTGTTGTGTTACTCTATATAAAGGGGTTCAATTGTAATGAAAATGGTGGTGAAGAGAGAGGAGCCAAGAGTTGTAAGCTAGGGATTGCTAAGATTTGTAAGTGTTCTTGAATTGATTGCTTTGTGGTTTTGGTAGGAGAAGATTTTGAGAGCTTTGTATTTGAGTTTTGAAGTTTGTGGTTAGTTTGTATTGAATACTTTCATTGTACTCTTAGCCATTTTTTGGCTCTTCATAATCAATTTACAAGCTTGTGTGATCTCCATTTCAATTTTTTGTCTTCATGAAAGTTGGTCATCTTTAAGTGTTCTTTAACTTCTCTTTCTATCATTTCTTTCAATTCCTTCTAGATTGAAAGTTATTTTCTATTTTCCTAAGTGTTGTTCTACGTGATTACTGTTCATCCGAGGTGATATCTTTTAGTATTCTTCTGGTTTGAAGCCTTTCCCATCTTCTTTTTACTCTGAGTTCTTCATGAAAGTTGTTCGTCTCTTGTAAATCTAAAATTTCATCTTCTACCACGTCTTTTAAATCTTCCTATTTTGAGAGTTATAATTAAGTTTTCACTGTTCTGATTTCTAGCATATTACTGTTCATCCGCACCGATAGCTCTTGAGTTTTTCATATTTTTCACTATCTTCCTCTTGTTCTCTGATTCTGTGTTCTTCATCAAACTTCTTCATCTTTTCATTCTCTACAACTTTCATTTATTCTACTTCTTCTAATTGTGTCTGGTTTAAAAGTTATTTCTCTTCCTAATTCACCTTAGTTTCATTATAATTGTCTATTTGTTCTTCTATCGATTCCACCTTTCTAAATTGCATCCCAATCTTTCTAAGGCGGTTTAAATCTAATTCTCTTGATTTTTAAATCTTAAAAACACAAGGTTTTCAACTTTTAAATATACTTTTCTCTGTGGATTCGACTCGGTCTCACCACTTAACTATTACATTTATTTAATTTGTGGACCGGATATTTTAATTTGGTAGCGGAGCGTATTAACGACGTGCGTTTTCCGCGCATCAAGTTTTGGCGCCGTTGTCGGGGAGGGTTTGAATTTGAAGTTGATAACTTTGTGTTTTCTTTTGTATATATATTGGTGCTCACTCTTATTTTTGTAGAAAAATAAAAGGATCAACAAAAGCAAAAAAAAATAGAAAATTTTGAAAATGCCAAAAAATGTTGTGTCTCCCAGAGGTAAGTCTTCTTTATCTTCCACTCTTGTTATTTTTTATTTACCAAAGAAAGAACGAGGGAATGCGATTAAAGTTAGTATTCTTACCCTCTTTCCATAGATTTAGTTTCTTTATTTTTACTTTCAATATGTAATTAGTTTTCATGATTAAAAATGTTCTTAAAAAAATAAAAAATAGAAGAAATAAAAAAATATGGTGGATTAACTCAGTTCACTAAAAAATAAAAAAATAAAAACACAAAAAGACATAACTTGGGCTCACTATCATCTTTGAAACTGGTGTCTAAGGCTAGAGGTCAACGGCAAACGCTATAAGCGGGAAAGTGGTGACTTAATTAGGACTTTGTGAAAGCAAGGGGAGCCTCCCACTTCCCCACCTGTTACCTGGCCGGTGGACAAGTTTGATGGTGAATCTAAGTTGGACTTTGTTTGAGAATTTGTTAGTATAAAACAATCAAAAAAAAGAAGAAAAAATAAAATATACAAAAAATGGTGAGATCATAACTTTCATCTATGGATTGGGCACACAACTTAGCTAGGTTTGACCAATTGGCTCATAAATTTCATCAATTGTTAGCCATGAAATAAGACCCCTTCATACCACCTAGTCATCATGATAATGATCACATGTGGGATAACCCGACCCATTATGTAGGTGGTTGCCCAAATCCACACTCATTTCTCACCCAAAACAACCCGACCTCTTATGACAATCCATATTCGTGGTCGGCCCAAAATGAGATCCTGTCACCTATGATGGCCCAGTTTCCATCGTTTACCCAGGACCATGTTCCAACCACTCAGTTTGGGGGCCATGATCTACCTTTCACTCCGGAGCAAGGCCAATATGATCAACGGTTTTCTCAACCCGATTACGAATCATCTCCAAATACTTATAACTATAACTGGGAAGATCATTCACCAATCTCTTGGATAGACCAAGCAAGACAAACTCAAATATCTCAAGACCTCTCCACACCTTATTTTGACCCATGTCCACATACCTTGAATTCTGGTTGGAGAGATCGACATGATTCTTCTTGGGAGTCTTATCAGAATCTTGGCCAAAGTCCTCAAGAACAAGATTTTCCAAATTGGGAACCATTCCCATATGATTCTTACGATCAACCCTATTATGGAGGACATCCCATCTACTCTCCACCATCTCATTCTCGGACTAAGTGCCCTTCAAATTACTATCCATCACAATCTGACTCTCAGCCCACTTATCTATCTCCTCCATACACAGATTTGCATAAGGAGGAGATGTTTGATCAATTGACACGGCTCTTCAAGACTCAACAACAAGCCTTCCAGGAACAACTGTAAAACTTTGAGGCTCATGTGAGCCGGGTTGCTAAAAACATCGTAGAAATGGAAGTCGATCCAATGCCTAGCAACTCCACTACAAGTCTTGAGGATCAACTTCCTGGATGTGATAACGATAAAAGTCCATATGATCAACCTATGATCCCCCAATCTACCACTCATATCACTGTTGATTTTGAGGGAATCATAGAAGAATCTTATGAGGAGGACCTCAAGGAAGAGCAGCCTAAGATGCCTAAATCCAATTCCACTTGTGAAGAGGATTATGATGAGTTTGAGGATTATGATGATCTTGAGTCGTTGGGGGGAGAAGAAGAGGAAGATGATTTGCCAGTCAATGACCAAATTCCATTACTTGCTCTTCCTAAATTTGATGAATCTTCTTTCCAAGTACATGATGATGAAAATATGAGTGTGGAGGGTGAATTAAGTGTATACATAAATCCATTTTCTTGGGTAATTGAGGAACCAGGTACTCCACTCGAAAGTCACTCTGATTGGGCATCTCATGATTTAGAGAAGGATGTGGATCTTTTACCCATCCCTAACCTTGGTGAATCCACAATCATGCCAAATATTCTGCAACTCACCAAATGGTCGGATCCATCAGACTCTTATGAGAATCCATGTGTTAAGGAACACACTGATTTCATTCCTAATCCTCCTTATCTCCTTGACACTGGCCAAGTGGTGGATTCTCCCAAACTTCATAACACTCTCATCCTCTCTCACTTGAACGATACGCAAGTAACTCCTAAGAGTGAGGATGCAGAAAAAAAGTAAAGAAAAATTAAGGTCCGCATTGATGTGTTTAACACTTATAAGGACCTTAAACATACCAAGGAATATTTTGTAATTGAAGATTTGATAATTCCTCCACCATTCTCTGACCGAGGGGGTCCATCCAAATTCTTAGACCCACCTTGGCATGATTCTAGCCCACATGCACATGCATATAATATTTCCCTCCAATGGTACACGGGCTGGAATTTATTTGAGGATAAGATCATTTGGTGGCTCATTCTGAATGCCACCCGTTGGTTAATGAGTTGCATTGCGTCTGGCTGACGACGTTAAACTAAGCGCTTCTTGGGAGGCAACCCAAACCTTTAATAGTTTCGTGTGATAATAAATAGATTTTTGGGAGACAACCCAAATTTTTATTGTGGTTTGTGTTTATTTTGCAGGTTTGAATAAATGATAAGTTGGGGGGAGAGAGCTGATTGCTTACTCAGTTTCTCAGATTTTCAAAGCCAAGTGCCACCTCTCATTCCATCAAGGATGCCCGTCGAAGTTCACTTCCATCAGGTTGTCCCGTTCCTTTACACATTTCATGTCTAGATTGTTCTATTAATCCCTATTATTCATGTCATTGAGGACAATGTCATTTAAGTTGGGGGGATGGAAATCATATTATCCTATACAACCTTATTTCGCCTACAATTTTTTTTCCTAAATCCAAAATAACACCCAATTGAGTTTTCTTGATTTATGCTCTCATGAAAAGTAATTCTGGAATGAAAAATATTAGGGAGAAGGATGATGGAACATTTATCTAATCGAGCCATGGAAAACTGATTTAAGAATCTTTTTAAAGTTCATATGCACTTTAGAAAAAAGAAAATCACTTTGCACGCTAATGAAACAAGTAGGATAAGCCTCCTGCTATTTTGGATATAATGTCTGATATTCTGCACTTCTTGAAGAAGAGATCTTTTATTTATAAGCTTTCTACCATGCGATCTATCAAATTTAGTGCAAAAGCACAATTGAAATTTTTTTTTTGAGAAAAACACCATGAAAAATGCTCCGATTCTTAGTAACCGGGCCTACTTCACTTAAGACGTGTTGAGGTTCGCGTCAAAAGGAAAAGGGAACTTTAATATGTGTAACCGGGCCTACTTCACCTAAGACGTGTTGAGGTTCGTGTAAACCAGTGAAGGATAGTGCAGCATCATGTGTGTATAGAAAAAAAAGTAGAAAAAAAAAAGAAAAAAAGGAAAAGAGATCCCAAAAGGGACATAGCAATAAGGCAGACAAACAAAGTTATTATGCTGAATGCTCTAATTAAGAAGTGCAGAATTGAAAGGTATTTGTTCGGAATAGCAACTGGACGACGCAATTGTCTCTACTGTGAATTTAGTATTACACATGCACAAGTGCTACTGAATTTTGATTAGAATTCTTGATCATGTACCTGAATTTCTTACATAAGACAAGTATGTGATAATGATTCCAGATTCCTAATCTTTAGTTGACTCTATGAAAGATGATTTAGAAATGAGACATGAACCTTGTAAACTCTTGTTAGTCCTTACATTTTGAGATTATTTGCATTGCTAAGGGACTAGCAATGAGTAAGTTGGGGGGTGTGATAAGTGTGTATTTTTACATATTAATTCATGATTATACACATTTTTATGAGCTTAAATAATAATAAATATACACATATCACACTTACTGTTGATTTCGAGTCAAATAATTATTTTTCTAAAATTATATAATTTTAATAACAATTTTTACTTATTTATGCAGGCGCTCGGTATGAGGGAAGCGACAAGAAACAAAAATAATAAAAATATATAAAAGGAAAATAACAAATAATAATAATAAAGGCCAAAAGCCCAAGGAGTTATTCAAAAAGAAAAGAAAAAATAGAAAACAAAATACATTGATTTGACATTTTTTAAGATTTTTTAAGCTAGATATCAATATGTATATGATATATATAATATATGTATATAATATATATATATATACTATACTAATGTGTGTGTGTGTGTTCGGCAGCAGCCGGGCGGGCAGGCCCCACGGACGCGCAGAAGGCGGCGGAGGAGGCATCGGCGGTGCGCCCACGCGGCCGACACGCGGCACGTGCAGAGCGGCGGCGCCCCGCGGGCGCACCGCGGCGGCGCCTCACGCGGAGAGAGAGGCGCCGGCACGTGGGCGGTCCACACTGCCAGGAGAGAGAGAAAAGAGAGAGAAAGGAAGAGAAAGAGAGAGAGAAAAAGGCCAGAAAAATCAGAAAAAAATCATAAAAATTAGAAAAGTGTGCAACACATGCTAGCACACAATTCCAAGTCAACAAGAGCAGCAATTATCAACAAAAGAAGTAAGAAGTGTTCATATTTGCTAAAAGGTTGTTGTGTTACTCTATATAAAGGGGTTCAAGTGTAATGAAAAGGGTGGTGAAGAGAGAGGAGCCAAGAGTTGTAAGCTAGGGATTGCTAAGATTTGTAAGTGTTCTTGAATTTATTGCTTTGTGGTTTTGGTAGGAGAAGATTTTGAGAGCTTTGTATTTAAGTTTTGAAGTTTGTGGTTAGTTTGTATTGAATACTTTCATTGTACTCTTAGCCATTTTTTGGCTCTTCATAATCAATTTACAAACTTGTGTGATCTCCATTTCAATTTTTTATCTTCATGAAAGTTGGTCATCTTTAAGTGTTCTTTAACTTCTCTTTCTATCATTTCTTCCAATTCCTTCTATATGGAAAGTTATTTTCTATTTTCTTAAATGTTGTTCTACGTGATTATTGTTCATCCGAGGTGATACCTTTTAGTATTCTTCTGTTTTGAAGCCTTTCCCATCTTATTTTTACTCTGAGTTCTTCATAAAAGTTCTTCTTCTCGTGTAGATCTAAAATTACTTCTGCTACTACTTCTTCTAAATCTTCTTATTTTGAGAGTTATAATTAAGTTTTCACTATTCTGATTTCTGCCATATTACTGTTCATCCACACCGATAGCTCTTGAGTTTTTCATATTTTTCACTATCTTCCTCTTATTATCTGATTCTGTGTTCTTCATCAAACTTCTTCATCTTTTCATTCTCTACAACTTTCATTTATTCCACTTCTTCTAATTGTGTCTGGTTTAAAAGTTATTTCTCTTCCTAGTTCACCTTAGTTTCCTTATAATTGTCTATTTGTTCTTCTATCGATTCCACCTTTCTAAATTGCATCCCAATCTTTCTAAGGCGGTTTAAATTCAATTCTCTTGATTTTTAAATCTTAAAAACACAAGGTTTTCAACTTTTAAATCTACTTCTCCCTGTGGATTCGACTCGGCCTCATCACTTAACTATTACATTTATTTAATTTGTGGACCGGATATTTTAATTTGGTACCGGAGCGTATTAACGACGTGCATTTTCCGTGCATCAAATTTTTGGCTCCTTTATCTTTTGAAAATGGCGGCCTCCTGATGACCGCATTCTTAGTGAGCCCCCAGGTTGTCCGAGGGTTAGGTTAATCACCGTATGCTGTTATTTTTAGAAGCCTCTATGGGTAACATAGGCCATGGGGATGTCCATACCATTGGATATGAGTTTTAATCGAGATTTTTAAGCATCTGAAGTTCCGTCTCAGATCACGGTGTCTTTGATGGGAATCGACGCCGAGCATGTACTTTTCTTTTGCATTTATGTCCTTTTAGTTTGTGTTTATATCCTTGGGAAAGTATGTATGCAAATGTAAGGCTTTATAAGCCAATGAGTCATTCCCATGGATCGTGTGGGTTTTTATGCAATTTTGTAGTAGGTCCAGCTAGGGGGCCCTCAGCCCTTTTCCATTGGTCCATGTCACCTTGTGGGGCTGGTCAACCATCCTAGGTGGACATCTAGAAGGTTGGACAAGTCTTATGGACACATGGGGGACAAAGGGTGAAGAATGTCAACATTCTACACCCACCCCACCTACCTCTTCCATGGTCAATAGGCCGCCCCCTTCCCCTTGATTATTTTTATTAATTTTTGTGTGTTAGTCACATTTGATCTAGACCCTTCATACCCCATCCCAAGATCCAAGGGTCTACATTAGAGTTGATACCTAGCATATAAAAGGTTGTATTTTCATATGAATATTAGTGAAAAATCAGAAATTTTGTTGAATGCTTGAAGCTTCTTGCACCCCCAGCCCTCTCCCTCTGGTTCCTCTCCTCTGACCTCCAGTTCTAGAGTGATTTATACCTCCTATCCCCTCCCCTCTATCTCTGATCTTCATCTGTGCCGCCGCCGTCGCCGTTCGTGCCGCCTTCGAGCCGCCGCAGACCCATCTTTAAGTTTCTATCCTGCTGGACAGAGGTGTAGTTCGTGAATTCTTTCTGCCAGCCACGAGCTCAGATGCATTTGACATTTTGAGAGTGTGTTCTTTCCTTGAATCCCCACCTCCACCTAAATATTCACGTCCAAACTCCTCCATTTAGTAATTTTTCATTTTCGTTCATTTTGCATTCCCAGATCTGTTTTGTCTCTATCTACAGTGACAATAGTTCTAAGTTTCTCATCTCCGATCACCTTTTGAATTTTCCAAACCCTCCCAATTTTACTGGGAGTTCTGTCCATCATCCCCTACATCCACCATTTTTCCTGATTTTTGATATGCCCTCTATCCATTTTTCAAAATTCGTGTTCTATCTCTGCTACAGTGCCTATAGTCAGATTCCAGATCCTACCCACTGTTAGTAAACAAATCCTATCAATTCGTAGCCACATCCAAACTTGTCCAAACTAGTTTTTCCGTCTTCCTAGCGCAATTTCCTACACCTTTGATGAAGACCTCAAGAGCTGAATCGGACATCCACTCTACGGTCAACGACAGTTATCATAGGACAGCCCTACAGATCTGAGAGTTAAGCCACTGTACAACAGCAACTCAACAATTCATTAAAGCCTAGATCCATGCAGATCTAGGCCAGATCTTCAGGCCTAGATTGAATGATTTGAAGTTACATTTCCAACGGAGCCAGTCTCGTGTCGATCCGACATCGGGGCTGATCGCAGCGCCCATTCTTGCCGGGACGCGCGCTGAAAACCAGAAGTTACAGATCCGTGGCCGGTTATTCCGACCGGTGCCGATCGGAGCCGCCCGGCCTCCGACCGGCGAACCAGTGTGCCTCCACTCCAGGGAGTGCTCATCCAGGCATCCACCACCACAGCGGTGCCACCGGGTCCCACACGGCCCCTCCGGACAGCACGTGGGCCCCACCGTCACTAGTTTGGGTGTTGCCGAATCAATGCGAGAAGCCGCCCGTCAACCCGAATTCGGTCCTCCAGGGCCCAGTTGTGTATCCCTTTACCTCCCTGCGTGGAGTGGGTGATATTTTATTACTATCATCATTGTGTAATATTTATCTCGGGAGTACGAGTTTCGGCCGGGTCAGCCTTCCCCACGCCGAGCGCGTGGAGGTATCGCATTCGCTCCCTTACTTGGCATTATGCCGCTGCTAGAGAGCATGTGTAGGGATATCTAGCTCACTTTATCTATTCATTACCGCTGCTGCGAGAGAGTGCGAGACCGTCCTGTGACCCGATCTGGGCACACGAGTGAGCCGATCACCCTAGCTCATTGCCGGTTTCTCAACCGCGCACGTCCGACGCTTCCCTCGTTAAGGGACAACCGCGAGCTTGTCGTGTCCTTGGTCTCGTCCCACATCAATTTGGTATCAGAGCGAGTTGAGTCTAGGGTGTCATAAAAAAAGTGTCATTTACGTCTAGCCATTAGTCATTGTCTAAGTCGTGCTTAGGGTCATCATTGTTTTAAAATAAAAAAAAGTGTCTTTTTGCATTTACATCCCTTTACTCGGTATATCAAAAGGTATTGTCCGAACGTTAGGCTACGCCTATCGGGAAGGCCACACACTTGCGCGAGTGATCTTCGGATCGAGTAACTCCGCCACGTGTCGGGTTTTGGTTATGTCTAGGTGCATCATATTAGTGTGCGTTTGCATTAGTCGGTGTTTCCTAGTCCATGTCGTTGCATGCCCACTGGGCGTGGTACCCAAACCCATCGCCCCACATCTATGGCTAACCCTCGCGATGCCGCCTTGGGAGACTTCCACTCCTTACAGGACGCAATGTTGGCCATTATGGCTCGGATGGGCCGGTCCGAAGCCACCTTTCGGACCTTCACCGAAACCATGGATGGTCGCCTACGAGCTATGAAGGAACGCATGGAGACATCCGTCCAAGGCCTGGTCGGACGGTTGGAAGGGATGTCCCACGGAGACCCTCCTAGAGTGGTCCAAGACCCACCCCCACCTGCCCAGGCTGCCGCCCAAGGCCAAGCCAATCCTATAGCTCAGGCCCTGCCTGCCATTGTGGCCCAGGACCCGCCCGCACATGCTCCTCAGCCACCCGCCCCTCCTCGGGTTCCCGACTTACCACGCCGTGACCTTGGTCTCGAGGACTATGGGTCCGACAATGCCTATAAGGGGTATGGTCAGCGCCGTCATGGCTTTTAGCCACAAAGAGATGAGGATGATAGGGTCCTTACGATCGTGCGAGCGGATCCTCCCACTTTTTACGGGTCTTTGGATCCGAAAGTCTACCTAGATTGGGAGTTCGGCATGGACCGTTACTTTGAATGGTATGATATGTCGGAGCGCCGAAGGGTCCGATTCGCCACCATGAAGCTCATGGGACAGGCGTAAACCTATTGGAAGAATGTAGAGAGCCTGCTACTTCAGCGGCTAGAACCCCCGATTGACACATGGGCTGAGATGAAGAATAAGCTTCAGCAAAAGTACCTTCCTCCCACATACCGCCAGCGACTCATCGATAGATGGCAAAGTCTTAGCAAGGGAGACCGGTCCGTCTCCGAATACATCGCTAAATTTGATGAGTACTTTCTACGATGTGGTGTCACGGAGGAGAGTACCATGCCCGTTTCCCGCTTTCGACGTGGGTTGCGGCCACACTATCAGTATGAGCTTTTCCACCGTAATGCCAAGACGTTGGAAGAGGCATACCAGGTTGCTCTTGAGTTGGAGCAATTTGAGGGAGAGTTTGAGTCTAGCCATCGGTTGGTCCCCACCCCTCTCCGTAGTACCGAGCCCCGTCACTCTATAGGCCCACATCAGCGGCCTCCCATGGCTCGTCCTCAGGAGCCCGCCCGTCAGGAGCACTTTGCTACTCGACCTCGCCCTCCTCCACCCCGGGATCTATTTCCACCCCAACCACCGACACCCGTTGCCCGTCCCCCGGCTCCTATAGCCCGTCCTCTGGCACCGGCACCCCCTCCACTATTGTCCACGGCACCTACACCTCCCCCATTGCTGCCTACACCCCCTACCCGACGGGATGATAAGGGTAAGGCCCCTTTTATAGGAGAGAGTAGTCGGTCGAGAGTGCAGTGTTTCCACTGTCACGGGTTTGGCCACATTGCCAGTGAGTGTCCCGCTCGCACCACCCTAGCCCTAGGTGTCGGGGAATCCGTACCTCCCGAGCTTGAGTGTGTCGATTACGTGGCCGATGAGGCACTAGCCGAGGAGTACTATGCTTTGGGGGGAGAACTAGGGGACTCTCCCGCAATGCAGGATGCGGCCACCTAGTGGGATTGATGCTACCACCTTAGTCTAGAGTCGTGCATGAGTCAGTGTGTTTTCCTCGTGTGGTTTATTTTGTGTGGTTTGTTTGCATGGTTTGTGTGTCGTTTGTCTGCATGCGTCTTGTGCAAGCTCGTTGTCGTTCTCTTATGAGTAAGAGGCGAGTGGACTCACTTGATGAGTATGGGATCGGTTCCACATCTATACCCAGATCAGTCACCTATAGGGACTCAACGGTGATTCCTAGTGAGTCTTCGAGCTGCTCCCTTTCCTTTTGAGAGTGCCCCACCCGGAGTGTCCACCTCTAGCCCATAGCAGTTCACGCATATCAAGTATATATGGAATGAGCAGGTGACGATCACTTGGAGTGGAGCGTACCCGCGTTACTTGGCACGGTGACGGATCCGCCGGAATACTCGAGCATCCCTACCCCTACTCGACGGGGTCGAGTTCCTCCCACCCGGGGAGAGTTGATGGGAATCGACGCCGAGCATGTACTTTTCTTTCGCATTTATGTCCTTTTAGTTTGTGTTTATATCCTTGGGAAAGTATGTACGCAAATGTAAGGCTTTATAAGCCAATGAGTCATTCCCATGGATTGTGTGGGTTTTTGTGCAATTTTGTAGTAGGTCCAGCTAGGGGGCCCTCATCCCTTTCCCATTGGTCCATGTCACCTTGTGGGGCTGGTCAACCATCCGAGGTGGACATCTAGAAGGTTGGACTAGTCTTATGGACACATGGGGGACAAAGGGTGAAGAATGTCAACATTCTACACCCACCCCACCTACCTCTTCCATGGTCAATAGGCCGCCCCCTTCCCCTTGATTATTTTTATTAATTTTTGTGTGTTAGTCACATTTGATCTAGACCCTTCATTCCCCATCCCAAAATCCAAGGGTCTACATTAGAGTTGATACCTAGCATATAAAAGGTTGTATTTTCATATGAATATTAGTGAAAAATTAGAAATTTTGTTGAATGCTTGAAGCTTCTTGCACCCCCAGCCCTCTCCCTCTGGTTCCTCTCCTCTAACATCCAGTTCTAGAGTGGTTTCTACCTCCTATCCCCTCTCCTTTATCTCTGATCTTCATCTGTGCCGCCGCTGTCGCCGTTCGTGCCGCCTTCGAGCCGCCGCGGAGCCGTCTTTAAGTTTCTATCCTGCTGGATAGAGGTGTAGTTCGTGAATTCTTTCTGCCAGCCACGAGCTTAGATGGATTTGAAATTTTGAGAGTGTGTTCTTGCCTTGAATCCCCACCTCCACCTAAATATTCACGTCCAACCTCCTCCATTTAGTAATTTTCCATTTTCGTTCATTTTGCATTCCCAGATCTGTTTTATCTCTATCTACAGTGACAACAGTTCTGAGTTTCTCATCTCCGACCACCTTTTTGAATTTTCCAAACCCTCCCAAGTTTACTGGGAGTTTTGTCCATCATCCCCTACATCCACCATTTTTCCTGATTTTTGATATGCCCTCTATCCATTTTTCAAAATTCGTGTTCTATCTCTGCTACAAAGCCTATAGTCAGATTCCAGATCCGACCCACTGTTAGTAAACAAATCCTATCAATTCGTAGCCACATCCAAACTTGTCCAAACCAGTTTTTCCGTCTTCCTAGCTCAATTTCCTACACATTTAATGAAGACCGTAATAACTGAATCGGACATCCACCCTACGGTCAACGACAGTTATCAGAGGACGGCCCTGCAGATCTGAGAGTTAAGCCACTGTACAACAACAACTCAACAATTCATTAAAGCCTAGATCCGTGCAGATCCAGGCCAGATCTTTAGCCCTAGATTGAAGGATTTGAAGTTAGATTTCCAATTGTGCCAGTCTCGTGTCGATTCGACATCGGGGCTGATCACAGCGCCCGTTCTCGCCGGGACGCGCGCTAAAAACTGGAAGTTGCAGATCCGTGGCCAGTTATTCCGACCGGTGCCGATCGGAGCCGCCCGGCCTCCGACCGGCGAACCAGTGCACCTCCACTCCAGGGAGCACTCATCCAGGCATCCACCACCATAGCGGTGCCACCGGGTCCCACACGCCCCCTCCGGACAACACGTGGGTCCCACCGTCACTAGTTCGGGTGTTGCCGAATCAACGCGAGAAGCCGCCCGTCTACCCGAATTCGGTCCTCCCGGGCCCAGTTGTGTAGCCCTTTACCTCCCTGCGTGGAGTGGGTGATATTTCATTGCTGTCATCATTGTGTAATATTTATCTCGAGAGTACGAGTTTCGGCCGGGTCCGCCTTCCCCACGCCGAGCGCGTGGAGGTATCGCATTCGCTCCCTTACTTGGCATTTTGCTTACTTCATATATATTTATTTATGCCGCTGCTAGAGAGCATGTGTAGGGATATCTAGCTCACTTTATCTATTCATTACCGCTGCTGCGAGAGAGTGCGAGACCATCTCGTGACCCAATCCGGGCACACGAGAGAGCCGATCACCCTAGCTCATTGCCGGTTTCTCAACCGCGCACGTCCGACGCTTCCCTCGTTAAGGGACAACAGCGAGCTTGTCGTGTCCGTGGTCTCGTCCCGCATCAGTCTTTCTAGATCGTGTTCCGGATATGCGATCTTTGCCATGATCGTGATGTTTTTGTTAGTATGCTAGGCACGGATTCAGAGGGGGGTGAATGAATCCCCTTTTTACAAACTACGGAATTAAAGCTTTAAGCAAAACTTGTCCTACACAAACTGGACAAGGAAGCCAGATGAGACTTATGCCTCACACTGAACAAGCTTTGGACACTTAGCATATAGCAACAGAGAGTTAATAAACTCAAGCGATGAACCAGTGAGGAATGATGATGATAAGCAATCACACAAACAAACAAACGCTTCACAGAAGAGATGGATCAAGCAAACATAATATCAAACATGCTGCCCCTTAAACGAGCAAGTAAAAGACCCTGTGAAGGAGATAGAGGAGATGGACAAACACACCAAAGCAAACCACTACACACGGGATTTTTTAGGTGGTTCGATCTCAGACTCGAGATCTACGTCCACCCCCCAATCCAACCGAGTGAGGCTTCCCTTGCTCCAAACGAGAAGCAGACTCAGTCTGCAAACAACCGCTACCTTACAGCTTGGCCCAGAGGAGCACTCTCCTCTCTTCCTCTAAACCAGAGGGGAACCACTAGTGACACCCCGTCACTACCAACCGGAGACACCAGTCTCCCTTCCTCTAACCAGAGGGAAAAACTGTGAGTGACACCGAGTCACTCACACCCGGAGACACCAGTCTCCCTTCCTCTGAATCCTCAGAGGGGAACTAGGGATCACTCTCCCTTCTCCTTAATCCCAAGGAGGAACCCCGATCTGAACTCAGAGAATCGGAACGACAAACTAGAAATGAAGACAAGCGAAAATTACAGACGAGGAAATAAAATGAAGCTCTCAATAGAGCGGCGTAGTTTAGGATTTGATCCTGCAACTAACGATCATAGATCTTCAATCAGCTCCTCTAAAATCTCTGGCTCTCCTCTCTCTTTCTCAGCACTCTCACTCTATTCTTTCTTTCAGGGTCTCTGGCTCACTCTTTCTTCTTCTTTCTTTTTCTTATGCTCGCTCTTCGATGGCTTCTTCTTTCTGCTCTCTTTCTCCACTCTCTGGATCACTCCTTCGATATCTGTGATGCGGGACAGACACGGGGACCAACTCTACGTGGTATGGACCTCGGACTCTAGATGCGGACACGACCAGCAACACATGATAGGAGAGACACTAAGCCCGACATGGAGAGCTCCTATGGGCTATACGTTGCTAACAGAAACGTAAGCTCACTCGTCGTCCCAAGCGAGGGAAACGTAGATCGTGCGCGGTTGAAGAACCGACAGAGTTCACGGGTAGTCGACTCACTTCCAGACTCGGATCGAGTCACGGTACGGGTCACTCTCACACTCACAGCGGTGACATGGACACACGGGCTAGTACCTATCGCTCTCTGCAGTGGCAAAAGACCATATACTAGCTAAGCAAATGAACGCCAAGAGGTTCGGACCATTACCTCCACGCACCCGGTGTGGCGAAGACAACCCCGGCCGAATCACGGACTCCCGGTTAACAATTATTACAGTAATACACTAAGTCGCCCCACTCCACGTAGGGAGGTAAAAGGTCACATGTGGGGTCCAGGAATCACGTAACTCGGGTTGACGGGCAGCATCTTGATGTCGCCCGGCGGTGCCAAACTCCGCGTTTTCGTGCTTTCCGAACGGCGGCTTCTACGGGCCTGTGGGGCCCACGGACTGCGCTGTCCTCCAGATCTGCGGGGGTGGGACCCACTGTGATGGGAACCCCTGGTGGCGTGGCTCCACGGACGGCGGTCAGCCGGGAACACCGATCGGGGGTCGATCGGCCCTGATTCCCAATTCCTGAACTAACTTCCCACGGATTTTGATTGCTATTTTCCGGCGCGCGCTCCGACGAAAAGGACCGTTGCGATCAATCCCGACGTCGGATCGGGACGCATGAACTATCGTTGGAAAGCTCTCTTCAAATTCTTCAATTTAGACCCAGAGAGATCTACTGGATCTGGTCGGATCAGAATTTTATTGAATTGACAAGTCCCTGTTGTACAGTAACCGAAACCTCAGATCTACAGGTTAGTTGTCTGAAGACTGCCTTTGACCGCGAGGAATATGGCCGATTCAGCTCCTGAGCTCTTCATCCAACTTGTGGGATTTTGAACATGGAGAACGAAGATATTTTTTGTGGACTGATTGGAGGTGGCTGTGATTTGTTATGATTTGTTTACTGGAGGGTGGTCGGATCTGGGAACAGGTGGACAACACTGTAGCTATCTCTGAGATCGATTTATGAAAAATATGAGATGGCCTCACAAAAATTCAAGAAAATGTGCGGACGGTGGGGTTGATGGACAGAACTCCCAGTAAAATTGGGAGCTCTAACAAAATCGGAAAGGGGTCCGAACATTTGAAACACAGGGCGAGTGGAAATTGACATAGCAAGCAGATAGATCTGGAAATTAAGGTTGGACGAAAATGAAAAAATATCAAAGGGGATATTTATGACCAACCAATTTTTTTGGGATGTGCTTGACACCTATGGAACATCCCCTCAAAACTCAAGTCGATCTGAGCTCGTGGATGACTTCAAGAATTCGTGGAAGTGGCTGCTACAGGTGGAAGGCAGAACTCCGACCGTTGCGATGGCGGTGCGGTGGCGGCTCGTGGCGGTGGCGGCGGCGACCGGAACTGATAGGGGTGGAGTCACACCACCAGAATACAGCCTTCCCAGCTGCAAGGAGGAGAGAGGGGCGGCCTAGGCCTTGCTCAAGGGGATTTTCTTCTAATTCAAATGCATTAATTCTCCTAAATGAGAAAATACAAGGTACTTATAGGTTACATATCAAATCCAATAGCAGCCATTGTATCTAGGGATGGGGGAATAGATGGCCTAGATTGAATGTGACACACACACAAAAATTAAATAAAATATAGGGGGGGGGGGCAGCCTATTGACCAAGGGGGGGACATGGTAGAATGGTAGGTAGCCTACCTTGGACTTTGAAGTCCAATTGTCTACCCATGTGGCATTTACCATTCAACCTTCTAGATGTCTCCATTTGAAATGTTGACTGACCCCACATGGGGCCCTAGGCTGAGGTGGATCAATGGAAAGAGGTCTGGGGGGCCGTGGGGCCCCAGGGTCCCATTTTACAAATAAACCCCTCTTACAATCAAAATTACATACCGAATAAAATGAAGTGAACATACATTAAACACAAATAAAGTTTAACTAAATATGATAAATGCCGGGACTCATGGGGGAGTCTCCAGGCTGTCTCCGAGCCAGATGGATGCTGAGGTGGCTCGAGTCGTGCTCCGTGTGCGGTACCGGTGGCTCGGCGTGTCACGCCGCTCAACTGCTCGGGTGTCCGCACCAATTCTCCCCGGGTGGGAGAAACTCGACCCTGTCAAGTATGGGTCTGCATCGCTCCTGTATCGCTCCAGAAGGTCCGGATCAATCCGCTGCAACTCTCCATGTGTGATCCACGTGTCGTCGGTAGCGGGCCGTCCTCTCCATCGCACTAGGTAGCGTGGGTAGGATCCACTCCTGGTAACTGTCACCTGCTCATCCAGTATATGATCTATATGCTCATGCTGCCGTGACAAAGGGGCTGGAGGTGGACACTCAGGTGTGGGATCACTCTCAATGGGAGGATATGGCTCGAAAGGCTCACTAGGGATCACCGCTGGGTCCCTATATGCAACTAGATCCGAAACAGTAAAAGTAGAGCTTATACCGTATTTCTCGGGCAGGTCCACAACATACGCATTGGATCCAATGCGTTTCAACACTCTAAATGGACCGGCTCCGCGAGCTTGCAACTTCTTAACGATTCCAGAGGGAAATAGTTCAGGTCTTACCCTGATCATGACATATTCGCCCTCTTGGAACTCTCGGTGGTGTCGGTGAGCATCGGCTAGCTCTTTGTAACACGTATTGTTGGACTCAATGTGACGACGAATGTCATCATGCAAACTCCTAACATGCTTAGCAAAAGAAAAAAACACACGGGTGCACACACAACCCTAAACAACCCTACAGTTTATCCGACTCATGCATATGCAAAAGGTGGACCAGGACACCCGAATGTGTGCCAAGCATGCACTAGATGCAACCGGTGGTTGGTGGAAAGTGGGACTCCTAGACATCCTACTTTGTCCCTAGCATGCGGCTGTCCATGGGATTTGGGAGGGCCGGAAGTAGGTGTATCGGGCTTGGATGTGGGAGGATTGGGAGATCTAAAACTACCTTTGTCAATACCCCTAGATATAGGTAAGGTATGCCATGTTCCCCAATCATCGAACCTATTGCTATGTGGAGGTTGATTGGCCTGTGTGGGAAGAGAGTGGTAGGGGACTTCTTTGACAAGGTAGAAGGGAAGTGGTGGATTACGAGGCCCACTAGCGAAGAGGTCGAATGGGTCAAAGAATGTGTGACCCCTCGGTTCTTCAATTACATAGTCCCATGTTTGAAATTTCTGAAGGTGATGGTCACCTCCATCCATCGTGGTAGATGAGACAGTGTATAGAAGATATGGCTCCTCCCTCGGGATAAAAGGAATGAAGTCGGGCTCGGCCGGCATAGGGAGGAGTAGAAGAACCTCCGTGATAACATGACCCACGGTGTACACGGAGGTGATGGACCCTAAAGCAGGATGAGTGAAACTATGACCTGTGGGTCGGTCGAAGCCAGGAGCCAACAAGTGCGTAAATGTCCATTGTAGACACGCCAAAATTGACGCTTTGTTGATTAAATCTGATGTCACTATGATAATACCCCAAAGTGAACTTCAATATTTCTATAATATAAAGTTTTTTCTATTTTTGTGGTTTTGTGATTTATTCTTGCATTTTTTGGTGATTCACGACTTGAAGAAGGGCGTGTTTTAAATAGCGACCTAATCTGGGGCGTGTTTTTAAGAAAGGACGACCACAGATACGGGCGTCAATTCTTGGTATTTTACGAGTCCCACTACGATTGAAAATCAGTGATTAATGTCCTTCCTCAGGGCGTGTTCTTAATCAACGCCTTTGCTTCAGGCGTCTTTTTATAATTTTCAAATAAAGAAGGTTTTATTACCAAAATTGAATCCAGGGAGTGACGCCTTGATCCTGATCGTGTTTTGATTTAACGTCCTTTGGGCAGGTCGTCAATTGTTGAATTGACGCCCTTCGGTAGGTCGTGTCTCACCTTTTCGTGTCCTTCTTGAACTCACCTTTCCTGAAGAGTTCCCTGCCTTTCTTGGTCACTTTGCTCGATCTGGGAACTAGAGTCCTTGCCGTTAACAACCACTGCCTATTCTTATCTTCCCAAATCTGTGTCTATCTTTGATCGAAACCCTATAAAAGAGTTCCCTAGTCAATCTCACGCGAGGTTACGGTGTTAGCAAGGTCGCTGGGATCATTAGTCGTTAATCAGAGAAAGAGCAGAGAGCAGTTTAAGTGCAGAGAAGAGTTACTCTCTTCATCCGTGTGATTTCTTCGTCATCTTCCCTCTGCTTCCTGCTGCTCCGGAGGTTCTCCCCTTTACTATTTACAGGAACAGCAGGGGTTATCTCCTTTGTTTGTGTTTGTCTTCATCGTATCATCAACGTCCATCATTTTTTTTCTGTTGCATTAGTATTGCATCTCCTCTCCTCTCCCTAATTCTCTAGGGGTTTTAAAACCAAACAAAAAGGTGCGCATGCTATATTCATCTTTCATCATCATATTGTTTCTTTGGATTGATACAACACTCACTCTCGGCTGATCCACTTTTCTTTTATTTGTTTGTTCTTTGTTTCAAGGTAATCAACAAGGAAAACCCCCTTCATCGGCCGGCCGATAGAAGGTGGAGGAAGGAATCCACATCCATCCCGCATCCTATTATCACCAGGTATTCGCGATCATCTTTCTTCTTATTGAGGTAACCCCTCTGGCGATCACTCTCCTTTATAGCACCACGTGCTCTTTTATCCCCTCTTTCATTATTCTTCTTATTATTCTTCATATTCTTATTATTACTCTTATTTTCCTTTAAGAGTGGATTTTCCATGATTCACAAATTGGTGATCACGGTGGGACTTCCACTGTTTTTCTTTTGATTACCATCTCCTTTTGGCACCCACGTGTGCCCTTTCCCCTTTGGCACCCATGCGTGCCCTTTCCCTTTGGTACCCGCGGTACCCCTCCTTTGTGCCCCACGGGCACCCTCCACTGTGCACACTGCACACTCCCCAGGATCAGCCAGCTTGTGATTAATCTATTGCTGTTTTTGGAATTAACGCCTTTCACAAAGGCGCCCTTTTATTTAACGCCTTCATCCAGGGCGTCTGTTTCCTGTTTAACGCCTTCCACGAAGGCGTCTTTTATCATATCTGCTGCATCTGTGAATTTGCGCCCTCCTCTCGGGCGTCTTTTTATTTGTCAGCGCCTCACACCAAGGCATGTTTTTCTTCGAGCTTGCGCACCACTTATATTTGACGCCCTCTGTCAGAGGCGTCTTCATCATATTTAGCGCCCCACATCAAGGCGCGTTTTCACATTGTCTGTGAGCCCCTGGCAGCGTTTCACGACAGCCACGCTATCGTCTCTTTTGTTAGTAGCGACTGCCTCCAGGTCGCCTCTTTCCTGTGTGTTTACAGAGCCTTACTGTTTCTGTCTATTCATGCTGGATTCATACTTACATTGAGTATTTGATTATATTGCTGTGATTGGCTTATCTTATACTACATTTTATGGCAATTGGTTGAGAGACCTCCTCTCTCTACACTAGGATTCCACACACCTCTCTTGGAATCGGGACAACCCTCCATTGAGCATTCCGTCTCTTTGGACCAGAAATCCCTTTTCCAAGACCTCCGTAAGTCCCCGCACCCGTGGATTCCCTCACGGACGCTGGGCCGGTTGTACCCTTGAAGTACCCGGAGTTTAGAGAACCTATCGTTGGTGAGAAAAAGAGAAAGAACCTAGTTAACCCGGAGACTACACTTGGATCCAAACTAGGTTTCATTTTGCAAAGAGGAGTGAATTATTCTACAATTTAACTCACTCTAATCTCAAACATAACACTAAAATCTTGCACTCATCTCAACTTGTTTGCATAAACTTGGTTGGGTTGATTTTCTCAAGCTTGCCTTGATTGGGTGATTGATTGTGTGTTAATTCATTCACAAAGCTTTCTCTCTTTTTAAGCATGCAACTCCGTTCAAGTAAGATTATCAACATGGCAAGCTATGGATATTCCTATGATGATGTGGAGGAGAACGTTTTTGGTCAATCATATGAGGTTCCCCAAGATTCTATCTATCATGAAGGGAATTACCCTCCTCCTCATTCTCATTATCCTCAAGTTCATGTGGTTGATACCACTACTCAAGAGGTTGTGCCCTCTTCTCAGGCTTTACCCTCCAACACTTCGGGGAACCCCTCCCCATCTTTCAATGTTACTGATTTGATTAATGCTCTATCTCAATTAGATGACTCCCAGCGGCAGGCAGTTCAGGCCGCTTTGAAAGAGAAGTCCGTTCCTTCTTCATCCTCCAATCCCCCTCCGGCCGAGAGTGGCCATCACCTCACTAATGACCAAGCGGTCTTGCACAAACCCCCCTCTTGTCCACCGACACCTGGTGCGGCCATGCCGGCCCAACAGGCGAGCTACTCAGCGGCTAGGCCCCAATTCTTTCAACCTCCCCAAATTCTAAGGACGCCTATGCCAAACACCTTCGTTCCAAATTCGGCCCCGGTCGAGTCAGACACTAATGCTTTGCTCCTTCAGAAATTGGCTAGCATGGAAGAAAAACTCAACAAGGTTACTGCAGCCAAGAATGCCCCGGAGATCTCTCTCCCTACATTGCCAGTTTTTCACTTACCACCTTCTGAGATGCCGAACTTTCGACGATACAATGGAACTGGTAATCCCTTTATTCATCTGAAGGATTTTATGTATGAAACGTCCTTTTGGCAGGGCAACAAAGCCTCATTAGCTTACTTGTTTAGAAGATCTTTAGAGGGGCCAGCCCTCGAATGGTTCTACTCCTTGGATCCGGCAGATGCTAGTGATTTTGATGTGGTTCAGAAGAAATTCTTGCAGAAGTATAGGGACCGGGTTGGACCCTCCCTTTCAGTTATAGATTTGGTTGCAGAGAAAATGAAGCCCGAGGAGGACTTCATCATATTTGCTGATAGATGGCGGTCAATGGCCGAGAAGTTGAAAGATACCTTATCAGAACCGGAACAGGTTAAGATGATTATATCCAATGCAACCCCTCAGTTCCGGCATATACTGGCTATGAATAGATTGACCACCATGGAGGAGCTTTATGAAAGAGCTCGTTATATTCAGACCCAAATGAAAGATTCACCCATCATGGGCATGTTTTAGCCAAAACCAAGGTTGGTTAAAAAGAATACAAATGTCAACAATAGCGGGCCCACGACTGAGGGCACCGTCATCAATGAGCAGGTTGGCGCGGTCGGCAACCCCACACCTTTTCGCCAATCTAACCCACGACCTCCGCCACCTCCATCACAAGGCACCCTCTTTACTTCACCCCCACAACACCAATTTACTCCTCAACCTTCTTTTGCTCCACCACAAAACCAAGCGCCCCACGCTGACCCTCCAGCTCCGCAACAATACCACCAAGTACCGCCACCCACTAATTATGGACCGCAACAACAACAGCAAAGGAGACCACTTGGCCCCAAAAGGGCCCATTATCCGCCATTGCCAGAAAGTCTCCCGGATATTTTCAATGCCTTAATGGCTGCCAACTTGCTCATGCTACCAAAGGAAAGGGCAGCGTGGCCCGCTAATGTTGACACATCCCGCTACTGTGTCTTCCACCGCTCCCCTGGTCACAACATTGATCGTTGCTTCCACTTCAAGGATTACATTTATGATTTAAATGACCAGGGTGGCATTAATTGGGATGAGATGAGGCAGTTTATCGCCACTATGAAAGAAAGAAGGCCTCCTCGGCAACAGCAGGCTCAGCAGCCGCATCAACCTGCCCAGCAAGTACAACAGCAAGCTCAGGCGCCTCAGCAAGATATGGGGATTGTCCACAATCCACTGCCAGAGCACCCGCCAAATCAGCACGTGAACCCTGTCACGTCTCTCCGTGAGGTGGAGAGAGGACAGGGGTGGCATGAAGAAAATGCCTCTGTCGGGGCATTTAATCATAATCCAAATCAACCTCCGCGCCTCTTGCGCACGCTTCCTTCTTCTTCGGCTCCCCAATTGAGCCGAGCTCTTCTACGCCCCGTTAATCCACCTGCTCGCACCAATTCTCCATCAACCCGATCTCTCCTTACCCGCTTACCGCCTCCACAGTCTACCACACAGCAAACCCCGCCATCCACTACTAACCCTTCACCTTCGCCATCTAGACCACTCCTTATCCGCCCGTCCCCAACGCCCGCTGCACCCACCACCACTACTCCTCCATCGGCAAGGAACCCTCCACCCCCGATTCCTCAGCCTTTTGTACCCAGATCTCTCCTCATTCCACCCCCAACTCTCCTTGCATTCGGGTATCCCTTTCTACTCCTACGCCTCCTGCGGAGGCATCTTTGTCAAACTCTTCATCAATGCCCCCTACAGGGACTCCCTCTGCAAACACCCCTCCACCACTTATCAACGCCAATACACCCTCTTCCTCTTCCAACCCTCAACCTTTACTTGCCCCGACAGAGGCACGACAAAACGTGGCACCGCTCCGCAGTGGACGAATGTTCCAGCGCATCTTTCCCCAAAGAGAGCAAGAGCCCGCGCAGGGGCCGAATGAACAAGAACATGAGCAAGAGTCCGTACCCGGCACTCAGTATGATTTGCTAAAGCATCTTGACCGAACTCCAGCAAGAATTTCCATTTTAGAACTGATCAAAAGGTCCACCACTCACCAGCTAGCTCTGAAAGAGTATCTGCAAAAAGTTATGGTCAATGAAGACATCCCTGTTGAGCAGATAACTACAGTTTTGACGCCCGCTAGCAGTCAGCCGGCTATCATTTTTCATGAGCATGAACTCGCACCACTCTCAGCAAGGAAATATGCTCTGTGCATCACGGTTGATATCAATAAGGTGGCGCTAAAACAATGTCTAGTGGACACTGGGGCATCTATCAATGTATTGCCACCGAGCACTTTGAAGATGTGTGGCATTCCTGAAAATCTGATTCGGCCGTCTACTATAACAGTCATAGCATATGACAATACTAAGAAGCCTCCTCTAGGCATGATCACATTGAAAGTCAGTTTGGGTCCGGCCACAATCACGGTCGATTTCCACATTTTGGACATGGATCCAACATTTAATGGCATTCTGGGCCGCCCCTACATTCAACAGCTCGATGCAGTGCCCTCTACAAATCATCAGTGCCTTAAGTTTCCACACAAGGGCCGCATCATCAAAGTTACCAGTATGCCAATTCTGCCAGAGGAAGATATACACTTGACTTCATCAGTTCCTTCTATTTGGCCTGCCAACAAGCCGTTGCTATCAATACTAGACCTCCCTTACCCACGGCCAATGTCGCCCAAGACAGTCACGACAGTTGCTATGACACCCTTGCCTTCCAAGGGGAAGAAGAAGAAAAGCATGATAAACACCCCTGGTTGGAAAATCCTAATGAAAATGGGGTATCAAAATGGCAAAGGTCTGGGTGCCAGTTGTCAAGGCGGGACTAGGCCTATTAAGCCTCAGAAATTGATTACACGAGGCGGCCTGGGCTACAAAGGGCCGGGCAAAAATGAAGATGAACCATGGGCAGTTATGACATCCACCTTGAAGACAGATCGCCAGCCGTTTACTTGGACATTGAAGACACATTTTGTCACGGGTGGCGTTCAGAATAATGAGCAGACTACAATAATCACCTCCATTCTAGACTGTCAAGATGTTCATGCAAGACAGTTTGCTCGCCATATTGCGCCATTGGCCACTTATAAAGCCCTGGAATCTCTAAGGCCTGATAAAAGAAGGAAGATGGATGATCCAGAGTGTGATTGGTATAGATGGTTCGATATGGATGATATTACTATTTCTTTGAGCCGCCTCTTTATGCCGACTGATCCGGAATGGCCGCCACTAATACATGAATTGATTGAAAAGCCGGCTGTGATTACAGATAAGAGGCAGTTGCTGAGTGATTATACAGACACTGGAGAGCCAGATGTTCCATATGAAGAAGGATTTACAATAGATAGGCTGTGGGCCGGCCTCTTTTCCCTCACTTCTATGCATCCGTCTCGTCTAGCTTCCCTACATTCTCAATTGTTCTCTCGCGTGCCGAGACCGTCGCCAATTATGATCAGCTTTTCTCCAGATTCACTATAGATTTCTCTCCCGATGTCCTCCCTTGCTCCTCGAGCAATTCTCCAAACTCTCCATCACACCCCCGCGCGGGTCATCTCTGATTCAATCTTTCTCCAAGCTTTCAATCTCCACTCCTCCTGCTACTCTCCCTTCACATTGCTTTCTTCTAGAAAAGGAAAATAAAAATGAAAATAAAAATAACAACGAAAAAAAACGTCAAAATTCCAACTCTTCAATCCTCCATCTCTGTGGAGGAAACTTCTTATCTCTTTTCCGAGTGTGTCCCAAGCCAGGGGCCACTCTTCCATGATTCATTGATAGATCTTTTTTCCCCCTCTGGTGAGGGGTCTCCATTTATATCTCCTTCTGTATCCACTTTTTCACCTCCTTCCTCCTTTTCAGCTTATTCTAATCAAGCTAGTTGTTCCTCTTCCTCTAATAAGATTCATGGGGTAGATTTTCATAAGAAAGCCAAGGGTAAGCAGATTCCGCGTAGATTTTTGTTGGAGTTAGCCAGAAGGTGCCGGACTTGTTTAGCCCTTCCTGAATTCGTGGAGAATCTGGTTATCCTGCCAGAGTTGGAATATGAGGATGCTAATGCTTCTTATGAGGGTTTGGGTGTCTATGAAATCATGAATGATGAAGACCCTGTTGAAGAGGGGGATGAAAGTTATGAAGAATATGAGGACGAGGCTGATTCCTTTGCCAGTGGCATGAGAAGATTCGACGAACCATCAGCCTCTGTAGAAGAGCCTACCAAAGAAGTTAATTTGGGTACCGAGGAAGACCCTAGGATTGTCCTCATCAGCAAGAATTTGCCGCCCTCCGAAGAGGAGGCGCTTATTTTGGTACTTCAAGAATACAAGGACACGTTTGCGTGGAGTTATGAGGATATGCCTGGATTAGACCCTGCGCTCGTTGAACATCGACTTACACTTAAGCCAGGGTCTGTCCCGATCAAACAACGGTTGAGACGTTTCCACCCTAACATGGCTTTAAAGATGAAAGAAGAGGTCGACAAGCTTCATAAGGCTAGGTTTGTTAGAGTTGTCCTCTATCCCAACTGGGTGGCTAACATTGTCCCGGTCATGAAGAAAGATGGAAAGGTACGGATTTGTATAGACTTTCGGGACCTCAACCGTGCGTGTCCTAAAGATGACTTCCCCCTCCCTCATATCGATGTTTTGATTGATAATACAGCAGGATTTGAGACTCTCTCTTTTATGGATGGTTTTTCAGGTTATAATCAAATTCGTTTGGCTGAGGAAGATCAAGAGAAAACATCATTCACTACACCATGGGGTACATATTGTTATGTGGTCATGCCCTTTGGACTCAAGAATGCTGGAGCCACCTATCAGAGGGCTATGATGGCAATTTTTCATGACATGATTCATATTTATATTGAAGTGTATGTGGATGACCTGGTAGTAAAATCAAGGACAAGGATTGAGCATCCTGGGGTTCTAGCTAAGGTCTTGCAGAGATCACGAGAGTATCAATTGAAAATGAACCCCAAGAAGTGCGTATTTGGCGTGTCTTCAGGGAAGTTGCTTGGATTTATTGTCAGCAAAAGAGGAATTGAAGTTGATCCCAACAAGGCGAAGGCCATCAGAGACATGCCTCCTCCCAAGAATTTGAAGGAAGTTCAAGGACTGATCGGGAGGTTGCAATTTATTCGCCGCTTCGTCTCCCAGCACTCACAATGATGCAGGCCGTTTTACGAGCTTACTAAGCCGGGAGTCAAGTTTAATTGGGATGACAAGTGTCAGGCAGCTTTTGACGGATTGAAGGATTATCTGGCCAATCCTCCTGTCTTGAGGCCGCCGATTCCGGGCAAACCGCTTATCCTCTATGTTTCTGTCCTAGATGACTCTGTAGGTGCTGTCTTAGCTCAAGTGGATGAAGAAGGTAAAGAGAGGGCAGCATACTATTTGTCTAAACTTCTAAACCCTTGTGAGCAGAGGTACTCAGCCATGGAGAAGACTTGCGCTGCTTTAGTCTGGGTAGTTCAGAAGTTAAAACATTATTTCTTAACTCATGAGGTTCACCTCATTGCTCGCATGAATCCGATTAAATTCCTTCTTGAAAAATCTGTTCTTACGGATCTATTAGCACGTTGGCAAAGTTTCCTTTCTCAATTCGACATCACTTACATTCCATAGAAAGTAATCAAAGGTTACGCCATTGCCGAACATCTTGCTCACCATCCTCTCCCCCGATTTGATCCTGTCAATTCGGAGTTTCCAGACGAAGAACTAATGTCCATTAATCGACCCCACGATTCTATGTGGACATTACATTTTGATGGAGCTCTAAATTCCCAAGGAAGAGGGATCGGCATGGTTCTTTTAACACCAGAAGGGGTCACCATCCCATTTGTTGCTCAGCTCACCTTCCCTGTCACGAACAACATAGCTGAGTATGAGGCTCTTTTGGCCGGCCTTCAAACCGCTCATCAATATGGTGTTACCCATTTGCGAATTGTTGGTCAGCTTATTCTGTGCCAGGTGCTTGTCAAGTGCCGCACTATCAACCCTAAGCTCAAGCCCTACCAGGAACTTGCTTCAGCTTATGCCAAACTCTTTACCAAATTAATCTTCATTCATGTCCCTCGAAGCCAGAACATCCTAGCCGATGCTCTTGCATCTTTGGCCTCTGCTCTAGTCTTCCCTCCTGAGCGTGATTTCCATGTTCCTCTCATTCATCAGCGTGACACTCCAGCTATCAAGGATCGTGCATTCCTCGACGTTAGGGATAAGGTGCTCGAGAAGGTCAGGCGGAGTGAAGCTCTTAAAGGCAAAGAGGTCATGCTTTTGGACTGGGAAGGAGAGTTGGCTGATGAAGAGAAACCTTGGTATTATGAGATTGCCAGGTATTGCAATGATCAGTCCTATCCCGAGGAAGCCACTGCAGAAGAGAAGAAAGCAATTAGAAGAGTGGCTCAGCGTTATGTTTTGGTTGGAGGTGTGCTCTATAGAAGAGGGCTCACATGTGTTCTGTTAAGGTGCCTCGACGACGACGAATCTTGGAAGGTCGTGGAAGAGGCGCATTCTGGAGTATGTGGTGGCCATGTGAACAGCCAGATGTTAGCTAAGAAGATCCTTAGGCTAGGCTTCTATTGGCCAACTCTAGAAAAGGATTGCTCCATCTATGTTCGAAGGTGTGTTAAGTGCCAACTGCACGCCGACAAAATTCATTCTCCTGCTTCTTCACTCCATCCTATGTCCTCCCCATGGCCTTTCTCCATGTGGGCTTTTGATATCATTGGACCTCTTGGTGATTCGAACCTCCTGACCAAGCAAAAATCGTTCATCCTGACGGCAACGGAATACTTCACCAAGTGGGCGGAAGCGGAAGCTTACGTGGAGATTAAAGCGTCAACAGTCTGCAAATTCATAATGAAGAACATCATCGCGAGGTTCAGCATCCCGAGTACCATCGTCACCGACAATGGACCTCAATTTATCTCTCAAGAGCTCAAGGATCTCTGCAACAGGTATAATATTGCATTGCATCATTCTTCTCCCTATTATCCGCAGGGCAATGGCTAAGCAGAGGCAACTAATAAAACTTTGATCAAAATTATTAAGAAGACGTGTGAGGCTAATAAATTTTCGGATTGGCCAAACAAGCTAGTCGAAGCTCTCTGGGCCTATCGCACTTCCATTCGTACCCCTACTGGACAAACCCCTTTCGCCATCACTTATGGAATGGAGGCGGTAGTCCCTTATGAGATTCTCATTCCATCTTTGCGAGTACAATTGGACAAGGAACTCCCTATTGATGAGCGTCGCGATTCGCTCCTTGCTCAATTGGAACTCCTAGATGAGAAGCGTCTGGTCGCCGCTGAGCATACGCATGTTTATCAAAACAGGCTGTCACATTTCTATAAAAAGAAAGTAATTGAGAGAAAATTAAAAGTTGGTGAGATGGTAATCAAGAGAATTTTTGTAAAACCTGGTGGACCTCGTTCAAAACTCCAACCAAACTGGGAAGGACCATTTGTTATAAAAGAGGTTTATCCTGGCAATGCTTATAAACTGATTAATGCTGAAGGACAAGAGCTAACTCATCCTTGGAATGGTCTGTACCTTAAGAAATATTACCCCTAATCCAAAAACCAAAAAAAAATAGAATTTTCCAAAAACCAAAAAAATATATATATATAGAATTTTCCAAAATCCAAAATATATATTGAAAAGGGTTGCCATGGCACATAAGGGCTCAAGGTCTGAAAGGTCAAAATTCAGAATTCATTCATCAGTCTTGTTAACTCAAAAGGGCGTTGACACCCGCACACATTACACACTTAAACCGTGAACTCAAGTGGTGCAAAATCTGATGGGAAGTCAAAAACCTGACTAAAGGTGAAGACGATGCCCATTCTTTTTCTCTTCGGCCCATAAGGGAGGAAAGGAAGTCTCGGGGTAGATCCACCAAGCCTATCCGCCGCCCTAGTAGGTGGAAGTCAGGGCCCAAAAGGGAACAAATGCCACAAAAGCCCAAGTACAATTAGGTTTATTTTTCAGCAATACAAATCAGTTCCAAAGTGAAAGTCAAATCATGAAAAGAAAAGCATGTCAAGAGGGCAAAGTCCCCGCAAGGAAAACCTTGGGCGTATGCATGTAATAAATGAGGCAAAAGGCAACAAAGTTTCCCTACGCCAAAGACCGAACCCCAACAGGCATAGGGTAAGGGGAAGTGGTTTTATCTAGAGCTTCTCAGAATCTCTTATGGGCTTCCTTATATCTTCATTTTCTTTGTGGTAAGTCATAAACCAGCAGAATGGTCAAGGCTAACCTAGGAGATTGCACCATGCGAAATCTCGGGTATAAGTTAACTATTATCACGTCGCCCCCCTTTTGATTAATCAAGAAAGACCAACGAGTTTTAGATGGTGGCCGTGTAGGATTAAGAGCCCGGGTGGCTTTGTCAACCCAAAGAAAACGAATTAACGCCTTCGTTTAAGGCGCTTTTTATTGAATTCACGCCTTTCTTAAGGTCATCTCTTTTTAAATAACGCCCACATTATGGTCGTCTTTTCAACAAAATTCAAAAACGTTTTTCAAATTCACGCCGTCACCTAGGGCGTCTTTTGTTTGAATAACGACCTAATCTAAGGCGCGTCTTTTGAAAAATAAAAGAAAAAATATATATAAGGAGGAAATGTGGTTTATTCTTCATGTGTGTGCTTGCATTATTGCATAGGGCATCTTGATTATTGTTTGCATACGTATGCTCGCGTGTTGCATCTCCCTTTTTGGTTATTTCATTTGCCTTATTTGATTAAAGGCTTGGCCCCTTGACCCGCTATCCAGGTCAAAAGAAAAGGCACCCCTTGCTTATTGAGCAAGGGGCCAAGTCGAACAGATGGATTAACCTGTTCATTTAAGTGTGAACCACAGCTACAAGTACAGGGCAAAGTAAAGCGAACACGAAGAACGGGAAAAGAAGCGAAGTACACAACCACAAGTACACAACTACACAAGTGCTCAGGTAACAAAAATGTCAATCTCATATATCTATACATCATGAATATCTGAGTACAGGTGTGAGGGTGGAGGACTACAAGTAAGTCTCTCAGCTCTCGCCTCCACCCTCCTCTCTCCTACTCTCTACCTCGTCCTCGCCGTCTCGAGGAGGCGCTGGTGGAGGAGGCATGGCCCCCCAAGAAGAAGCTGGAACTCGAGCCTGGCCCCCTGCCTCGCTCCTCTCTCGAAGAGAAGAACCCGCAACAAAAGTGAAGCTAGTGAAGGAGTACCCCGCAGCACGAGCTCGCTCACGCCCTCGCTGGAGACGCTCCTCAGCAACTCGTAGCCGCTCCTGAAAAAGGACCAGCTGGGTCCTCGAGTCTGCCAGCTCACGCTCGTGTGCTACCACCAGCTCCTGGTACCGGGCATGCTCTGACTGCTGTAGCTCGTGGTGACGGGCACGGTCAGTCAAGTGCACCTCCCGCTCTCGTCGCTCCAGCTCGAGGGCAACCCGCAGCTCTGCCACGTCCTGAGGAAGCTCCTCCCGTCACCTTAGGGACAGCTCCAGCTCTGTAATCCGCTGCTCGCGGATCGCCAGCTCTGTCCCGGCTAGGGCAACCTGGGTACGTGCCGCCTGTAACTGTCTGGTCTGCAAACAGGTAAACAAATCATCAGTTCCACAGTTCAATAATTCATGAAATAAGCAATACATGACGAAAAGTAAACCACTCACCTGGGCAGTCATCGCCTGCTGTCCCTCGCAGACGCAAGCAAGAGCGGCTCGAAGCTCCTCAGTCTGAAAAATGAATTTTATCAGTGCATAATTATATAATCAATAATTGAATGAGGTTTGAGTTTTAAAATTTACCCGTGAGGCGAGGTCGCGCTCTGCAGCCTCGGCCCGCGTGACCGCTCCCGCTAGCTGCTCTGCTAGTGCGGTCACCTCTGCACTGGGTCCCCTCGAGCTGGAGGCTTCCCCTGTATCTCTCCCTACGGCTCCCTGCTGGGCACGCTGCACTCATTGAAATCGTCAGTGGCTAATCATCAATAATTCAATAAAAATTCATTTGCATATGGAAATAATTTAAACACTCACCAGGGTCTCGAGGTCGGCTCGTGTGGCGGCCAGCTGGTCCTCTAGGCTGTGTAGATGGGCCTGGGCATCCATCGCCGCTATGTCTCGTGCATCCTGCATTCATTACATATTAGTCGCATGATAGAAACATAAGCATTTGCATTTTATTTAGAAGCAATTGCATTCATACATACCCCCAAGACCCTCATCTGGGGTCAACCGGCGTATACCTCCCAGTAGCGCCGAAGGTACTCAGAGCTGTCAGTCGCCTGGGAGGTGACTCGGGTCCCGCCTCGCCGCCAGTCGGCGTACTACTCCTCGAAGCGCACTCTCCAGTCGATCGCCTTCGTGCGACCGCGCGTCTTCTTCCCGATCCCTCGCGGCTCTCCAACTTCTACCCACTCCTGGTGTAGGCCCAGGGTCCTCATCACCAACCTAAGCCGTAACGGCTCGATCTCGCTCAGGTAATGAACCCAGAGCTCATGCCCAAAACGAGGTCGGCCCGCTACGACCCACGACTGGCCCTCGTCGGTCATCCCCTCATAGGGCCTCCATCGCACCTGCATCCATAAACATGCACGTCATCAACATCATTCTATCATCATCATAATAAATTCAAATAAACAAAAAAATGCATAACATTCATGCATACCAGTGAGGGAGGGAAGTCTCGGAACTCTCTCCGTAGCACCCACAACTCGTAGCCGAGTGGGGCACTGAACACCACCGGCAGCCAGCGCCGTGCTAGAGGGAAAGCACCCTCACCTCCTAGCCATGGGTCAGCACGCCCCATGGGCATGTATAGGTGGCTCCAAACCTGCATCCATGCATAGCATTAGTGAGGCATTCACATGCATAATAAAAAGAAAAGAAAAGAGAACAAATACATACCTGAAGAAAAGGTGAGAAGCCACTGACGGTCGTCTCTCGTCCTGTCCCCGTGGACAGGTCGGCTAGTAGGTGCGCCAGCAGCGCAGCTCCCCAGGCGTATCTGCCGACTCCCTCTAAATCCTCGAGGATCCCTAAGAATCGGCAGTTGATGATGTCGCCCTTCGTGCCGAGCAATAGCCTCCCGAGCAGCAGCAGTAGGAACCTCCTCAAGTCTCGGTCTGCTCTCTCCCTGTCGGCTGGGTCCTGGCAATAGACTGCCCTAGCCCCCTCGATCAACCTCTGTGAGAATCGCTCTAAGGACTCCCCTGACCTATGCCTAGCATCCCCTAAGCCCATCACTGTAGTCAGGTCGGTGCGGAAGATAGTCCTACACTCGTTAGGTGTCTCGTAGACCATCTCTAGCCCTAGCAGCCTCTGGGCGAGCTCGGTATAGTCTGGTAAGGTGATCCCGCTCACTGCCTCCCCGTCTATCCTAAGTCCAGTGATCCTAGCTACAGCCTCTAGGGTAGGGACCATATGCCCCCAAGGCATCAGGAATGTCCGGCTGGTCCTATCCCATCTCTCCCTCAGAACCTAGATAAGTGGTAGGTCGGGTCTGACTGGCTCTATGGATAGGAAGGCCCCGAACCCCATAGCATCTACCCTGGCTCTCTGGAACTCGGGGAGGCCGTAATATGCTGCTCGGACCATGACCCAGGAGATCCGTGTCCTCATCAACCCCTGCACGCATAAAGAAAGAAATTGTGGTTTAATTGTTCAAATTGTTCCTGTTGAAATTCACTTAATTGCCTTGGTTGAGATTTTGATGTTTGATTTAATTAACGACCATCCCCAGGTCGTGATTTGTTTAATTGGCGTCCTTGAGGAGGGCGTGGTTTCTAAGTAAGATTTGAATTAATGACCTACCCTAGGTCGTTGTTTATCTAAGAGACGCCCCGGTGGGAAGCGTGGTTCTGAGGTTAATTTCTAATTTCCTAAAGGTTTTTTTAATTGACGCCCGTCTCAGGGTCGTCATTTGTTTAAGTAGCGCCCCTGAATGAGACTTTTTTCTTAAATGGGTTTTGGGTTTTAATAATTTATTCTGGAATTAATGGAATGGACGACCATCCCTATGGTCGTTATCTATTGAATTGACGCCCCGATGGGGGGCGTTGTTTTCGAGGGTTGTGAAAATAAAATAAAAAATAGCATGTGATATAAATCATTGGAAAAAATATATAATTAAACAAAGGCATGGGAATTAACAGCATGATTGATACGAAAAAAATGATAATTTAAATGGACGACATGCTCTAGGGCGTGTTTTCATGATGTTAATTGTTTTTCGGGAAATAAAATGAATTCACGACCCAGGTATGGGCGTCTCTTCTTGAATTCACGACACCCCTGGGGGCGTCTTCTTTCTGAGTTGCAGGTCTTCTAGCCCGAGGGCTATGGATTGAGGTAAAAATGAAAAAAAAATGGAAATTTGGGTTTAGGGGCTTACCTTTTGTTGTCTAGGCCCAGTCAACTCACCACGGAGTTGAGGCCTTGATTGTCTTGGTCGCCGGAGTTGGCCGGGGCGGGGAGTGGGCGCCGCCGTGGCCGGTGGTTCTTCGTGATCTCCTTCTTGTGTTTCTTCTTCTCTTTCCCCCTCTTCGCCTTCGTCCTCTTCCTCTTCACCTTCATCTCCTCCTTCACTGTCATCACCACCTTCTCGTTCCTCCACTTCGTGTCCCTCGGCCGTGTCCCCGTGCTCCACCGTCGGTGCCTCCTCGGCCGCCGCCGGTGGATCTCCCTCCACGACGGCGTTTTCCTCGTGGGCATCTTCGCCCAAATCCACCACCTCTGGGGCCGAGACCCTTTGTCTCTTTTGACCACCGCCGGCCATGGCTAGGGCTAGGGTGTAGAGAGAGAATGAGAGAGATAGAGAAGGATGGGGGAGGGTTTCGGTTAGGGTTGCAGAAGAGAAAGAGAAAAGAGGACGAGGGAAGAAGAAGAAAGGAGGGAAAGTTAAGTCGAACGGTCAAAAAGAATTAACGACTTAAGGAAGGCCGTGTCTTATGGAATTAACGACTGAAACCAGGGCGTTTCTTGATAATTGACGACATTGCTTAAGGCGTTATTTTTGTTTGCATGGGGAATGATAACCGTCGTCAGACGCATTTAATGGGGATTGGTTGATTTGATGGGAATAATCATTACTATTTTTGAGTAACGACTATGTCTGAGGCGTTATTTATATGAAACGTGGCTTTGCTGAAGGCGTTATTTTTAGAATTTCAACGAAATCCTTTTGGAATATAAATCGAATTAACGCCTTGTCTTAAGACGTTACTCATTTAACGTCCATATCTGAAGGCGTCAATTATGAGAGATCAATCATTGAAGACGACGTACGCTGAGGCGTCATTCATAGAATTAACGACATTGACTGAGTCGTTATTTGCAACAGAATCGCAGGCTATTAGAAGAATTGGTCAGAAACACTGTGTTATTGGCTCAATCAAAAAAATTATCGTTGATTTATTGGAAGAAAGATTACATTGCTTCAATGAGCCATTTTGGGCCTCAAGCTTCTTAAAGCTATTACATAAGACTTCCACTGTTCTCTGTCTTCTTCTAAGTTTTCCACAGGTTGGTGAGCCTTGTTGATTTTTCACAGAGCTTGGATAGTTGTGCACTCTTCTCCATCTTCATTGCTACCGAGATCCCGTATCTTGATCGGAGGGAGATGAGATGGATCTTCAAGCCTTTGTCATAGAAGCCCGAGTTGAGGAAGGCACCGGTGTGAGTTATACAGAACGAATTCTGAAGCGCCTATGAGTCGAAGGTCCGTCCCGGGAGAAAATCTTGCACGGAGTTCTTGAGTCTTGAGTATTCCCGGGGCGCAAGTGAAGAGGTTCTTTGGCATTACTTTGAGGTGTTCTCTCCATTCTGCTCTCTTCTTAATCTGGGGAATCCGGTTCGTCACCCTATTGCTTATTCCTAATGAGCCGGTCATGTAAGAGAGTGGGCTTTTTGAGAAGATTCTTGAGGATTGTTGGGCCTCATCACATGGATCGAACTTGAAGTGGAGATCTACCCAACTAGAGAGAGATAGCATGCATCCGTAGATGGGCCTTCCCATCGCCGCCGAGGTAAGCCCACTATAGAGATAGGCTAGGATAGCCGGTCCAACTCTCTCTCCCTCCCATAGGCTCACTATTGCGCTTAATTGGGCCTCCTCTAGGAAATCTTCCGTGGATGGGAATAAGAGTGCTCCCGCCAAGCACACCACGAAGGCCTTCGTCACCCGTTTGATCTCTTCTTCTTCTTTAGCTTGATCCGCTCTCTTGTACACCCATGAGGCAAGCTTTAGAAGATTAATTCCTTTAGTGACCTTGATTTGGTTCACTAAGTTTGGGCTAGGTATCAATGTGCTTAATAGTTCATGTGAGGAGATTGGTTTTGGCATGATGGCCATCTTCTCTTCATCCCCTTGCTTCATCCTCTTCAAGCCCAAGATCAACTCTAATTCTGCCAATAGGATGGTGGCCTCAAAGGTTGAGAATAGGAAGGTGTGAGTGGAAGGGTGCCATATTTCAGTTAAAGCTCCTATGGCTACCCAATCGAGGAGGATTTGATCATAGTGTTTGGCATGGGTTATTAGACCAAGAAGGTGCCATCTTGCTAAGTACACCCTCATTTCTGAAGAGAATTTGGAGAGAATAAGAGGCAGCCACTTAATCTTTGTGAATCTCCTAGCACCTGGGACATTTAGGTAGTCCTGAGGAAGAAGGAAAAGAAAAAAAATAGAGACAAACATGAGCATACAGAAGAAATATGAAGAAGCAGTTTGAAAGAGCAGTAGTTCGGGGAAGATATAAAAGAAGGAACAGAGAATCAATCTTTACCTGATTCATGGCAATGCGGTTGCTGATGTGCCCGTTGATCTCAGATAATCTGGGAGTTGAAATCTTGGATCTTTTGATGGCTCTCTCCATCTTCGGTCTGTAGAAAGGGTTTGGACGATTGCAGTGCCTGTAGAAGAACACGAGCAGTAGCAGAAACAGAAGAAGCAGGACTCGATGAATTTGTTTTGATTGATCTAGAGAGGTTCCTTCCTTTTTATAGAGGTCTGAGGAGTCTTAAGGTTGTTCGGAGTGGGGAGGTTGATTGCCATTAGGACTGGGTTTTACTTTCGATTTGGAATCGAAAGCGGGTGGTTAATTAACGTCTTCTGTTGGGGCGTCAGTTGTTGAATTGACGACTGAACAGAGGTCGTGTTTTATTTAGCGCCCCTTGATGGGTCGTCTCTTCTTGAACGCTCGGTGCATTTAACGTCTCAATGAAGGGCGTGTTTTATGCTTTTGACGCCCTGATGACAGGCGCCTTTCATGCTTTTGACGCCTTTCTATACAGTCATGATTTTATTTGCTCACATGTTTAACTCCTCTATATGCTTTAATGAACTTAAGTGCTATTCTTTGGTTGGAATTGTTTTAATTAAGCACTTATGATCATATCTTGAGGGTTATTTCTGATCATTGTTATTAGGGCTAATGAATTTTTGAGTGCAGAAGAGTGCAGGTTTCGGGATGCTTGGATCGCTCGTAGGAGTAACATCATTCTTTCCTTGTATTTCTTTCCTGTAAGCATTGCTATTATATGGTATTTTACACTATTATAGCATATCAAGGACCTTGTGGTTCTGATGAACCTAGAATTTGAGTTCCCCTTCATCAAAAATGGTGATAATTCCAGGAGAGTCTTGATCACACGGATAGGCCGTTGAGTCATTAAAGGTTTGGGACGATGGTTCCACTTTCTGAGTTGATACGCAGACAAACGGGCTTCGGCTTAGTGTCAGCTCAGAGATCTGGATTCTTAACCAAATCTAGATGGCTTAGCAATATTATCCTTGATTATTTTCTATTTTTAAGTTTGTTTTATCTTTTTCTTTTAGCCCAGCATGCATTATGTAGGACTTTCAGATTCATGCTGAAAATCTTCATATTATGGTAATAATGAAGGTCACTCGCTCTTGATTGAGTTGACATGAAATATTCCACTCCAAATCGAGTACTTTATTCTCTCTGAAGCCGCTCAGGCTATTTCCTTGAGACTGTTCCTTTGCTGGGTCTTTATCTCAATTCCCTTTATTTTTCTACAAATCCACCTTGGTTGTAGCACGTCCACATTGGCTTTAGCAAGGTCGCTGGGATCATTAGTCGTTAATCAGAGAAAGAGCAGAGAGCAGTTTAAGCGCAGAGAAGAGTTACTCTCTTCATCCGTGTGATTTCTTCGTCATCTTCCCTCTGCTTCCTGCTGCTCCGGAGGTTCTCCCCTTTACTGTTTACAGGAACAGCAAGGGTTCTCTCCTTTGTTTGTGTTTGTCTTCATCGTATCATCAACGTCCATCATTTTTTTTTTCTGTTGCATTAGTATTGCATCTCCTCTCCTCTCCCTAATTCTCTAGGGGTTTTAAAACCAAACAAAAAGGTGCGCATGCTATATTCATCTTTCATCATCATATTGTTTCTTTGGATTGATACTACACTCACTCTCGGCTGATCCACTTTTCTTTTATTTGTTTGTTCTTTGTTTCAAGATAATCAACAAGGAAAACCCCCTTCATCGGCCGGCCGATAGAAGGTGGAGGAAGGAATCCACATCCATCCCGCATCCTATTATCACCAGGTATTCGTAATCATCTTTCTTCTTATTGAGGTAACCCCTCTGGCGATCACTCTCCTTATTAGCACCACGTGCTCTTTTACCCCCTCTTTCATTATTCTTCTTATTATTCTTCATATTCTTATTATTACTCTTATTTTCCTTTAAGAGTGGATTTTCCATGATTCACATCCATTGCCAGTCTAACCCTTTAAGAAGGTCATCCAATGTATCCACATAGTGACTAGACCGGAAAGTGGTGTGAAATGAATTGATTGGCACCAGAGGTAGGATAGGGTCCATAGATGGGAGGGGAGATGGGACCAGGCCATTTTTAAGCCAGCTAAGGACTGGCTCGGCTATAAGTAGCTTTCCCGTTAGAAACACGGGTAGCTGTGGCTGAGGTGGCTCCTAATAAAGATCGGAGAGTGAGGCTTCTCGAACCCTTTTGTCCCCTAGGGCTAGAGATGTCCAAGTGGGACACTGTCCGGCAAAGTGGCCGAACCCCTGGCAGCGATAACACTACTGTCGTGATCCACTACGCTCCTTGATAAGTGTGTCATTATCCTTATCCTCCTGATGGACAGAGGGTGTAGGCAAAGGGGCTCTCGTGGGTGGGGAAAGAGGATCCACTATGATGGAGAGAGGACCTTGGGATTGCACCTTAGATGGCAACGGGTTGGGGCTACCGATTATTACCTCCTTAGGCTCGTGTAGGAGTACATCACTAGGAGTACGTGTCCTATCCACCCCATCCAACCGGTCCAAAATCATTTGCATAAGTTCAGCAATGGAGTGGGTTGGAATAGGGATATCATGGTGGATTCGCCCGTAGTCAACCGTCCAAGGATTGGGTCTTGGCTCATCTACGTGTGGGGCTCTTTGCCTCCGACTAGGACCCACTTGGTTGGAAGTGATTGGGTGGGGCCGGTTGGAGGTGACCGGTTGGGGCACGTAGACCTTCCTAAGCTCTCTCTTCATGTCCCACCATGATTCGATGGGCCATTGCCTCCAAACCTCTCTCAAGCGCTCAATGTGATCCCAGTTTTCGGCGGCCTCGTGTAGAAGCCTCTCCTTGGCAAAATATAATTGCCCGGCTTCGGACATGGTATAACAATCAAAGTATGTGTCCATGGCGGCCTCCCACTTGAGGTAGTCGCCCGGGCCATTGGAGTCATAAAAATCCGAGGCTTCGGGCCTACGGAAGTGGAGTGGGTGGTTGCCAAGTCCATGGGTGGACCAACGGCCATATTGCCCGGGTGATGGGGATTCCATGTGAATTTGGCGGAACTACATGCTAGACATGCCGACACGTGGAGACAGACACTAGACAAGGCAAGGTTGGAATGCACTAACTAATGCAAACACCGACAAATGTACCTAGACTAAAACTAATATCCAGCACGTGGCGGAGATAAGCGATCCGAAGATCACTCGCACAAGTACGCTACCTTCCCGATAGGCATAACCTAATATTCTGGCAACGCCTTTTAATATACCGGGCTATTGGGTGAAATGCAATTTTAAGACACTTTTTTTTATTTTGAAAACAATGATGATCCTAGACTCGACTTAGACCATGCAAAGACTACCCTAGACTCAACTCTCTCTGATACCAAACTGATGCGGGACGAACACGGAGACCGACTCTACGTGGTATGGACCTCGGACTCTAGATGCGGACACGACCAGCAACACATGATAGGAGAGACATTAAGCCCGACACGGAGAGCTCCTTTGGGCTATACGTCGCTAACAGAAACGCAAGCTCACTCGTCGTCCCAAGCGAGGGAAATGTGGATCGTGTGCGGTTGAAGAACCGGCAGAGTTCACGGGTAGTCAACTCACTTCTGGACTCGGATCGAGTCACGGGACGGGTCACTCTCACACTCACAGCGGTGACATGGACACACGGGCTAGTACCTATCGCTCTCGACAGCGGCAAAAGACTATATACTAGCTAAGCAAATGAACGCCAAGAGGTTTGGACCATTACCTCCACGCACCCGGCGTGGCGAAGACAACCCCGGCCGAATCACGGACTCCCGGTTAACAATTATTACAACAATACACTAAGTCGACCCACTCCACGCAAGGAGGTAAAAGGTCACATGTGGGGTCCGGGAATCACGCAACTCGGGTTGACGGGCAGCATCTTGATGTCGCCCGGCGGTGCCGAACTCCGTGTTTTCGTGCTTTCCGAACGGCGGCTTCTACGGGCCCATGGGACCCACGGACGACGCTGTCCTCCGGATCTACGAGGGTGGGACCCACTATGATGGGGACCCCTGGTGGCGCGCCTCCACGGACGGCGGTCAGCCTGGAACACCGATCGGGGGTCGATCGGCCCCGATTCCCAATTCTTGAACTAACTTCCCACGGATTTTGATTGCTGTTTTCCGGCGCGCGCTCCGACGAAAATGACCGCTGCGATCAATCCCGACGTTGGATCGGGACGGATGAACTATCATTGGAAAGCTCTCTTCAAATGCTTCAATGTAGACTCAGAGAGATCTGCTGGATCTGGTCGGATCAGAACTTTATTGAATTGACAAGTCCCTGTTGTACAGTAACCGAAACCTTAGATCTACAGGTGAGTTGTCTGAAGACTGCCTTTGACCGCGAGGAATATGGCTGATTCAGCTCCTGAGCTCTTCATCAAACTTGTGGGATTTTGCACAAGGAGAACGGGGATATTTGTTGTGGACTGATTGGAGATGGCTGTGATTTGTTATGATTTGTTTACTGGAGGGTGGTCGGATCTTGGAACAGGTGGACAACACTGTAGGTATCTCTGAGATCGATTTTTAAAAAATAGGGGATGGCCTCACAAAAATTTAAGAAAATTTGGGGACAGTGGGGTTGATGGACATAACTCCCAGTAAAATGGGGAGCTCTAAAAAAAATTGGGAAGGGGTATGAACATTTGAAACACAGGGCGGGTGGAAATTGAAACAGCAAGCAGACATTTCTGAAAATTAAGGTTGGACGAAAATGAAAAAATACCAAAGGGGATCTTTATGACCAACCAAATTTTTTGGGACGTGCTTGACACCTCTGGAACATCCCCTCAAAATCTCAAGTTGATCTGAGCTCGTGGATGACTTCAAGAATTCGTGGAAGTGGCTGCTACAGGTGGAAGGCAGAACTCCGACGATTGCGATGGCGGTGCGGTGGCGGCTCGTGGCGGCGGCGACCGGAACTGATAGGGGTGGAGTCACACCACCAGAATACAGCCTTCCCAGCTGCAAAGAGGAGAGAGGGGCGGCCTAGGCCTTGCTCAAGGGGATTTTCTTCCAATTCAAATGCATTAATTCTCCTAAATGAGAAAATACAAGGTACTTATAGGTTACATATCAAATCCAATAGCCACCCTTGGATCTAGGGATGGGGGAATGGATGGCCTAGATTGAATGTGACACACACACAAAAATTAAATAAAATATAAGGGGGGGGCAGCCTATTGACCAAGGGGGGGACATGGTAGAATGGTAGGTAGCCTACCTTGGACTTTGAAGTCCAATTGTCTACCCATGTGGCATTTACCATTCAACCTTCTAGATGTCTCCATTTGAAATGTTGACTGACCCCACATGGGGCCCTAGGCTAAGGTGGATCAATGGGAAGAGGTCTGGGGGGCCCGTGGGGCCCGGGGGTCCCATTTTACAAATAAACCCCTCTTACAATCAAAATTACATACCGAATAAAATGAAGTAAACACACATTAAACACAAATAAAGTCTAACTAAATATGATAAATGCCGGGACTCATGGGGGAGTCTCCAGGCTGTCTCCGAGCCAGATGGATGCTGAGGTGGCTCGAGTCGTGCTCCGTGTGCGGTACCGGTGGCTCGGCGTGTCACGCCGCTCAACTGCTTGGGTGTCCGCACCAATCTGTCTTTTTCAAAGATCCCTCTTTTTTATATTAGACCCCACTGGAATCTCTCTGGGAGCGTGGAGCGAAATTCCCGCCAAGGCTCCTCGGGTGGCAGATGGCAGAGTACAGGTGGTTGAGCTTTCTTGGAGGTCACGAAGCCTTGGATCATGTGCTCCAATAATTGAGTCTTGGATCACGTGCACTGCTTTGAGTTCTGCCAATCAGATTAGAAGCATTTCAATAAACACATTGCGTGTGAGAGTTTATACTTTTTTTCAATCAACACCGGCCCTCAGAGTCATCTACTAGTCGAGTGCATATTCCCCCAGAAGGGGAACATGTTCTCACTCCCCCAGGATGAAACTGTGGCCTAATTTTTATTTAATTTTCCTGAAATGTGGTACATGATCTTTGGGGCATCCCCATGTCTTTACAAGTAGCCAAGGCTGTAAAAAAAACTATTTACAGAACCGAAAGGAAGGCAAGCCTCCTTTGTCCATCCTATAAACTCCCCTCACCATTTTGGGCAGTTCGCTTACAAGGGTAAAGATAGAATTGGACTGACAATTGCTAGCATAAGAGGCCAAAGCATCTGCCAACTGATTGCCTTCCCTATAAACATGTCTCACCGGACAGCTACATGAAGAAATAAGATCCAGCATTTCACTCCACCGAGGATAGACTGCCCAACTAGGGGTTTTCTTCTTGTGAATAGATTCCACAAGAAAGGCACAATCAGAAAAAAATTGCAGCTACTTTCATTCCTCCCTTGTTAACTATTGAAAGCCCATCATAGAGAGCCCTTACTTCTGCAAGGAAACTACTACCAAAATCATAATGGAAGGCAAAACTAATAATCATGTTTCCAGCTGGATCTCTAACATAGCCACCACCTCCACAGTTTCCTGGGTTCCCTTTTGAGGCACCATCTACATGAAGAGTAAAATGATGAGGAGCTAGGTTGCATGGGACAGTCAGTGGCATCCTTCTCGAGCTACACTTCGGGAACAGTTGAAACTGATACAAGATTTTGATTTGGTCAGCCGAACTACTAACTGAAAATACTTGGTTATCAAGAGCTTGAGAGATGCCTGCTACCACTTTCCTCTTGATACTAGGAATGTTGAATGTCACATTTTCAAACCTAGCAGAGCATCTAGCCTTCCAGATCTCCCATATTATTAAAATCACAGCATACATACCAGAATAGCTGAGTGCTGAATTTATCTTGGAGCCTGTCAAAAAATTCCATCCACGAATAGTAATATGCTCATGCAGGCTGATTTTAATGCTAATCAGGGGGGAGATCCATTTCCATAAGGCAGAAGCAAGATCCCCTTTGACAAACAGGTGATCTAAGTCCTCTTGAGCAGAGAGTAAGCAGCAGCTGCATTTTGTGAGAGTTTATACTTAAGCAAAAGTGTAATGCTGATATATGATCAGGCTTGTCATACAGGTGTTCTGCACAGTGCCTAAGAGCATAACAGAAGATAAACATACTTGGTAGCATGAAGACAATAAGTGCTTCGATCAGGTTCAACATCACGCACGGACATGCGCTGACTTGTATATTGATGCGGGACGAGACCACGGACACGACAAGCTCGCGGTTGTCCCTTAACGAGGGAAGTGTCGGACGTGCGCGGTTGAGAAACCGGTAATGAGCTAGGGTGATCGGCTCTCTCGTGTGCCCGAATCGGGTCACGGGACAATCTCGCACTCTCTCGCAGCAGCGGTGAATGATAATATAGCGAGCTAACGGACCTAAAGCATGCTCTCTAGTAGCGGCATAAACAAGTATATATGAAAATAAGCAAATGCCGAGTGTAGGGAGCGAGAACGATACCACCACGCGCTCGGCGTGGGGAAGACGGACCCGGCCGAAAACTCGTAGTCCCAGGAAACTTAACACACAATAATTACAGCAATGGGAACATGCCCACTCCACGCAGGGAGGTAAAGGGCTATACAAATGGGCCCGGGAGGACCGAATTCGGGTTGACGGGCAGCTTCATGTGTTGATTCGGCTACACGCGTGTTCACGACCGTGGGGCCCACGTGCTGTCCGGAGGGGCCGTGTGGGACCCGGTGGTACCGCTGTAGTGGAGACACTTGGAGAAGTGCTCCTCGGGCTGGCGGCACGCTGGTTCGCCGGCCGGAGGCCGGGCGGCTCCGTTCGGCACCGGTCGGAAAAACCGATCGGAAATCTGCCAGTTCTGTATTTCAGCGCGTGCTCCGGCGAGAACGGACGCTGCGATCAGCAACGGTGTCGGAATGCGACGGGATCAGAGCCGTTGGAAAGCTGCTTCGAAGTACTACAATCTAGTGGCCTTCATAAAAATTCACCAGATTTGTACTTTGTGTTGGTAAATTTTATATCCTGCTATTGTACAGTAACCGAAGACTCAGATCTGCAGAGAACTTTCCTGTTGATTGCCTTTGACTGTGAAGTAGATTTCCGATATTGAAGATGTGTTCTTCAGCAAGGTTGTAGGAAATCGAACAAGGAAACCAGGACTATTTTGGGATCTGGATTTAGAGGTGGTGGTGATTTGTTATGATTTTGGAAGTGGAGGGTGGTCGGATCTGGGATCTGACTAAAAACACTGTATCAGAGGAAGAACACGAATTTCTAAAAATAGATAAAAGGATGATAAAAAATTAAGAAAATTTATGGAGGTAGGGGGTGATGGAAAGAACTCCTAGTAAAATTGGGAGGGTTTGAACAAATCAATAAGATGGTCGGAGGGGAGAACGCAGAGGTTCTGTCACTGTAGATAGAAACCTGGCAGATCTGGGATGACAGGTTGGACGAAAATGTAAAACTACTAAACGGTGGATTTTGGGCGTGACAATTTAGGTGGTACTTGGGATGCAAGGGTAGAACACACCATAAAAATTGCAGCTTGAGATCTTCAAGTGGAGGAGAGAAGATATTCGGACAAGAAGCCTCTTTCCAGGATGGATAGAACACCGAAGGCGGCTCCGCGGCGGCGTGATGGCAGCACGGACGGCGGCGGCGGCGGCACAGATGATCACCGGAGATAGAGGGGAGGGGATAGAAGATAGAAATCACTCTAGAACTGGAGGTTGGAGGAGAGAAACTAGAGGGAGAGAGGAGGGGCTCAAGAACACTCTTGATTTTCCAACAATTTTCTCTTCATTTCTTCATTAATCTCTAATGACACTATACATATGCTTATATAGAAAATGGCAAGGGGTGGGGGGCTGGGAATTTCGTGGGAAATAAGTCATTTTCTTCCCCCATGTGGTCAAAACTCAAAAAAAATAAATTACATATGAATGGAGCACTCCTTTGACTAGGTAGGTAAGGTAGGTGGCCAACCTTTGAAATTTTAACCCCTTTGTCTCCCATGTGGTCAATTAGCATTCAAACCTTCTAGATGGCCACCTAGGATGGTTGACCAGTCCCACATGGATGAGGTGGACCAATGGGGAAGGGGAGGGGGCCCCCTAACTAGACCTACTACACATTTGCATAAAAACCCCCACAATCCTAGGGAATGACACATTGGCTTACAAAGCCTTACAATTGTACATATACTTTCCCAAGGATATAAAAGTAAATAAAATGACTCAAATGTAAAAATAAAAGTTAATGCTCGGCGTCGATTCCCATCATATATGCTGAATGCAAGCAGTGCACTGACCTTGTATATACACAAGGCAAATGTGCACGGACCTCTGTATGCGTATGTCACAAAATGCACCGACTCAGTTAAGTGTTAGACTAAAACATGCACAGACTAGGTAGCATATATGCAAGATGTGCACCGACTTGCTACAGTGTGTGCACAGACTTCATATGCATTTAAGACAAACATGCACATGCCTTATAACATGCATGGGGCAAATGTGCACCGACCCTGGAGACTTATGTGCACAAACTTTGTGTGAAGGAGGAAAACATGCACCGACCGTATGTGAACAAGCTACATAAGAATCCGCCGACTATGTGCATAGGATAATGAAGGACGCCGACCTTGTATAGCATATAGCGCAGCTAGCACCGACCTTGTATAGAACATAGCGCAGCTAGCACTGACGTTGGCTTGCATCAAACAGTGACTTGCACTGATGGGGACATCACCTCCCATCCCCACGTTCACAGCTCGTCTCCTCGCCTCGGTTGCATTCGACATGGTCTAGTTATTTAATTTTGAGTCCTATGTAATTTTTATTTGAGTCGTTTGATGTATTTTCTCTTTAATTTGAGTCATGTCCCTAGGTCTTTTGTTTATTCCCCTAAGTTTGAGTGTCATTAGGTTGATTAGATTAGCTATTGGGCCCAATTCATTGGGCTAGGCCCAAGGGCTCCCCCTACCCCCTTGGTTATTTATCTTTGAGTCAAATGTCAGGGACTTTTTGTAAAATGTGGGTTACCTATATATAGGACCCCATTCCCCTCATTTTGAGTTAATGAATCAATGAATGAAAAACTTGCCATTTTGAGAGTTCAAACTTCTTATGTAGTGGAGAGATTCCATTATTTGGGTGAGAGACCCTAGGGGAGAGATTCCCCACCCATCCCTCTCTTAATTTCTCTCTTTCACTCCCCTTTCTCTCTCCTCCACACCAAATTTCAAAAATTTTCTCTCTCCTCCCCTCCCAACCACCTCCACCCTCCCAGCTACCTCCATTAACTCCTCTACAACTTCCCACAAGCCATCATTACTTCCCCCTAGTCCCAATAGACCCTCCACCAATCCACACCCCACCCTCTAACCCCCAACTACCCATCCCCTTCCCCAAGCAGCCCTCCACCTTCCCAAGGCACCTCTTCCCTGTGGATTCCTTTAAAATCCACGCTTTTGGGGTGAGGTTAAAAAGAAAGGGAAAACATTAAATAATGGTGGAGATGAAACAATGCACGAGGTGCACAAGGGTAGTGTGTGATCGCCAGAGGGTTTACCTCAATAATAAAAAAAAAAGAATAAGATCGCATGTACCTGGTGAAAGATGGGATGCGGGATGAATGTGGATCTCCTCCTCCAACTCCAATCGGCCGGCCGACGAAGTGGGTTTTCTTGATTGATTACCTTATAAGAAAGACAATGAAAGACAAGCAAAAGAAAGGTGATCAGCCAAAGTGCCGTAGTATCAGTCAAGAACCAACATAAAAATGATGAAAAGACATCAATATGCGCACCTTCTTTTTTGTTTTCTTTTTAAAACCCCTAGCAGAGAACTAGGGAAGAAGCTAATATGCTAGATGCAGTAAAAGAAATGACGACAGGAGATAGTGATGATAACAAGAATATGATGAACAACAAACAAACTATATATATGTATCGCCCTGCTCTCCCTGACGAGAGTAAAGGGGACCAAAGAGACGCTGGACGGATGCAGAGGGATGAAGAAAATCAATGCTCCAAAGAAGAAGCTCTGCGCGCTTGAATACTTAAAAAGATCTTCAACCTTATGAGTTGTTGTTGTTGTTAACCTTTTACACGATCAAGCCAGATTTTCCTTTATAGTGTCCACCGGATGTGATCAAACAAGGGAATTGATAAGAACGGGTAATGAGGCATCCAAGGAAGGATTAAGATCGAGCAAGAGTCCAAAGACAGCAGGGAACTGTGAGGGAAAGATGGAAAAAGGAAGGACTCTGGAGTGAAACACGCCTTAATACAGGGCGTCTTTTCTGAATTGACGACCTTCACAGAGACGTTTCTTTAAACACGACCTAGGAAAGGGCGTTTCTTCCTGGATTTAATTTTGGAAATAAAACCTTGCCTTGTTTGAAAACTGAGATAACACGCCTGAGATAACGGCGTTAATTAAAATCACGCCCTGAGAAAAGGCGTTACTCACAAAATGCCTTTTATTTTGAAAATAGATAATTCCAGAAATTAAGGGATAACACCAGGAATTGACGCCCTCATGTGCGGTCGTCCTTTCTTTGAAAACGCCCTAGGACAGGTCGTTATTTTTGAAATTAACGCCCTTAATCAAGTCGTGACTCACAAAAATACAGGAAAAATGCAGAAAAACTCACAAAAATAGAAAAACTTCATGTTATAGGAATATTGAAGTCCACTTGGGGCGTTTATATAATAACATGAGATTTGATCAACAAAACGTCAATTTTGGCGTGTCTACAGCTGCCCCGCCTTGGCGTCTGCTTTGCAAGGGAGTGAGACGGAAATGGAGCGAAGTGTAATGAAAGGAATGAAGTGGAACGAACTGATAAGGAGACGCCAAGGTGTGATGTGACACGCCTCAGACACTAAGCATTGGAAATCTTTCCAAGATTCTGAATGAAACAACTCTGAGTGGTTCCAAGGAAACAATCGATTTGTTGGATAAAAGGAGGTTAAACTAAGTAACAAAGGGTGTGCGCGTGGGCACGACAGGGAAAGACCATTGGAGAGCGATTACCAGCCAATGTGGACGTGCTGCAACCAAGGTAAATTTTGCAGAAAAGTAAAGAGAATTGGGATAAAGATCCAACAAAAGGAACACTTTCAAGGAATCAGCCCGAATGGCTTCAAATAGAACAAAGTACTTGATTTAAAGTGGAATATCTCATGTCAATTCAATCGAGAGCGAGTGAACTTCATTATTGCCATAATATGAAGATTTTCAGCATGAAACTCAAAGTCCTACATGATGCATGCTGGGCTAAAAGAAAAGATTAAAACAAATTAAAAAAATAGAAAATAATCAAGGATAATATTGCCAAGCTGTTTAGGTCTGGTCAAGAATCCATATTTCTGAGCTAACACTAAGCCGAAGCCCGTTTGTCCACGTATCAACTTAGAAAGTGGAACCATCGTCCCAAACTTTTAACAGCTCGACGGCCTATTCGTGTGATCAAGATTCTCCTGAAATCGTCATCGTTTTTGATGAAGGGGAACTCAAATTTCAGGTTCATCAGAACCACAAGGTCCTTGACATAATATAATAGCGTAGATATCATATAGTAACAATGCTTACAAGAAATAGATACAAGGTGGCAAGATGTTGCTCCTATGAGTGATCCAAATGCCTCGAATCCTGCAAACTTCTGCACTTTAAACTTATTAGCCTTTTTCCATCAATTCAGAACATGACATGATCATAAGTGCTTAATCATAGACAATTTCATCAAAATAATAGCACTTAGGTTCATTAAAGCGTCAAAGCATGAAGAGGTCAAAATTCGTAATCCAATAAAACACGCCTAAGAATAGGGCGTTAACAGCAGGAAAGCGCCTGACCATAGGTCGTTAAACATTTAAAACACTCCCTACTCAAAGGCGTAAACAGTAACGGAAGCTTAGAAAAAGACGCCCCATGCTAGGGCGTTAAATATAACACGTCGTCAGTCAGGTCGTCAATTTAAAAATCGACGCCCTAACCAACGTCGTTAATTCAGCACGAACTTCCGTTTCCTAATTTAACAGCACAGTCCTTAACCCAATCAAATTTCTAACTTCCAACAGCTTTACAATTCTCTAAATCTCTATTAATAGGAGGCCCTCCTTCAACATAATCAACCAAAACCCTGCAGCCGCCGAAATTCTCTGTTCTTGTTCTTCTTCTTCTTCATCTGCTCTGCAGGTTGCACCGTCCAAGCTTCTCCTGACGATGGACAGGGCACTGAAAAGGCCAAAATTCTCAACTCCCAGGATTAACGATATCCAAGGTCATATAAGCAACAGGATATGCATGAATCAGGTTAGTTTCAACTTTCTTTATCGTGCGTACTGTTCTGGCGAACTGCTCACATGCTTATTTCTTTGTTACTGAACATGTCATATGCTCATGTACCTTTTCTTTTTGTTTTCTTCCCCTCCTCTCACAGGAGTACCCAAATCTTCCAGGGGCTAGAAGATATGTCCAAATCAAATGGTTGCCCCTCATCCTCTCCAAATTCACATCAGACATAAGGGTATATGTAGCTAGATGGCATCTCTTGGGGTTGATAACCCATGCCAAGCATTATGATCAAATCCACATAGATTGGGCTGCCATAGGAGCATTGATTGAGACATGGCATCCTTCCACCCATACTTTCTTATTTTCTACTTTTGAGGCCACCATCTTGCTGGAGGAAGTAGAGATGATCCTAGGCTTGAAAAAGATGAAACACGGAGAAGAAGAAAAGATGGCCATCATGCCAAGGCCCATCTCCTCCCACGAGTTGCTAACCTCGTTAATACCTAGCCCGAATATAGTGAACCAAATTAAGGTCACTAAAGGAGTTAACCTCTTGAAGCTCGCCTCGTGGGTGTACAAGAGAGCGGATCAAGCTAAAGAGGAAGAGGAGATAGAAAGAGTGACCAAAGCCTTCGTGGTGTGCTTGGCAGGAGCACTCCTATTCCCATCCACGGAGGACTTTCTAGAGGAGTCCCAATTGAGCGCAGTGGTGAGCTTATGGGAAGAAGAGAGAGTTGGACCGGCGATCCTAGCATATCTCTATAGCGGGCTCACAGCGGCGTCCATGGGAAGGCCCATTTACGGGTGCATGCTAGCACTCTCAAGTTGGGTTGATCTACACTTCAAATTCGACTCATGCCACGAAGCCCAACAACCCTCAAGAATTTTCTCAAAGAGCCCACTCTCATATATAACCGGCTCAATAGGTATAAGCAATAGAGTGACCAACCGAATTCCTCAAATCAAGAAGAGAGGGGATTGGAGGGAGCACTTAAAGGTAATGCCAAAGAATCTTTTTACTTGCGCCCCGGGTGTATTCAAAATGCAGGAACTTCGTGCACGCTTCTCCATCGGGACGGACCTTCGTCTTATCGGTGCTTCGGACTTCGTTTTATATAATGCACACCGGTGCCTTCCTCAGCTTGGGCTCCCAAGGCAACACTTAGAAGACATCTCTCATCTTCCTCCAATCAAATCAAGGGATCTAGGCAACAATGAAGATGGTGAGGAGGTTATCACCATTCAAGCTTTATGGAGGCTAAGCAAGCTTCATCGACCATTAGAAGACTTGGATGAAGACAAAGAACAGTGGAAAAATTATATAACTTCATTGAGAAAATTAAGGCCCAAAGTGGCTCATTAGTCATTGTAGTTCCTCTTTTCAAAATAATAAAGATTGTTTTCTGATTGAGCCAACTGCCACTGTGATTATGATCGAAATCATCCAAAAAACTGTGTTTCTGTTGTGAATAACGCCTCCAAGAGCGTCGCGAATTAACAAATACACGCCTTATTTCAAGGCGCTTCAATGGGCCCATCGTCAACAATTGACGCCTGCGACAGTGGGCGTTACTTTGAATAACGACCTCAAGAAAGGCGTGAACAGATTCAAACCCAAAAGAATATAATCGTTGACTCATCAAAAATAACGCCTTTTCCATAGTCACGTTTCAAGAATAACACGCCTTTACCAGAGGCGTTACTTCAAACAGCAATGATGACTTCCCTCACATCAATCAACGCCCATTCAATGCGTCTGACGACGGTTATCGTTCCCCATGCAAAATAAATTAACGCCTTTCTCAAGGGCGTGTCTTCTTTTCGAAACCCAAAAGCCATCAGGCCTCCTTCTCCTTCCTCCTTCCATTCTTATTTCGCCCTTTTCTCTGCAAACCCTAACCGAAGCCCTCAAAGCCTCTCTCTCGTTCTCTTCCCTCACTCTCTCCAACTCACTCAATCTCACTCCCCCTAAACCCTAGCCATGGCCAAACGCCAAAGAGTTAGCGCCCCAGATGTGGTTGACCTCGACGTCTCCCACGCCCAAGAGGAAGAGATTTCCGTGGAGGAGCTCGCCGTCGTGGCTTTTGAAGAAGAGCCGGCGACGGCCGGCGGCGACGAGGCCGACGGAGCAACGGGCGAAGCAATAGAAGAAACAGAAGATGCAGAAGGTGGAGAAGAAGAAGGAGAAGAAGAAGGACCGCCGTGCACGGCGGCGGTCGCTCCCCGGGGGCAACTCCGGCGGCCCAGACGGCCACTGCCACGGCCACAACCCCAGAAACACAAGAAGGTAGGTTCCCCCTCCCCAATTCCATTTTATTTTATTTTATTTATATTTTTCTTGATTTTTCATGGCCATCGGGGACGAAATCTGCAACCCAGAAAAAACACGCCCCCATCGGGGGCGTTACTCATAAACGAAACGCCCTAATCCAGGGCGTTAATTATTTTTAATTTCTGAAAATTAATTATCCTTCGTGAAAAACGCCCTGAAGCATGTCGTTTCTTAAAACTTATGATTTTTCATGAATTCCATGCTCATTAAACAATTTCCAAAAATATTTTCATGAATTATTTCGCTTGCTGTCAGTTATTTGATTTTTCTGTTAAATTGAGGAACCCACGCCCTTCAGTAGGGCGTTAATTCAACAAGAGACGCCCAAACCAGAGGGCGTCGCTTCATTCATTAACGATTCAAAATTAACCACCTTTAGGAAAACGCCCTACCACAGGGCGTTAATTCAACAAGAAACGCCCAACACCGAGGCGTGATTAGAAATATGTTTCAGAAATAGCAAAACAGCCACCAAAGAACGCCTAAGACTGAGGCGTGATTAACATAAAAAATGCCCTCATTAAGAGCGTTACATTAAAGTTCATTCTGAAAAACGCCCCCCACAGGGGCGTGAATTTATCAAGAAACGACCTGAGGGTGGCCGTGAATTCCAAAAATGCTAAAATTCAATATTTAACCCAAATCAAATGTAATTCCACATGGATACTCAAATAATTAAGAAAAATAATTCTCTTTTAATACATGCAGGGGTTGATGAGGACCCGTATCTCATGGGTCATGGTCTGGGCAGCATACCAGGGTCTCCCCGACTTCCAGAGGGTTAGGGTAGAGGCCATGGGATTTGGGGCTTTTCTATCCATTGAGCCTTTTAGGCCTGACCTAGCACTGATCCAGGTTTTGAGGGAGAGATGGGATAGGGTTAGCCGGACTTTTCTGATGCCCTGGGGGCATATGGTTCCTAGTTTAGAGGATGTAGCCAGGATTACAGGTTTACGGGTAGATGGTGAGGCCGTGAGTGGGTTCACCTATTCTGACTATACGGAGATGGCCCAGAGGCTACTAGGGCTTGAGATGGTCTATGTGGGACCTAGCGAGTGTAGGACCATTTTCCGTACGGACCTGACTACGGTGATGGGTCTAGGAGATGCCAGGCATAGGTCGGGGGAGACCTTAGGTGAGTTTGCACAGCGACTGACCGACGGGGTGAGAGCGGCATGCTGCCAGGACCCGACTGACCATGAGAGAGCGGACCGAGACCTGAGGAGGTTCCTGCTGCTGCTGCTCGGGAGATTATTGCTGGGGACGAAAGCCGATGTCATCAACTGCCGCTTCTTAGGCATCCTTGAGGATCTGGAGACGGTTGGCACATATGCTTGGGGAGCGGCCCTGCTGGCGCATTTGATGGCCGATCTGTCCACGGGGACAGGCCGTGAGACGACCGTCAGTGGCTTCTCACCTCTTCTTCAGGTATGCAATTTCTCATTTCTTATCTTTTCTTTGTTATGATGCATGTGAATATAGTACTAATTGCAATGCATGGATGCAGGTGTGGAGCCACTTATACATGCCGATGGGGCGCGTTGACCCACGGCCAGGAGCTGAGGGATCCTTCCCCCTGGCGCGACGCTGGGTGCCTGTTATCTTTGGCGCCCCACTTGACTACGAGTTGTGGGTTCTACGGAGAGAGTTCCGCGACTTCCCTCCCTCGCTGGTATGTATGAATGAATGATATGCATTTCTTTTTGTTGTTTATTTGAATATGATGAAATGATAATGATGCGTGTTCATGAATGCAGGTGCAGTGGAGACCATATGAGGGGATGACCGATGAGGGCCAGCCTTGGGTCGTATCGGGGCGACCTCGCTTCGGGCGTGAGCTGTGGCTACACTGCTTGAGCGAGATTGAGCCGTTACGGCTTCGGCTGGTGATAAGGACCCTGGGCCTGCCCCAGGAGTGGATCGAGGTCGGAGAGCCTCGAGGGATTGGCAAGAAGACCCGCGGTCGCACCAAGACGACCGACTGGAGGGTGCGATTCGAGGAGCAGTACGCCGACTGGCAGCGAGGTGGGACCACAGTCGTTTCCCACGCGACTGACAGCTCCGAGTACCTCCGGCGCTACTGGGAGGTTCACGCCGGCAGACCTCAGATGAGGGTCTTAGGGGTATGTATGAATGCACTTATTTCTAAATTAAATGCAAATGCTTATGTAACTATTATGCGATTAACATGTAATGAATGCAGGATGCGAGGGACATAGCGGCGATAGATGCACAGGCCCACCTCCACATCCTGGAGGACCAGCTAGCTGCCACACGGGCAGACTTGGAGACCCTGGTGAGTGTTTAAATTATTCCTATATGCAAATGAATTTTTTTTCTTTTGTTGTGTTGAATTAATGATTAGCCACTGACGGTCTTAATGAATGCAGCGTGCCCAGCAGGGAGTAGCGAGGAGAGATCCAGGGGAGGCCTCCAGCTCGAGGGGGCCTAGTGCAGAGGTGACTGCACTGACGGAGCAGCTGGCTGGTGCGATAGCGCGAGCCGAGGTGGCGGAGCATGACCTTGCTTCACGGGTAAATTCTGAACTTGAAACCTCATTCAAATAATGATTAGATATAAATTGTGCACTGATAAAAATTCATTTTTACAGACTGAAGAGCTTCGAGCCACTCTTATCTGCGTAGATGAGGGCTTCCGAGCGACGAGCTCACAGGTGCGTGACCTACCTTTAGTCACATGTTGTTATTTCATTTCGTGAATTATTGAACTGTGGAACTGATGATTTGTTTACCTGTTTGCAGGCTGCTCAGCTGAAGGCGATACGTACCGAGTTGTCGATCCGCGATCAGCGGATCGTAGAGCTTCAGCGGGCCTTGCAGCAACGCAGTGAGCTTCCTCAGGACGTAGCCGAGCTGCGAGTTGCCCTGGAGCTGGAGAGGAGGGAGCGTGCTCGGGAGCGCGAGGAGCGGGCTCGTGAGCGGGAGGAGCACCAGGCGGAGCGTGCCCGGTTCCAGGAGCAGTTGTTGGCACGAGAGCGTGAGCTGGCGGACTCGAGGACCCAGTTGATCCTTTCCCAGGAGCGGCTTCGAGTGTCCGAGGAGCGGTTGCAGCGAGGCCGTGAGCGAGCACGGGCTGCGGGGTACTCCTTCACCAGCTCCACCTTTGTGGCGGGTTCTTCCCTCCGAGAGAGGAGCGAGGCAGGAGGACACGTTCGGGTTCCGGCCTCTTCACGGGGGCCTATGCCTCCTCCACCGGTGCCAGTTCGGGATGGTGAGGAGGAGGTTGAGAGCAGGAGAGTAGAGGAGGGTGGAGGCGAGAGTTGAGAGTTCTGTACTTGTACTCCTCCACCTTCACACCTGTACATGATAGACATGATGATACACATATATATATGAGATTTGAGCTTTTGTTACCTGAGCACTTGTGTGGTTGAGGACTTGTGTTTGTGTACTTTTTTCTTCTCACGTTCCTCGTGTTTGCTTTACTTTGCCCTGTATCTGCGGCTGCGGTTTTCACTTGAACAAACAGGTTAATTCATCTGTTCGACTTGGCCCCTTGCCCGGTGAGCAAGGGGTGTAAATATTTTGACCTTAATAATGGGTCAAGGGGCCAAGCCTTTAATAAGGCAAAATGAAATAATCAAAACTCGGGGATGCCTCATGCAATCACACGTATGCAAACAATAATTAAAAGATGTCCAGGCAAGAATGCAATTCATGCAACATGAAGAATTTATTTTTGTTCTTTTCAGTATATATATATATATATTTTTTGAGGATTTTTCTAAAAAACACGCCTTAGATTAGGCCGTTACTATCGTGAAAGACGCCCTTGGAGACGGCGTTACCGTGCAAAGATTATTGAATTTTGTTGAAAACACGACCTTCGAGGAGGCGTTATTTTTAAAGAAACGACTATGATCTAGGCGTGAATCAGCATAAAAGCGCCTTGAACAAAGGCGTTAATTTGTATTCCTCCCAAATTGGGCTGATAAAGAAATCAAAGTGGTGGGCCCTACTTGGTCATCTTCTAAGTTCCATTAACCTTTCTTGAATAATTAAAAGGGGAATTGGCGTGAATATGGTTAAACTTATACACAAGATTTCGTACAGTGCATTCTCTTCAGTTTGTCTCGACCATTCTGCTGGTTCATGACTTTTCCAAAAATAAAAGAGAAGCTATGAGGAAGCTCACAAAAGATTCAAAGATGCCTGAGGCAAAGCTACCTCCCCTATCCTTATGCCTGTTGGGGTTCGGTCTTTGGCGTAGGGACGCTTTGTTGCCTTTTTTGCCTCTTCATAATGCATGCATACGCCCAAGGTTTTCCTTGCGGGGACTTTGCCCTCTTGACATGCTTTTCTTTTTCACCATTTGACTTTCACTTCGGAATTGATTTGCATTGAATAGATTTGAACTGATGAACAACCTAATTGTACTTGGGCTTTTGTGGCATTTGTTCCCTTTTGGGCCCTGACTTCCTCCTACTAGGGCGGCGGATAGGCTTGGCGTGTCTACCTCAAGACCTCCCTTCCTCCCTTGTGGGCCGAAGAAGAAAAGAATGGATATCGTCTTTCGCCTTTAGTTTGATTTCGACTTTCCATCAGATTTTGCACTGCTTGAGCTCAAGAGTAAAGTGTGTAGTGTGTGCGGGGTCAACTCCCATTTTAAATTAGCAAGACTGACAAATGGATTTTGGATTTTGACCTTTCGGACCGGTGACCTTCGCATGTTATGTCAGCCCAAAAGGGAGAACCATGAAAGAAAACTCTTTTGTTTTGGATTTTGGAAATATTCAGATTTTTTTTTTTGGATTATCTGGGAGATTTCTATTTTCTTTGGATTTTTGTGAAGTTTTCAATTTTTGTTTGGATTTTTGTTCAGGGGTAATATTTCTTGAGATACAAACCATTCCAGGGGTGAGTTAATTCCTCTCCTTCAGCATTAACCAGTTTATAAGCATTGCCAGGATAAACATCTTTTATGACAAACGGCCCTTCCCAATTTGGTTGGAGTTTTGAACGAGGGCCACCCGGCTTTACAAAAATTCTTTTGATTACCATTTCACCGACCTTAAATTTTCTCTCAATTACCTTCTTTTGATAAAAACGTGAGAGCCTGTTTTGGTAAACGCGCGCATGCTCAGCAGCGACCAGACGCTTCTCATCTAGGAGTTCCAATTGGGCAAGGAGTGAATCACGACGTTCATCGATAGAGAGCTCCTCATCCAATTGTATTCGCAGAGAGGGGATAAGAATCTCATAAGGGACTACGGCCTCCATTCCATAAGTAAGGGCAAAAGGAGTTTGCCCAGTGGGGGTTCGAATAGAAGTGCGGTAGGCCCAAAGAGCTTCAACCAGCTTGTCTGGCCAATCCGAGAATTTATTAGCCTCGCACGTCTTCTTAACAATCTTGATTAAAGTTTTATTAGTGGCCTCTGCTTGGCCATTGCCCTGCGGATAATAGGGAGAAGAATGATGCAATGCAATGTTATACCTGTTGCAGAGATCCTTGAGATCTTGGGAGATAAATTGAGGTCCATTGTCGGTGACGATGGTGCTTGGGATGCCGAACCTCGTGATGATGTTCTTCATGATAAATTTGCAGACGGTTGATGCTTTAATTTCCACGTAAGCTTCTGCTTCCGCCCACTTGGTGAAGTACTCCGTTGCCGTGAGAATGAATGATTTTTGCTTGGTCAGGAGGTTCGAATCACCAAGAGGTCCAATGATATCAAAAGCCCACATGGAAAAAGGCCATGGGGAGGACGTAGGATGGAGTGATGAAGCAGGAGAATGAATCTTGTCGGCGTGCAGTTGGCACTTAACACACCTTCGAACATAGATAGAACAATCTTCTTCAAGAGTGGGCCAATAGAACCCTAGTCTAAGAATCTTCTTAGCTAGCATCTGGCTGTTCACATGACCACCACACACACCAGAATGCGCCTCTTCCACAACTTTCCAAGATTCATCATCATCGAGGCATCTCAACAAAACACCGGTGAGCCCTCTTCTGTAGAGCACACCTCCAACCAAAGTATAACGTTGAGCCACTCTCCAAATTGCTTTCTTTTCTTCGGCAGTGGCTTCCTCGGGATAAGACTGATCATTACAGTATCTGGCAATCTCATAATACCAAGGCTTTTCTTCGTCAGCCAACTCTTCTTGCCAATCCAATAGCATGACCTCTCTGCCTTCAAGAGCTTCTTTCCGTCTAACCTTCTCAAGCACCTGATCCCTAATATCAAGAAAAGCACGATCCCTAATGGCTGGAGTATCACGCTGATGAATCAGGGGGACATGAAAATCACGCTCAGGAGGGAAGACTAAAGCGGAGGCTAAGGAAGCAAGTGCGTCGGCCAAAATGTTCTGGCTACGCGGGACATGAACGAAAATCAATTTAGTGAAGAGTTTGGCGTAAGCTGAAGCGAGTTCTTGGTAGGGCTTGAGCTTAGGATTGATAGTGCGGCACTTGACCAACACTTGGCGTAGAATAAGCTGACTGTCACCGACGATTCGCAAATGGGTGACACCATATTGATGAGCGGTTTTAAGACCGGCCAAAAGAGCTTCATACTCGGCTCTGTTATTGGTGACGGGAAAAGTGAGCCGAGCAGCAAATGGAATGGTGACTCCTTCGGGTGTTAAGAGAACCATGCCGATCCCTCTTCCTTGAGAATTAAGAGCTCCATCAAAATGTAATGTCCACATAGGATCTGGGGGGTGATTAATGGACATTAATTCTTCATCCGGGAACTCTGAATTGACAGGATCAAAGCGGGGGAGAGGGTGGTGAGCAAGATGTTCGGCAATGGCATAACCTTTGATAGCGTTTTGCTGAATGTAAGTGATGTCAAATTGAGAAAGGAAGCTTTGCCAGCGTGCTAATCGATCAGTGAGGACAGATTTTTCAAGGAGGAATTTGATTGGATTCATGCGAGCAATGAGGTGAACCTCGTGAGCTAGGAAATAGTGTTTTAACTTTTGAACTACCCAAACCAAAGCTGCACAAGTCTTTTCCATGGCTGAGTATCTCTGCTCACAGGGGTTAAGGAGTTTAGATAAGTAGTATGCTGCCCTCTCTTTACCTTCCTCATCCACTTGAGCTAAGACAGCACCTACGGAGTCATCCAGGACTGAAACATAAAGAATAAGTGGTTTGCCTGGAATTGGCGGCCTCAGGACAGGAGGATTGACCAAATAATCCTTCAATCCGTCAAAGGCTGCCTGACATTTATCATCCCAATTAAACTTGACTCCCGGCTTAGTAAGCTCGTAAAACGGCCTACATCTTTGTGAATGCTGGGAGACGAAGCAGCGAATAAATTGCAACCTCCCGATTAATCCTCGAACTTCCTTCAGATTCTTGGGAGGAGGCATATCTCTAATGGCCTTCGCCTTGTTGGGATCAACTTCAATTCCCCTCTTGCTAACGATAAATCCAAGTAATTTCCCTGAAGAAACGCCAAATACGCACTTCTTGGGGTTCATTTTCAATTGAAATTCTCGTGATCTCTGCAAAACCTTAGCCAGAACCCCAGGATGCTCAATCCTTGTCCTTGATTTCACAACCAGGTCATCCACATACACCTCAATGTAAATATGAATCATGTCATGAAAAATTGCCATCATGGCCCTTTGATAAGTGGCTCCAGCATTCTTAAGTCCAAAGGGCATGACCACATAACAATATGTGCCCCATGGCGTAGTGAATGAAGTTTTATCTTGGTCTTCTTCAGCCAGACGAATCTGATTGTAGCCTGAAAAGCCGTCCATGAAAGAAAGAGTCTCAAATCCTGCCGTGTTATCAATCAGCACATCAATATGAGGGAGGGGGAAGTCATCCTTAAGACACGCCCGGTTGAGGTCCCGAAAATCTATGCAAATTCGAACTTTTCCATCTTTCTTCATAACCGGGACAATGTTAGCCACCCAATTGGGATAGAGGACGACTCTAACGAATCTAGCCTTATGGAGTTTATCGACCTCTTCTTTCATTTTCAAAGCCATGCTAGGGTGGAAACGCCTCAACCGTTGTTTTACCGGGACAGATCCTGGCTTAAGTGTAAGACGGTGTTCAACGAGCGCAGGGTCTAATCCAGGCATATCTTCATAGCTCCATGCGAACGTGTCCTTGTATTCTTGAAGAACTAAGATGAGCGCCTTCTCTTCGGAGGGCGGCAAATTTTTGCTTATGAGGACAATCCTAGGGTCTTCCTCGGTACCCAAGTTGATTTCTTTGGTAGGTTCTTCTACTGAGGCTGATGGTTCGTCGAATCTTCTCATACCACTAGCAAAAGCATCAGCCTCGTCCTCATATTCTTCATAACTTTCATCCCCTTCTTCAATAGGGTCTTCCTCATTCATGATTTCATAAACGCCCAAACCCTCATAAGAAGCAACAAAATCCTCAATTTCTAATTCTGGCAGGATAATTGGATCTTCCACAAACTCAGGGAGAGCTAAACAAGCTTGGCATCTAATGGCCAATTCCAACAAAAATCTGCGAGGAATCTGCTTACCCTTGGCCTTCTTGTGTGAATTTACCCCATGATTTTTATTAGAAGAAGAGGAAGAAAGGGAGGAAGAGCAACTAGCTTGATTATAAGGGAAAGAAGGAGGTGATAAAGTGGATACAGGAGGTGGTACAGGGAAGGGCCCCTCACCAGAGGGGGAGAAAAGATTTATCAAGGAATCTTGGAAGAGCGGCCCCTGGGTTGGGACGCGCTCGCGAGAAAAGTATGAGGTCTCCTCAATAGAAATGGTGGATTGGAATGTTGGAGATTTGGCGTTTTTTTTTTCGTTTTCATGTTTTCCTTTGTTTTTATTTTCTTTCTCAAGTAAAAAGCAATGTGAAGGGGGAATAGTGGGAGGAGTGGAGATTGCAAGTTTGGAGAAAGATTTAATCAAAGATGGCCCACGCGGGGGCGAGATGGAGATTTTGGAAAACCGCTCGAGGAGCGAAGGAGCAATAGGGAAGGACATCTGAATTGAATTGGGAGATAAGTTGATGGTAATCGGTGGTGGTCGCGGCACGTGACCAAACCCACGGTAATAGAGAGAAACCAACACAGACGGATGCACAGAAGTGAGGGAAAAAAGGCCGGTCCACAGCCTATCCACGGAGAATCCTTCTTCAAAGGGGACATCTGGCTCTCCCGTATCTGTGTAGTCACTTAACATCTGCCTTTTATCTGTGATTGCGGCAGGCATTTCAATCAGTTCTTGAATCAATGGCGGCCATTCCGGATCTGTCGGCATGAACAGGCGGCTTAAAGAGAAAGTGATATCATTCATGTCAAACCACCTGTACCAGTCACATTCCGGGTCACCCATTTTTCTTCTTTTATCTGGCCTTAAAGTCTCCAAGGTTTTGTAAGTGGCCAGTGGGGCAATGTGCCGCGCAAACTGTCTAGCGTGCACATCCTGACAATCAAGCAATGATGTAATGATGGTAGTTTGTTCATTGTTCTGAACGCCACCGGTGACAAAATGTGTCTTTAAAGTCCAGGTGAGCGGCTGGCGATCTGGCTTGAAGGTGGACGTCATAACAGCCCACGGCTCTCCTTCATTCTTGTCCGGTGTTTTGTAGCCTAAGCCGCCTCGTGCAATCACTTTTTGAGGCTTAATGGGCCTAATCTTGCCCTGGAGTTTGGCACCCAGGCCCTTGCCATCTTGATATCCCATCCTTATCAGAATGTTCCAGCCGGGGGTATTCATCATATTTTTCTTTTTCTTCTTCCCCTTAGAAGGCAGGGGTGTCATGGCAACGGTGGTAACAGTCTCAGATAGCATCGGTCGTGGACAGTGAATGTCCAACACAGATAATAACGGCTTGTTGGCTGGCCACATGGAAGGAACTGATGAAGCTACATGTATGTCCTCCTCTGGTAAGATCGGCACGCTGGTCACCTTGATAATGCGGCCCTTGTGCGGAAACTTAAGGCACTGATGGTTTGTAGAGGGCACTGCGTCAAGCTGCTGAATATAAGGGCGACCCAGGATACCATTAAAGGTCGGGTCCATATCCAGAATATGGAAATCTGCCGTAATGGTGGCTGGACCCAAACTGACTTTGAGAGTGATCATACCCAGAGGGGGCTTCTTCGTATTGTCATATGCTGTGACAGTAATGGTGGATGGCCGTATCTGGCTCTCAGGGATACCGCATAGCTTCAGAGTGCTTGGAGGCAACACATTGATAGATGCACCGGTGTCTACCAAACACTGCTTAACAGCCACTTTGTTGATATCAACCGTGATACATAGGGCATACTTTCTTGCCGGTAGAGGTGCTAACTCATGTTCATGAAATGTGATTGCCGGCTGACTGCTGGTAGGGGTTAAGACTGTAATTATCTGTTCAACCGGGAGGTCCTCATTGACCATAACCTTCTGCAGGTATTCCTTCAAGGCCAGCTGATGAGTGGTGGACCTCTTGATTAATTCAAGAATGGAGATTCTGGCTGGAGTGCGATCCAGGTGTTTTAACAGATCATACTGAGTTCCCGGCACTGAATCTTGTTCCTATTCCTGCTCTTGCGTCCCCTGTACGGGCTCTAGCTCTCTCTGTGGGAAAACATGGTGGAACATCCGTCCACTACGGAGCGGCGCTACGCCTTGACGCGCCTCTGTCGGGGCAATATCAGGAGGAGGGTTGGAAGAGCAGGAAGGAATGTCGGTAGCAGAGATCCTGCTAGGGGATACCAAAGGGGAATTCAATGAAAGGGGCGCCCCTGTAGGAGGCGTAGTAGTGGTGTTTAATAGAGATGCCCCCGCGGGAGGCATGGGAGGAGTATTTGAAGAAGGTGCCCTCGCAAGAGGCGTGAAAGAAGAAAGGGATATCCGAATGCGAGGGGTATTGGCAGGTGGTGGAATAAGGAGAGATCGTGGCACAAAAGGTGGTTGTACTGATGGTGGAGGAACTCTTGCCGGTGTAGGAGTGGTAGAGGGGGTAGCGGGTGCTGTCGGTGAGCGGAGTAGGAGTGGCCTGGAGGTCGCGGATGTAGGATTGGTGGTGGAAGGTGGAATGGCAGGTTGCTGTGGTGGTAAGCGGTTAAGAAGAGAGCGAGCCGGCAAGGTCGCGGAATTGGTGGTGGTAGGTGGGTTGATGGGGCGTAAAAGAGAACGTCCCGATAGGAGACTAGAAGGAGAAGGAGGAACGCGCAAAAGGCGCGGAGTTTGATTTTGGTTTGGATCATGGTGGAATGCTCCGACAGAGGCGTTTTCTTCGTGCATCCCTGCCCTCTCTCCACCTCGTAGAGAGACGTGACAGGGTTCACGTGTTGATTAGGAGCGTGCTCCGGCAATGGATTACGGACAATCCCCATATCCTGCTGGGGTGCTGGAGCTTGCTGTGGCTGAGCATGCTGCGGGGCTGGCTGCTGTTGATGCTGATTTTGCTGTTGCCGATGCGGCCTTCTCTCTTTCATGGTGGCGATGACTTGCCTCATTTCATCCCAATTAATGCCACCCTGGTCATTCAAATCATAAATATGATCTCTGAAATGGAAACAACGATCAAGGTTGTGACCAGGGGCACGGTGAAATGCACAGTAACGGGATGTGTCAACATTGTCGGGCCACACCGTTCTTTCTTTTGGTAGGACGAGCAGGTTGGCGGCCATCAAAGCATTAAAAATGTCAGGGAGACTCTCTGGGAGTGGCGGATAATGGGCCCTCTTGGGGCCAAGCGGTGGTCTCCGTTGTTGTTGGCCATAGTTGGAAGGTGGGGGGACCTGATGGTATTGTGGTGGTGCTGGAGGGTCGGTGTGAGGCGCTTGGCTCGGTGATGGAGCAAAAGAAGGTTGGGGTGTGAAGTGGCGCTGTGGAGCGGAGGTAAAATGGGGGTTTTGCTGTGGAGGTGGCGGAGGTCGTGGGTTTGACTGGTGGTGAGGGTGGCCAACTACGCCAACCTGCTCGTTTGTGACAGTGCCCTCAGTCGTGGGCCCACTGTTGATATTTGTATTCTTTTTAAACAGCCGAGGCTTCGGCTCAAACATGCCCATGATGGGCGAATCCTTCATTTGTGTTTGTATATAACGAGCTCTTTCATAGAGCTCTTCCATCGTTGTCAGCCGATTCATGGCCAAAATGTGCCGGAATTGAGGAGTTGCATTAGAAATGACCATTTTTACTTGTTCTTGTTCCGACAATGTGTCCTTCAATTTCTCGGCCATAGACCGCCACCTGTCAGCAAATATAATGAAGTCTTCATCGGGCTTCATTTTCTCAGCGACCAGATCTGTAACAGAAAGGGAAGGTCCCACCCGGTCTCTGTACTTTTGCAAGAATTTCCTTTGGATAACATCAAAGTCACTGGCATCAGCTGGCTCCAGAGAATAAAACCATTCGAGGGCGGGTCCCTCAAGAGATCTTCTGAATAAATAGGCCAGAGAGGCCTTATTGTCTTGCCAGAAAGAAGTCTCATATCGGAAGTCCTTTAAATGAATGAATGGGTTACCGGTTCCATTATATCGCCGGAAATTCGGCATTTCAGAAGGTGGTAAATGGAACACTGGCAACGTAGGAAGAGAAATTTCCGGAGCATTCTTAGTTGCCGTAACCTTCTTGAGCTGCTCCTCCATGCTGGCTAGCTTCTGAAGCAAAAGAGTGTTGGTATCGGGCTCGACTGGGGCCTGGTTTTGAATAAAAGAATGTGGTATAGGCGTTCGTAGAACCCGAGGAGGTTGGGAGGATTGATGCCTGACTGCTGAATAGCTCGCCTGCTGGGCCGGCATGGCCGCAGTAGGCGTTTGTGGACGAGAGGAGGGAGGATGCAAGACCGCCTGGTCATTAATGATTTGATGGCCACTCACGGCCGGAGGGGGATTAGAAGAAGAAGAAAGGACGGATTTCCCCTTTAAGGCGGCCTGAATGGCTTGCCGCTGGGAGTCGTCCAACTGGGAGAGAGCTTGGATCAAATCTGAGACATTAATGGATGGGGAAGGGTTCCCCGAAGTGTTGGAAGATGGAACTTGAGACGAAGGGTCCGCCTCATGGACAGTGGTATCGACCACATGGACTTGTGAGTAATGGGGGTGAGGAGGAAGGTAGTTCCCCTCATAATAAAAAGAATCCTGGGGAGGGTCCTCATATTGACCAAATATGTTCTCATTCTCATCATCATAAGAGTACCCGTGGCCTGACATGTTGATGGTTTTACCTGAACGGAGCTTCATTCTTAAGAAAGAGGATGTTCAATGAAGGAACCGTCACAAAATATACAATCCAAACAAGGCAATCAAATCACTCAACTATGTTTATGCAAACAAGGTTGGCAAGAAACGCAAGATTTTAATGTTTGATGTTCGAATTTAGGGTGGATTATTTGTGAGGGTTCACTCTTTTTGCCAAATGAGACCTAGTTTGATCCGAATGTAACCTCCGGGTCAACTAAGTTCTTCTCTCTTTTAACAACGTATAGGTTCTCTAAACTCCAGGTACTTCGAGGGTACAACCAGCCCGGCGTCCGTGAGGGAATCCACGGGTGCGGGGACTTATGGAGGTCTTGGAAAAGGGATTTCCGGTCCAAAGAGACGGAATGCTCAATGGAGGGTCGTCCCGATTCCAAGAAGGGTGTGTGGATCCTAGGATAGAGAGAGGAGGTCTCTCAACCAAGCCAGCAAACCAAGATGATCCAAGCAGTAATATAATATCAAGACAAATGCTAAGCAATGAATAATAGCCAATCTGTGAAAAAGAACAGTAAAGACACGCCCTTGGAAAGGTCGTGTTCACAGCAAGAGGAAAGACACGCCCTGTGGCAGGTCGTGACTAAATGAAAACACGGCAGCGTGGCTGTCGTAAATTCTGTGAGTGGCTCACAGACCGTAGGGAACAAAACGCCTTAGGATGAGGCGTTATAAATAAAGGACGCCTGCAACTGAGGGCGTCAAAACTCAGAGACACGCCCTTATGGAAGGCGCTGATAATAAATGAAACGCCTCTGAGAGGGGCGTTAATTCACAGGCAATATGATAAGTATGCAGCGAACAGCAGTTATGATAAAGAGAAACGCCTTAATGACAGCCGTTGATAAGAAATGAAACGCCTTGAAGAGGGGCGTTATTCCACAGACAGTATAATCAGCATGCAACACACCGCAGTTATAGAAACATACGCCCTGGAGATGGGCGTTAATCAATGAAACACGTCCCTGTAAGGGGCGCTAAATATCAGACGAGAAAATAGTGAAGATCAGGCAAGCAGATGCAATAAAGACACGCCCTTGAGGGTGGCGTTAATTAATAAAAACACGGCCCTGTGAGGGGCGTTAAATCAAAAGACGCCCTCGTCGAAGGCGTTAATAAGCAACAATTGACTGATCCGGGGAGTGTGCAGGGTGCACAATGGAAGGTGCCCGAGGGGCACAAAGGAAAGGGTACCGAGGGTACCGAGGGGAAAGGGCGCGCGAGGGTGCCTAAGGGGAAAGGACACACGAGGGTGTCAATGGGAAAGGACACACGAGGGTGTCAAAGGGGAAAGGGCACACGAGGGTGCCAATGGAGATGGTAATCAACAAAGAAAACAGTGGATGTCCCACCGTGATCGCCAATTTGTGGATTCCTTTAAAATCCACGCTTTTGGGGTGAGGTTAAAAAGAAAGGGAAAACATTAAATAATGGTGGAGATGAAACAATGCACGAGGTGCACAAGGGTAGTGTGTGATCGCCAGAGGGTTTACCTCAATAAAAAAAAAGAATAAGATCGCATGTACCTGGTGAAAGATGGGATGCGGGATGAATGTGGATCTCCTCCTCCAACTCCAATCGGCCGGCCGACGAAGTGGGTTTTCTTGATTGATTACCTTGTAAGAAAGACAATGAAAGACAAGCAAAAGAAAGGGGATCAGCCAAAGTGCCGTAGTATCAGTCAAGAACCAACATAAAAATGATGAAAAGACATCAACATGCGCACCTTCTTTTTTGTTTTCTTTTTAAAACCCCTAGCAGAGAACTAGGGAAGAAGCTAATATGCTAGATGCAGTAAAAGAAATGACGACAGGAGATAGTGATGATAACAAGAATATGATGAACAACAAACAAACTATATATATGTATCGCCCTGCTCTCCCTGACGAGAGTAAAGGGGACCAAAGAGACGCTGGACGGATGCAGAGGGATGAAGAAAATCAATGCTCCAAAGAAGAAGCTCTGCGCGCTTGAATACTTAAAAAGATCTTCAACCTTATGAGTTGTTGTTGTTGTTAACCTTTTACACGATCAAGCCAGATTTTCCTTTATAGTGTCCATCGGATGTGATCAAACAAGGGAATTGATAAGAACGGGTAATGAGGCATCCAAGGAAGGATTAAGATCGAGCAAGAGTCCAAGGACAGCAGGGAACTGTGAGGGAAAGATGGAAAAAGGAAGGACTCTGGAGTGAAACACGCCTTAATACAGGGCGTCTTTTCTGAATTGACGACCTTCACAGAGACGTTTCTTTAAACACGACCTAGGAAAGGGCGTTTCTTCCTGGATTTAATTTTGGAAATAAAACCTTGCCTTGTTTGAAAACTGAGATAACACACCTGAGATAACGGCGTTAATTAAAATCACGCCCTGAGAAAAGGCGTTACTCACAAAATACCTTTTATTTTGAAAATAGATAATTCCAGAAATTAAGGGATAACACCAGGAATTGACGCCCTCATGTACGGTCATCCTTTCTTTGAAAACGCCCTAGGACAGGTCGTTATTTTTGAAATTAACGCCCTTAATCAAGTCGTGACTCACAAAAATACAGGAAAAATGCAGAAAAACTCACAAAAATAGAAAAACTTCATGTTATAGGAATATTGAAGTCCACTTGGGGCGTTTATATAATAACATGAGATTTGATCAACAAAACGTCAATTTTGGCGTGTCTACATTCCCATCCCCAAGACCACCATTGATCACCCCACATTAAAGGAAATTCAAACTCACATTCCCTCCACCCACTTGTTCCCCCCTCACCTTCCCCCTTCTCCCTCCAAGCCCAAATTCGTAGCTCCTCCTCCCACCACCTGTTTGACCCCCTTCCAGATCCTATTCTTCCCCTCCCACACCTTGGAACACCCCCTCCTAGACCCCCTCACAGCCAGGGTTCTCCCCACACTCATCCACCTCCATTTCCCCTCCCATATACCCCATTTCCCCCCCATCATCTTCAACCTCCAATTTTCAGTTCGCAGGCAGCAGAAGAGTAGCAGTTTACGGAGGTGACCCCAACCACATCCCAATAAATCTGAAGACCCAAGAGGTATCCACGGAAGCGTCTACCGGTCTTCTTCGCAACGGCGGTGGTTTCATCTCCATCCGAGCTCTGTGCTGCCCAGAAGATCCGTTCTCCCACAACTGCATAGAGCTGCCCCTGCTGAGCACCTGAACCGGAGTAGAAGCTTTACCATGACTAACCATAGAAGAATCAGACCAAGAGTTCTTCTGGAAAGTTGTTTCTCGTCCTGTCTACTTTCAGAATCAAGAAGCGGAACTTCAATCAACGTCCGTGGGCCAGAGTTATCAATTTTCTCCCTCGGGTACGCAGTTTTGCTTCCCACAGTCTACACCGACCTGTCACCATTGTTCAGAGTCCACTAGTCTTCTCTGGCATCGTTTGGCTTCCCCGCTAGTTTTGCTGTGAAGAGGACTCGTCTACGGTTCCAACAACTCTGGCGGTTCTTGATTCTGAGTCCGAGAGCTGTCGGGGCATCCTCTTCTTCCTGATGTTGGAAACCTGAAGCTGTCAGTCTGAGAATCTACCACCCTGTTCGAGCCTCCACTGAGACCAGCATCGGCGCCAGAAGAAATCAAAAAAAATTTGAGGCATTTCATTTCTAGTTACGAAGAGTTCCCCACTGGTCCCCTCTTCAGAAAAATTCCTGATCAAGTTCTGCGACTTCAAATCTGTCTGCCTATCTCCTATCGCAGAGAGCAGGCAGATTCGGCTTCGCCATCTTTTCATTACTTTTAGTCCAAGTTCCCCTCCCCGCTTGGCCGGCTGAAGGCCCCTCCCTGTGTGGAGGTAGTTTTGGATTTAATATCAGTTAACCCCCACCCCTAGATCCCCCCCTTGCATGGGGTGTAGTGTTGTAACAATTTGGGCAGGTCAAGCTACCCCGGCGCGGCATGTGGGGAACACTCGCCTCCCCGCTCGCCCTCGTCTCCGAGCGGGACCGGTTTCTTCAAACCGGTTGAGTAAGTGCTCCAACCTAGTTCCATTTTGTGCTTGTTCTTTCCAATATTAGTTCATAAACTCCGCTGGCCGTGAGAGTGAGAGCCCGATCCTTGAGCTCCTTGCTTCAAGAGATCACCGTGGGGTGAGGAGTGTAACCCGTGCCTTGGCACCTCATCGGCTCCCTTGAATTGGATAGCCATACCCTTGGGGAAACAAACCTTGGCCTTGCTGGCCCTCTACCAGCAAGGGCCCAGCCCACACAACCTCCACTTGGCATTGCCAAGTTACCCCGGGTCTTGGTGAGCATCGGGTGAGCGGTCGCCAATATCGGTCCGTTTGATTGCAAATTATGCTTGTTCATTTTGGTCCAAGGTTGTGTCACATCAAATTGGTATCAGAGCAAGTCATTGACTTGTCTCTATCAAGTCAAGTCCTAGGGCATGCTTGCATTCTTGTCCGAACCATACATTGTCAACCCATCCTTGTTAACATTGAGTCTTGGGTCACATGGCCCCTCTCCCAATCATATCCCATGCATGCTTTCCTAATGGAGAGCCCGTAGAAATTGATTTCATTGACCTAGAATCTGAAAATTGGGTGTCCCCCGATATCATTACCTCTCTTTGTAGGACCGGACAAATTATGCACAATGGAGACCAAGTCTTTATTGAATTCCATAAATGGTTCGGGAAGACTAAGTATTTGGATGGAGCTTGGTGTCAAGAGGGAACATTGGCGGGTCCATGTATAATCCTAGGTAAGAAATGGTTAGATGAAAGGAATGCCGACATCGACCCAACACGTCGGACTTGCCTAGTGCATCCGCCACACCTTTCGGGAACCTTTAAATTCAACAACCTTGTATTCTCCCACCCACGGGAATCTCACCCTTGTTCACCACCCCAGGTCCACCATACTCCGGCCATCATCACCCCACCATCAAAGAATTTTCCCACTCCATTAGCTTTGGAAGAAGTAGTCCACCCGCTTTGCCACATGAAGACAAATACCCCTCGGGAACCTATCCCCTCCATGGAGAGTACCCATGTCCCAATTGAAGAGGAAGCCCCGCACGAGGATCTTCACCCTACACCACCCCCTCTAGATAGGGCCGAATTCATCTTAGAAGAATCCCTTGTTAGGTGGCTAAGGGAGAGCTTGATTAGAGAAATCATGACCCATACCTATCTACCCATAAAGCAAGACCACCATCTAGTGCCCATCCACACTCCTCACACAACAATCCAATCCTACTACGAAGTAGAGGGTTTTGATGATCTCCTTAAAGGCCTAGAATGGCAGCTAGAGTTGACTTGCTTGTTGACCTTAGGGACGGCCCACCCAACAAACCTTAGTCTCATCCACCCTTGTGATGGGTCTATCACCTCGATCTGCACCATTGGTTGTTACACTAGCGACCTTCTTTTCCATCTCCCTATGGTGGAAGAACACATCTCGGTCCATTCCCCTACCATTGAGATCCCAAGTGCTTTGGTCGGCCAACCCACTAATGACCATGGCCCAATTATCTTGGAGGAGGATGACCCATATTTTTAGGGCTTTGAGGATGTGGAGTTCCTCTCTCTAGGTAACCATTTCCACGACCCCTTTGACCCTTTCATATACCCATGTGGCCCAACCATCTTACCCACCACCCACCCTTTCCTGCCCTCACCCACCATATTGGGCCAAACTCACCTCATCCATGACCCGGGTTACACCCTGGGAACCATGACCTTGGGCCACATATCCCTAGGTAATAAGGTTGTGCCCCACCCCATGATGACCACCTTCTTAGATCCATTCGATCCTTTCCAATGGGAGTTCAAATGTTATCCCACACCTATACACATGAAGGTCACCTTTGGGAAATGCATGCATGTGTCTAGGCCTATCACACCACTTGGCATGAACACTATGTTGGGTCCATTCATTCATATCACCCACATGTCAAGTAGAAAGCATGAGTGGTCCAAATTCGGATGTAGTGGTCCACCTTCACTCACCATGAGTCGTAGGCATGATAGGAGTATTCATGGATGTCCGGGTCCCCCAGCATTTGTCACCCCGATGCATGACCGGATCACCTATGGATGCCCCGGTCCTCCCCATTCCATCAAAGTCTTCTTGGCGTCAAAGCATGATTGGTCTACTTTTGGTTGCCCAGGTCCACCTATCACCCCTAGAATGTCAACATTCACAAAATTACATGAAAACCTTCGCAAGTACATTAGCAAGGAAAATGAGATCTATAAAAGGCAGGCTGAATCCCTTCGGCGTCACCAAGAATTTCACGTGGGTGACTTTGTGATGGTGAGGAAGGAGAGGCTCTCCCCGAGAGTCATCTCCAAATTGAGGCCACGTGGGGCTGGTCCCTTCCAGGTCCTGAGGCGCATTGGTGCTAATGCTTATGAGTTAGATCCCCCCGAGGAGTATGGAGTGAGTCCCACATTCAATGTAGCCGACCTAGTGCCTTATAAGGGACCCACAGTGGTATCCTGTGAGGATATTGAGCCTATTCCCTCCTTTGAGAGAGCACCCACCTGTGAGGAGAGACCACCAGCCAAGAGAGTCCAGCGTGAGCGCATTGAACAAATATTGGATGAATATGTCACTACCACCAGGAGCAAGGTATATGAGCACTATCTCGGCAGGTGGATGGATCGGTCTCTTTCAGAAGACTTGTGGGTAGTACCACTTCCACACCCTCCGAGGAGGGAAGGACACTTACTCGACGGAGTCGAGTTCTCCGCACCTCAGGAGTATGATGTGGACATCACCTCCCATCCCCACGTTCACAGCTCGTCTCCTCGCCTCTGTTGCATTCGACATGGTCTAGTTATTTAATTTTGAGTCCTATATAATTTTTATTTGAGTCGTTTGATGTATGTTCTCTTTTATTTGAGTCATGTCCCTAGGTCTTTTGTTTATTCCCCTAAGTTTGAGTGTCATTAGGTTGATTAGATTAGCTATTGGGCCCAATTCATTGGGCTAGGCCCAAGGGCTCCCCCTACCCCCTTGGTTATTTGTCTTTGAGTCAAATGTCAGGAACTTTTTGTAAAATGTGGGTTGCCTATATATAGGACCCCATTCCCCTCATTTTGAGTTAATGAATCAATGAATAAAAAACTTGCCATTTTGAGAGTTCAAACTTCTTATGTAGTGGAGAGATTCCATTATTTGGGTGAGAGACCCTAGGGGAGAGATTCCCCACCCATCCCTCTCTTAATTTCTCTCTTTCACTCCCCTTTCTCTCTCCTCCACACCAAATTTCAAAAATTTTCTCTCTCCTCCCCTCCCAACCACCTCCACCCTCTCACCTACCTCCATTAACTCCTCTACAACTTCCCACAAGCCATCATTACTTTCCCCTAGTCCCAATAGACCCTCCACCAATCCACACCCCACCCTCCAACCCCCAACTACCCATCCCCTTCCCCAAGCAGCCCTCCACCTTCCTAAGGCACCTCTTCCCATCCCCAAGACCACCATTGATCACCCCACATTAAAGTAAATTCAAACTCACATTCCCTCCACCCACTTGTGCCCCCCTCACCTTCCCCCTTCTCCCTCCAAGCCCAAATTCGTAGCTCCTCCTCCCACCACCTGTTAGACCCCCTTCCAGACCCTATTCTTCCCCTCCCACCACCTGTTAGACCCCCTTCCAGACCCTATTCTTCCCCTCCCACACCTTGGAACACCCCCTCCTAGACCCCCTCACAGCCAAGGTTCTCCCCACACTCATCCACATCCATTTCCCCTCCCATATACCCCATTTCCCCCCATCATCTTCAACCTCCAGTTTTCAGTTCGCAGGTAGCAGAAGAGTAGCAGTTTGCAGAGGCGACCCCGACCACATCCCAGTGAATCTGAAGGTCCAAGAGGTATCTACGGAAGCGTCTACCGGTCTTCTTCGCAACGGCGGTGGTTTCATCTCCATCCGAGCTCCGTGCTGCCCAAGAGATCCGTTCTCCCACAACTACGCTGAGCTGCCCCTGCTGAGCACCTGAATCGGAGTAGAAGCTTTACCAAGACTAACCTCGGAAGAATCAGACCAAGCATTCTTCTGAAAAGTTGTTTCTCGTCCTGTCTACTTTCAGAATCAAGAAGCGAAACTTCGATCGACATCCGTGGCCCAGAGTTATCAATTTTCTCCCTCGGGTACGCAGTTTTGCTTCCCACAGTCTACACCGACCTGTCACCATTGTTCAGAGTCCACTAGTCTTCTCTGGCATCGTTTGGCTTCCCCGCTAGTTTTGCTGTGAAGAGGACTCGTCCACGGTTCCAACAACTCTGGCGGTTCTTGATTCTGAGTCCGAGAGCTGTCGGGGCATCCTCTTCTTCCTGATGTTGGAAACCTGAAGCTGTCAGTCTGAGAATCTACCACCCTGTTCGAGCCTCCACTGAGACCAGCATCGGCGCCAGAAGAAATCAAAAAAAATTTGAGGCATTTCATTTCTAGTTACGAAGAGTTCCCCACTGGTCCCCTCTTCAGAAAAATTCCTGATCAAGTTCTGCGACTTCAAATCTGTCTGCCTATCTCCTATCGTAGAGAGCAGGCAGATTCGGCTTCGCCATCTTTTCATTACTTTTAGTCCAAGTTCCCCTCCCCGCTTGGCCGGCTGAAGGCCCCTCCCTGTGTGGAGGTAGTTTTGGATGTAATATCAGTTAACCCCCACCCCTAGATCCCCCCCCTTGTATGGGGTGTAGTGTTGTAACAATTTGGGCAGGTCAAGCTACCCCGGCGCGGCGTGTGGGGAACACTCGCCTCCCCGCTCGCCCTCGTCTCCAAGCGGGACCGGTTTCTTCAAACCGGTTGAGTAAGTGCTCCAACCTAGTTCCATTTTGTGCTTGTTCTTTCCAATATTAGTTCATAAACTCCGCTGGCCGTGAGAGTGAGAGCCCGATCCTTGAGCTCCTTGCTTCAAGAGATCACCGTGGGGTGAGGAGTGTAACCCGTGCCTTGGCACCTCGTCGGCTCCCTTGAATTGGACAGCCATACCCTTGGTGGTGAGGACACGCGCCACACTTCACGACGGAGTACACGGATCTCGCCGGCATCCCTTTGGCTTGGCGATCGCTTGGCGGACGAGCAGAGTTATCTTTAGTTATTTATGCTTTAGGCCATGCTGGGCCTTGGTTTAGTCGCTGCGTGGACACTTTATTTATTATTGTGGACCTTTGTAGGCCAATTGGGGCCAATTGGGCTTCCATTGGGTGAAGTTAGGCTTATTAGTTAGGCAGAGGGGAGAGTGGGCCACCTTGTGATCCACCTTCTTGGCCCATTTGGGCTGACCACCTTCCCACATGAGATGGCCCATGGGGATTTGTGCCCCCCCCCTTGTGGGCTAGGGTTTGGGCGCCCCTTTCATCTCCTCCAAGTGGAGGAGGTGGCAGCCGCCCCCACTCCTACTTTCTAGGAGTGGGGTGCGCACCCCCCCCCCTTTTCCCTTCCCCATCCGATCACACCCTCCCTCCTTTGGCCGCCCCTTACCCAATCCACTCCTACAATCAAGGAGTGGTGCGCACCCCCCTTTCCCCCCCTTGCCATGTTGCGCACCCCCCCTTTTCCCCATGCCATGTGCGCACCCCCTCCCCTCCCTCTTGGCTAGGGTTTCACCCTAGCATTCCCCCTCCCCATATAAAAGGTTTGTATTTTCTTTTGAAGAAATTATTGAATGAATTGAAAAGAATTTTGCTATTGCTCTGAAGGTGGCTGCGCCCCCCTCTGTTCCTCCTTGCTCCTGTGACGGGAGCAAGCCTGGGGTGTGACTCCCCATCCCCTCGGTGCGACGCCGAGGTTCCCCCTCTCTTCTATCTCTTCACAGATTCAAGTTCAGTGCAACCAGATCTTGTCTCCAAGAGCTGCGATGACCTCCTCTGTTCTTGGTGACTTTGGGCGACCAGCCCATTTCTGGGTGATTCTTCTACGAGTCATCGACGCGTGCAAGGTGGTCTCGCCTCATTAGGAGTTCGGCATCCTCCGTGGCGATTTTCTTCGTGAGCGCGCGCAGGACCCCCTCTCCCTGCGAGCCTGGTTCTGTTCGCCTCCTTGCAAAAATCCCACCGGATGGACGTCTGCGAGTTTGGACATGGGATCTTCACCGGTCGTACCTCTCTTCGTCCTCTGTCCAACGCCGCTGATCTCGCCTCGTTCCGACGTCCGACCTGCTCGTGGCGTCCATTCCCGTGAGGTCGCGTAGGTCTGCCCTGTCCACCCGGCGCCAGGACCACCTGCGGATTCCAGAGCTTGCTGCTCTCAGCCACGACCATATCTGACCGATTCCTTCGGTCGGGACCTTCTGCTCTGCGTCCTCTTCGTCCTCCAACAAGCGGAGCTCCGTTCGACCTTCGGAGCCACTTCTTCTCATTTTTCCCGCTCGAGCACGCGGTTCTGGGAGCAGAATCCAGTCGCAAATTGCAGGTGCGCCCCCGGCTTCCACGGACGGAATCTGCACGCCCCCTTTGGCCGAGGCTTCCTCCCGTGACCTAGCTACACGCCCTCGCTGACGGCGCCTCAATCGGACACCGGATCGGGTCGTGGGAGCTTTCACCGCCGAGTCGCGCATTGCTGCGAACCTGCCGATCACCGTCCGGACCCTCCTCGCGGCCAACCCTTCATCGAGTGCCGCCCGTCAGCCCGTGCATTGACAGCCCCGAATCCATATGTTGTAGCCTGTTATCTCCCTGCGAGGAGTGGGCATTTTTGGGTTGGAGTTGTATTATGGTTCACCTTGTGTATCGGGGTTGTCGATCTCGGCCGGGGTTTCTTCCCCACGCCTAGGCATGGAGGTACGTGCGACGCTCCCTTTGTTAGTATTTGCTTTACTAGTATACTTTCTAGCATGCCACGTGAGTGTGTGTAGGTTCCTAGCTAGCTTGTTATTCACCGTGTGATTGAGAGTTGAGCACCCATTCCGTGGCCCTAGTCGAGCGCCGAGCTCGGACTAGATTCCCATAGGCGCACGGCGGTTCCTTAGCCGCTGAGATCCCCGCGCTTCCCTCATAGGGACGGTCGTTGGGCTTGGATTTCTTGTTGAGAGACGCCTCCACCCGGAGGAACGCTACGGAGGTCAGCCACCCGGCTTGCCTTTGGCGTGCGAGTGCTGGCCACACTTCATTGCATTCGTAGGTCCTAGCCCGTTTCGGTCCCGTCCCGCATCAAATTGGTATCAGAGCCAGGTTGTCCCGCATCAAAGTGGTATCAGAGCTTAGGGAACCAGTTTGTTCTAACAAATTGGGGTCTTAGGTCATTTGAGTCTTTTGGTTGTCTAGGGTGCATTGAGTCTCTTAGTTCATCTAGGTAACCCACCATTGCATTGTAATGTTAGGTTTGTGTTTAGTTTGAGTTTTATCCTTGTCTCGTTGAGTCTTGCATTCCATTTAGCATGTGTCCACCCTTATAGGTCTAGTGTGTCCCCTTAGCCCCTTTAGGTCCCATTGCATGCCCACTCGGGGTGGTACCCACTACCATCTCCCGGACACTATGGGTGACCCCCGTGGTACCACCCAGGGAGGCCATTCTCTAAAGGGTTTGATGGCCCAGTTCAGGGAGCGCATGGATAGGTATGAACAAACCATTAAGGACCAGACCGACCGTCTGGAGGGCCGACTCATGGCCATAGAGGACCGCACTGAGGTTTATGACCGATCTATCCACGGTCTGGTTGGGCGGATAGGGAGGGTAGAGGAAGTGCCCCATCATGACCCCCCTAGAGTTGCTCGTAGCATGCCCACTCCTAGGGGAATAAATTCCCATTTCTTCACACCTATGGCTAACCCCTACATCAGACCCATCCAAGGCAGCCAGTCCGTGGCTGAATACATTAGGGACTTCGAAGTGTATCGGTCAGGATGTGGAGTCGGGAAAGAAAGCACCACGGCCGGATTTCAGTTCCGGAGAGGTTTACGGCTTCATTACCAGTTTGAATGTCTTTGTCACGACGCGGTCACTCTGGAGCAATGTTATCAGGTCGCTATAGAGGTCGAGCCATTCGAGTCATTGTTTGTTGCTGCCCTTCAACAAGCATCTACCTCTCCACATGAGCCCACGAGGCAAGACGCTCCCGCCCCGCAACCTCACCCACCACAGTCGGAGAACCCTTCCCCTAGAGCTCCTTTACCAACTTCACCTTTCGATCTTCATTCGGAGCCACCTCAGTTGGAGCCACCACAGCCAGGGCTACCCGTACCTTTAACGGGGAAGCTATACATAGATGAGCCGCTTCTTAGCTGGCTTAGGAAGGGCTTGGTCCGAGACACCCCTTACTACCCATCCATGGACCCCGCACTACAAGTAGTGCCCGTTAACTCCTTTCACACCACTTTTCGGTCCTTCTGCTTTCTTGAAAATGTGAAGGGCTTCCTTAGGAGTTTATATTGTCAATGGGAGTTGACATATATGTTGACCTTAGGGTCTGACCAACCCTATAGTCATCGCTTTACACTCCCTGCTATGGGGTCTATTACCTCGGTCTACACCATAGGACATATCACCTCTGAGGTCCTTTTATTCTTTCCCATACCCGTGGAGGTTGATTTTGTCCCCTCTTATGGTATCACGGTCCCGAGGGAGGAACCTTGCCTTCCTTACCTTCCTCATAAGCCTCTTGCCCCATACATTAGAGTGCCTGAAGGTGATCATCTGCACCTGGGCGAATGTCGCACATGGGCAAGTATTGTGAAGGGACCTGTCGAGAGGGTTCATCATTTCTTTGACCCATTCGATCCCCTCCCTAGTGAGCCTCTCGACCCATATTCTTTTCCCCACCTTGTCGAGGAGGTCCACTATCATACACCACCTAGGCCTTCTAGTCAACACCTCACCTTGCAGGCATCCAGATGCCCGAGCTTAGGAGGCCAGGGACACATGTCTCTTCCCCATGTTTCACCATGTCCATCGTCATATAGGGGAGATGTCATGAGTAAGCTTGGGATTATTCATCCTTCTGAGTCTACCATATGTCATAGGACACATGTGCATGCTAGGTTCTACTTTGGTTGTCCAGGTCCTCCCCATGTTGTCAAGTCAGGTAGACGTCATAGGCATGTTAGATCCATATTTGGATGTCCAGGACCACCACTGCATTCACATAGGTATGAGTCAACACAGCTAGTTTGGAGTCTGCATCATCACCACCTCGAGGCCAGCAACGCACGTTATAAGGAGTTAGCTGATGCGCATCGACACACCCGTGAGTTCCGAGAAGGAGAGTACGTCATGATCAGGGTCAGACCTGAACGGTTTCCTTCGGGGGCCGTGAAGAAACTCCAGGCCCGCGGTGCTGGACCCTTTCGAGTCTTGAAGCGAATTGGGTCGAATGCATATGAGATTGAGCTGCCAGACGACTATGGGATCTGTTCGACGTTCAATGTCTCAGATCTGGTGGCATATCGGGATCCCGCGGTGATTCCCAGTGAGCTTTTTGGGCCCTCCCCTCCTGTTGAGAGTATTACACCTTCTGAGCGTCCACCTCTTCCAGCCCCATTACAGAAACGTGAGCATATAGATTGCATACTGGATGAGCAGGTGACCACTACCAAGAGCGGAGCCTACCAACGCTTCCTAGTGCGTTGGAGAGGGCGCCCTGCGACAGACGACACCTGGATCACACGAGGAGAGCTAGAGAGGATCGACCCCGACTTGCTGGAGCGCCACTTGAGCGACCGTGACCCTTACTCGACAGGGTCGAGTTCTTCCCACCCGGGGAGAATTGGTGAGGACACGCGCCACACTTCACGATGGAGTACACGGATCTCGCCGGCATCCCTTTGGCTCGGCGATCACTTGGCGGACGAGCAGAGTTATCTTTAGTTATTTATGCTTTAGGCCATGCTGGGCCTTGGTTTAGTCCCTGCGTGGACACTTTATTTATTATTGTGGACCTTTGTAGGCCAATTGGGGCCAATTGGGCTTCCATTGGGTGATGTTAGGCTTATTAGTTAGGCAGAGGGGAGAGTGGGCCACCTTGTGATCCACCTTCTTGGCCCATTTGGGATGACCACCTTCCCACATGAGATGGCCCATGGGGATTTGCGCCCCCCCCCCCTTGTGGGCTAGGGTTTGGGCACCGCTTTCATCTCCTCCAAGTGGAGGAGGTGGCAGCCGCCCCCACTCCTACTTTCTAGGAGTGGGGTGCACACCCCCCCTTTTCCCTTCCCCATCCGATCACACCCTCCCTCCTTTGGCCGCCCCTTACCCAATCCACTCCTACAATCAAGGAGTGGTGCGCACCCCCCTTTCCCCCCTTGCCATGTTGCGCACCCCCCCCTTTCCCCCATGCCATGTGCGCACCCCCCTCCCCTCCCTCTTGGCTAGGGTTTCACCCTAGCATTCCCCCTCCCCATATAAAAGGTTTGTATTTTCTTTTGAAGAAATTATTGAATGAATTGAAAAGAATTTTGCTATTGCTCTGAAGGTGGCTGTGCCCCCCTCTGTTCCTCCTTGCTCCTGCGATGGGAGCAAGCCTGGGGTGTGACTCCCCAACCCCTCGGTGCGACGCCGAGGTTCCCCCTCTCTTCTATCTCTTCACAGATTCAAGTTCAGTGCAACCAAATCTTGTCTCCAAGAGCTGCGATGACCTCCTCTATTCTTGGCGACTTTGGGTGACCAGCCCATTTCTGGGTGATTCTTCTACGAGTCGCCGACGCGTGCGAGGTGGTCTCGCCTCATTCGGAGTTCGGCATCCTCCGTGCCGATTTTCTTCGTGAGCGCGCGCAGGACCCCCTCTCCCTGCGAGCCTGGTTCTGTTCGCCTCCTTGAAAAAATCCCACGGGACCTGCTGCTCTGCGTCCTCTTCATCCTCCAACAAGCGGAGCTCCGTTCGACCTTCGGAGCCACTTCTTCTCATTTTTCCCGCTCGAGCGCGTGGTTCTGGGAGCAGAATCCAGTCGCAACTTGAAGGTGCGCCCCCGGCTTCCACGGACTGAATCTGCGCGCCCCCTTTGGCCGAGGCTTCCTCCCGTGACCTAGCTACACGCCCTCACTGACGGCGCCTCAATCGGACACCGGATCGGGTCGTGGGAGCTTTCACCGCCGAGTCGCGCATTGCTGTGAACCTGCCGATCACCGTCCGGACCCTCCTCGCGGCCAACCCTTCATCGAGTGCCGCCCGTCAGCCCGTGCATTGACAGCCCCAAATCCATATGTTGTAGCCTGTTATCTCCCTGCGAGGAGTGGGCATTTTTGGGTTGGAGTTGTATTATGGTTCACCTTGTGTATCGGGGTTGTCGATCTCGGCCGGGGTTTCTTCCCCACGCCTAGGCGTGGAGGTACGTGTGACGCTCCCTTTGTTGGTATTTGCTTTACTAGTATACTTTCTAGCATGCCGCGTGAGTGTGTGTAGGTTCCTAGCTAGCTTGTTATTCACCGCGTGATTGAGAGTTGAGCACCCATTCGGTGGCCCTAGTCGAGCGCCGAGCTCGGACTAGATTCCCATAGGCGCACGACGGTTCCTTAGCCGCTGAGATCCCCGCGCTTCCCTCATAGGGACGGTCGTTGGGCTTGGATTTCTTGTTGAGAGACGCCTCCACCCAGAGGAACGCTACGGAGGTCAGCCGCCCGGCTTGCCTTTGGCGTGCGAGTGCTGGCCGCACTTCATTGCATTCGTAGGTCCTAGCCCGTTTCGGTCCCGTCCCGCATCACTTGGGGAAACAAACCTTGGCCTTGCTGGCCCTCTACCAGCAAGGGCCCAGCCCACACAACCTCCACTTGGCATTACCAAGTTACCTTGGGTCTTGGTGAGCATCGGGTGAGCGGTCGCCAATATCGGTCCGTTTGATTGGAAATTGTGCTTGTTCATTTTGGTCCAAGGTTGTGTCACATCATGCACCGACTTTGGTATACATGCTGAATATGCACCGACGTTATGCACAGACCTTCCACAGCATGCACCGACCTTATGAGCATATGCACGGACCTTAGTTAGGATATAAGCATACTAGCATCGACCTTAGTTAGTGAACCCATATACTAACACCGACCTCAGTTAGTATATAATTAAACATACTAACATCGACCTTAGTTAGTTATATGAATATACTAGCATCGACCTTAGTTCATAAACAAACATACTAACATCGACCTTAGGTATCAATGACCTTAATGCAGACAAACTCAAGGTAACACAGACCTTGATATGCTTGATACTCTACTAACATCTACCCTACATACACTAACTCAGACCTAATGCATGATTTGTTCTATACTAACATAGACCTTACATGTAGAATGCTTGACTAACACTGACCTCAGTTGCATGTGGTCTATACTAGCATCAACCTTATGAGCAGAGCAGACAGTATGAACAACAACCTGATGAAGTTCTATGCATCATGAAAATACATCAATCTAAAAATGCACAGTGCAATGACCAAATGCATAATCAATTGCATATTTCATCAACATTTAATTTTCATGCAACCACATGATGACTTATAGTATTTGCTATCATCAAAACCACAGGGACACAACAATCTTCCCCTTTTTGATGATGGCAACACTATGAGTCTATGGCAAGACATTGAGATACACAACATCATGCAATGCAACACAGCCGATTATCTCTCCCCCTTTGACTTCATCAAAAAGAAGGAATATGGTTCTCCCCTTTGACTTCAGCAAAAAGAGGCTAAGGGTTGATAAAATCAGTAGTGAAATGCAAGGCATGCATGATATGGTTGAATGATGAATTATTCTCTCCCTGAACAAATGATCCTAAATTGCCAGACAATACAAACCAGTATGAATAATGCAGGAGCATGCATCAATTGACAGAGAGATAATTGATTCTCCTCCTTAAATGCAGACTATTCTCCCCCTGAAGAGATGAGGTGAATGCTATGATAATTGATACTGGGACAATTAAAACAATGATTAGCAAAAACACATGGACATCATGATGAGACAATTTCCCCATTTGTCAAAGACACAGGAAGAATTGGAATGGAAAGGTATCATCAAAAATACAGAGATTAGACTGAAACCAATTGTTGAGATCACAAAGCATTGAGCAGAATCAGAATAAAATATGATCTTTGTCAGAGGGAAGGATTTGAGCACATTGATTTTGGCTGAATTTCCAAAGAGTAGATAAGACAGGAAGATTTTCAATAGGATACAAATTTCATAAATCTTAATAAAAGAATTTCAGACTCTTCTATTATAAGAACTTATGAATAAGTCTTAACTGACCAGCATGGTTTAAGCATGATGTATACAGAGTTTGTTAATGAAATTCAATACTCTTATCTGAAACAAGTTTTAATAAAGATGAACCAATCACTCATATGATATTCTTGTTTAACCTCCTTCTATCTTACTCATTTAATTTTTCAATGACTCCTCTAGGAATTACAAGAGGTAGTGTTGAGGTTAAACAACTGTGAAATCATTTGACTGTCTAGGGTTATAGTAATTTATTCTTTGCAACAATTTTCAGATATTCATTTGATCAAATAGAAAATTTTATGCACTCAAACTTTAAGAGCAATCTAGTTCAGTACACACCTTGTCACTAGAGGATATACGTTTATTAGATGCCAATATCCCTAAGCACTTAGTGTGACTAATAGTCATGTTTTATAATATACAGAGTTAACTTGACACCTTATGACATACCTCAACTCATTTCCTTGATGAGTGAGATGTATTTCTTATTGTGCAAGCCATTACTCTACCTAATTTTTAATCATTGTTTCAGTAGAGTTAACTATGGCACTTCATGACTCAGTCCTTTGGATATGGTTTCTCAGTGACCAAGATCATTGCTCTGACAGCTTTTAACCCCTAAGACATTTCAGAAAACTCAGATGTTTAAAAATAACACTTACACCATGTATCTCAACTAAAGATAGTCATGAATTTAAAATTTTTTGGATTCAGAAGATTTTGTGAGAAATAATATGAGATATTCAGTTAAGATTTATTAAAAAATGATTCAGATATTTTCAAGTTTTCCACAACCAAACTTAATGAACACATTAATTCTAAACCACCTGAAACTTTCAGACATTCATAAAACCATATAATAGAAGATTCCCTTAAAAGTTTTTCAAATTTATGATCAAAGTACACAAATTGAAATCTTCTCAAGTTTCAGAATTTTCCAACAAGATTCAGTAGTAGTCAAATTGTGAATTGACAGACACAGGCATCAAGAAGCATGTATGTATGTGAAGACACTTGAATTTCAAGCATATAGCAAAGATGACTGCATGTTTTAATTAAATGACCATGAGGTTTCAACAAGATTTGTTTGGAGAGAAACATGATTATTGTCAAGTTTGACAAAGACTTTCCAAGTTATGTGAAGCACAGAATGTGCAGTGAGTATAAGAGTCACTTGAAATCAGTTGGTTGAGGTTATGACATGTATGTTCAAGGTTCAGACATTGAGAGGTTTCAGATAGACCATCTCCCCTCAGATAACGGAGATTGACTAGTTGCAGCTCAGAGCATATATCAAAAAGGATCATAGCCAAATGATAGTAGCTCAACCTGAAAATAATTTCGGTTGACCGGACCATGAAATTTTGGTCGATCGAACCAAACAGTAATGGAGTTATGAGGGAAAGTGCAGATGACAGACATGCAATTTCAGAGACATGATTTATGCTCCCCCTGACTGTATGCACTCAAGGAGTCTTTTTGGTATTTTCAATATGAGTGACATGCAATCGATTCTGAAATCAGTGTATGAATGAGGCTAATGTTTATTCATGCAATGGACACAATATGGCCTTGGTCAACTCCCCATTTCTATATGCAACTTATGACTAGACTATGAAGGGAGTTATTCTAACTAATCATGCATGAAGCACAAGAAATTACCTAGTCTGACTCCCCCTATCTATATGCATATATTAATTGGACTCTGAATGCAGCATATGCAGAACATTAAAACCATAAAAAATATGCTCATGAAGGTCTAGACTGCTCTATGTGCAAATTTTTGACCAATGGTACTGGGTAGAGGACTTGGTCTAAAGACCACCTCATACATAGTAAGAACTTCCAGACAGATTGCATCTGCCCTTTAGTAACTTACCATTTGATATACCATAATGGTCATGCATAAAAATACGTAACAGTTTCCGAATATGCAAGACAATTCGATTGAGTGTGCATATGTGAAAATGTATGCAGACATGAAATTTCATGCATTAAAATTTATTTCATCTCCCTCTCAAGCATGCAGCCAGTTGAAGCACAGTTAAAACATAAATGCATGCAGATTAGAAATAAATCCAGCATATCTTCAATGAATATGTGCACACACAACTTAAAGTATGAACAAATAAACTCATGTACCTCAATGCAAATGTCAAAACAAATAAAAGAACATGTATGCATGAAACTTTTGGCCAATCAGATTTAACATGATATGCGGTTAAAATATGTTCCTAAGAAATTCAATTGAACAGATGTGAAGAATGCAAAACATTATCTGAATGGAGTTTTACCAATTTGGGTGCCTTGGTTTATTTACCCCTTTTTATTCTCCAGCCCTAAGGCACACCTGCAAGAACAGTTCCTTATTTTGCAGATTTAGGGACCCAAGAAATCTTAGGTCCTAAATTATCAGTGGCACCTCTAGAGGTTGCTTTCCACATTTTCTGAGCAAATAGATCATCTGACTTCATCATAAAACAGTTAAACATTTAATGTCCTAACTGACCACAATAATAACATGAAATAATAGAGTTTAAATTCTTTTTATGCACATTATTATAAGCATGGAATCTTTGTGCATTAACATGAAAATTTCTTTTATTTGCATGGACGTTTTGTTTTCCATAACCTACCAACCAGCATTCAGAAGCTCGGTGGCCAGGTTTTCCACAGTCAAAGCATCCAAAGTATTTTTTCTTAGACACAAATTTATTTCTGCCAAAATCATTTTTGTTTACAAGCAATTTAACAATTATAGAATTAAGTTTCTTTCCCTGAATATGCCAACAGTCCTGGACTCTGTGGCCATACTTCCCACATTCAAAACAGGAAGAAAAATTTCTTCTCTTAATCACTGACCAGCACTCACTAGCTAGATGGCCTGGCTTCTAACAGTTGGAACACATAGAAGCTTTTCCTTTGAAAGCAAATTTTTCTTTACCAAAGGCATTCTATTTTGCAGGGAATCTAACATGTTTATAATGAGCTTTTCCCTGGGCACGCCAGCAATGGGCAGCAATGTGGCCCATCTTGCCACAATGAAAATAGGAAATTTTCTTATTCTGAAATGCATGATTTTTAGGATAAGTTTTCCTAGCATGTATTTTACTGGCATTTAGATCATCCTTTTTCATCAATTTATAGTCATTCATCAAATGGCCGAGCCTACCACAGTAATAGCATGAAATTCTCTTCTTGTGTGCATGAATATGTGTGTTGGGGTTGTGGACAGCATGCACATTTTTAACATGAGTGTGTGTAGGCTTGTTCTGCAAGTCCATTTCCTTCAGCTTTTTCAGTAGGTTTCTGACTTTTCTGAATAGTAGCTAGATTTAGATTTTTCTGTGCAGTGAAATAAAAAATCAATGGAGTTTTGATGCTCGTTTGTTCTGAGCTACTTACAAATGATGTATGAATTTTATTTCCAAAGTCCTTCTTATTTACTGGATTATACCCCAGGCCCTCTTTCTAAAAATTCACTTTTATCCCCAGCAGCTTATCCAAATTATCTTGACCTTCAACAAATCTAGATAAAGAATTCTTTAGGTCCTTAATCTCATCTTCCAGGGATGCAATATGTAATTCATAACCAGTAATTTCTTGTTCACTGCAATTCACACACTCAATTAGCACTTTGTTTGTAGTTTTATAGTTCTCAACTTCTTGCTCCAGATTGTGCAGTTTTTCAGACTCTTTTATACAGACAAATTTTCCCTTTTCTATGGTTAAGAGTTTTTCAGAAATAGCAGAGTTGAGATGTTTGAGTCTCTCATTTTCTAATTTTAATTGTTCAATCTGTTCACTATTGTTATTAGATTTGGAATTCAACTCTTCACTCAGCCTTTCCTCTCTTTGTTCAGTTTCTAATTTTTCATCGAACAAATTTTTGTTCTCTTCCCTCAAGGATGCAATTAAGTTTTGATGCCATTCTAAATCACTATGAAAGCTTTCATTTATTTCCTTCAGAAATTGACATTTATTACATACTGATTTATCAGAGGAAGTTGTTTCAGCTTTGTGTTTTTCACATTATTTCCTAAGACATTCATTCTCAAATTTTGGAGCATTCAATTCAGAGCTAATATACTCAAAATCTTTCAACAGTTTTTTATTATGAACTAAATTATTGATATGAACTTGATCATCATCAATCGAGTTAAGTTTTTCTTTTAGTTCAGAAATTTCACATACAAGTTCTTGAATTTGTTCTTTGTATGAGCCAATTTATTTCTTAAGCATTTCTTTTTCAGATTTCAAATGATCTAGTTTTGAAGTAACAGAATCAATGTTTGTCAATTGTCTTCTAAATATGTCATTTTCTATTTTAAGAATTACAATATCCTCACTTCCAGAAGGATCATTTGACTTCTTTTTCAGAGTTTTATTCTTTTTTCTTAGTCTTTCATAAGACTCTAGCAAATTAGCATAAGCATCATGCCAATCATCTAGAGAAAAATTCTCAAAGGGGTTTACCTCATGATCATCATCATCCTCTTCTTCATTTTGGTTGCTACTTTGATCACATTTCTCCGCCATTAGACATTCGCCTTCATTTCCTTTATCGGCGATCTTCAGTGTCACGCCCCGAGCGCGGAAGATACTCGGATATGCGTGACAAGTTTATATCAATCATGTCAATCAGAGTAGTAGTGTATTCGACACCAAAATAGAGATGCGCAAAATAGAAAGATAACCCAATCCTTTATTTCATAATGGATAGACTATTACAAATCCAATACTCTATTCAAAAAAAAAAGGAAAAGTACATAGTTGACTCAAAAATAGGAAAATGACTAGATGACACTTGGAGAAGTTCTATCTCTTTCACTCTTGACCATTCCCATCCGATTGACTTCCCTCGTCGTCGGAATTACCTGAAAAGTAGGGAACACACGGAGTGAGCGAACGCTCAGTAGGAAAATTATATCTCAAGCGCTTAGCAAGGGGTTTAAGTAATTACATTTTTCATGAACGTACTATAGCTATGCATGCTCGCATAAACGACAAGATAGAGAGAGAATTTATCAATAAGACAGCAAGATGAACTAGTCATGAGCTTTCAAGAAAAGATAACAGATATTCAAGCAAGTACTTTTTAGCAAGTCATGTCAAGAACTTTGGCTATCATGTATCAAGCAAACAAGTAATTACCCTTTTTTTTCGGGTCACGCAAGTCATATCAAGTTAAGTACGAGTCAAGTACAAGATTTGTGTGGAATGTCCAATCAAGCTAGTCATGCACTCGGTATAATGCCAGATACCTTATCATTCAACTCCCATGGGCACAAGTACTTTCGGGTGCTCCTCCCAAGACCAGATCGGGCCCTATATGCGCAGGCATTTATCATGTATTTTTTTGACATCCACTCTTGTATATATATATATAGCCGATATGGAATTTCAACAATGTAAGCTTGTAGACACGTAGGATAACTTTGAGAGAATGGAGTCCAAAAATACGACATTGGACATAGATAGGCGATAATAACGGTATAAAACATGATTTATCGATGAAACTAGGTGGAATTAGGTTCCCTTAACTCGGGTACCATGACAATTGAGGTCCACATGAACAGTATATCAAAGGCAAGATATCCCCATTCTTATTATAGAATTGAGGTCCACAAGAACATCAACAAATGGCATGATATCATCATCCCATTAAGAATTCTCATGATATACTCTTTGCATATCATAAGGGCCGGTATACCATGTTTCTTTAGAGTGACATGGCATTCAATAGTGTAATGGGTTTTTAGGGTACAACCAGCTCAGTCGGCCTTGAGGGAATCCAAGGCTCGAGGAGTCTTACGGAGGTCTCTATGACTAACTCGCTAGTCCAAAGGAACGGAATGTCCAATGGAGAGCTTGTATGTCAATGAGAATTGAGAGTGATCGATAAAACATCATGAAACGTGGGACTATACTCACGGAGTGGAGATATAGTGCCGATATACATATATATATATATATATATATATATATATATATATATATATATATATACTGAAACCATCGGTTGTCAGAAATAGGTAAAAACATTTTTACAGGAAAATAACGACTTAAGTAAAGTCACTACTCAAGTAATTAACGCCTTCAGTAAGGGCGTTTATCTATTTTACATTTTTGCAAGATTTTAATATTTCAGTATTTTACCAAAAATGCGCCCTGGTAAGGGACATTTAATTACAAGTTGACGACGTATACAGTGGTCGTTCATTCTTTACTTCTATTTTTGCAGTATATATATATTCAGAAATTTATCCAAAACACGCCCTGAACAGGGGCGTTACTTTTCAATTCACGTCCTGAACAGGGGCGTTAGTCAAGTGAGAGACGATCTATACAGGGTCGTGTATTTCAAGAATTTACAATTTTTCAAGTATTGTAATTTCCAGAAAACGAGATATGGTCATGACAGGATAATATCAGGATTAATGATCATGCACTGATTTAGAATCATGTTTAAGTGAATATTGGACTAATTAACATGGGTAATTATCAGGTAATTAAATTGACGTCTGTGTACATGGCGTCAAATCTTTTGAATTGACGACCTTGTCAGGGTCGTTTATTTAAATAGCGCCCTAGTCTGGGTCGCGTATAAAATTAGCGCCCTTGGAAAGGGCGTTTCTTTCCAACAATAGAAACATTCAAAACTCTCGAAAACTATATGCATGAATTAATATATATGGTTTAACATAGCTATTATGGTGATTTGGGCTACAGTGCTTGAGAAAACCTACCTTTTGATGAAACGTGAAAGATCTGGTGAAGAGACGATGCTCTGTCTGTAACAGAGTGATCACCGGAAGAAGAAGATGAAGGAGAAGTTGCAGATGATGTACGTGGATGAAGAACCCTCAATTCTTCAATCGATCGGTTTCACTTCTACAGGCAACCTGTAGAGGCAGAATAAAACGAAGGTATTACTCTTCGTAAGAACTAACAGAAGGTAAAGAAGGAGAAGAGCTTACCCGTTCTTCAGATGACAAAAGCTTTCAACCTGGAATCAGAAGAGAATGAAGAATCATCAGTATTCTTCACAATTTGATAGACAGATTAAAGGAAAAAAGAACATGCTGTTCTTTACGTACCATAGCAGCAGCAGATCGACCAAATAGCTTTAGGGTTTGATAGTCAAGAGTTTTTATAGGATTTTGGAAATCCTAATAGGGTTAGTGTTTGATTGGAAGTAACACTTCCGTGATAGAGTTATTACTACATTCGAACTCTTTCTCATAGTTATCAACTTACCCTGGATAGACTCCTGGGTCTAACGAAACTCAAACTGAATTAGCGTCCTAAGTAAGGGCGTCGAATTTAAATTGACACCTTGTCAGGCGTCGTTACTTGTTGAAACGCGTCCACTCAAAGGACGTTATGCAAACTTGCCCTTTTTATTTATTTTGGTCGTTTGAAATTTGACGCCTTGACATGTGGGCGTCCTTTCTTTAAAACACGCCTTAGGTGAAGGCGTTTTCTTGTAAAGTAGCGCCTATATCTGAGGCGTTATTTTCATCAGGGTTTAATTATTTTTATTCCAAGCTCTTTCATTTATTTACTAAATCTTTTAATCTATTTTGATTTATTTATTCCTTTTAAATTTATCAGGGTTGCTACATTCAGTCTATCCAATATCTCTCTTGTAGATCTGTAATCATAAAAACAAGAATGGAATGCCCTGTTAGTAGCTGCCTTCATCATCTCCAAGGCTTTCTGGTTTTCATCACACATTGATCTATGTCTGTCAGTCCATTTTGACTTGTTCTTTGGTAATCTGTGTGGACCGTGTGCAATGAGTTTCCACAAATTAGGATTAACAGACTTGACAAACATGTTCAAGTTGTTAAGCCATAAGTCAAAATCAGTACCATCGAAAATCAGTGGATGAGCCATGGATCTAAGCAACAGGCAGTTTCAAAACAATATGCTGAAGACAATAATGCACCAAAAACTAGCAGGATCCTCTGCAGATCGTTGGATCTGATGAATCAGAGACTTGCTCTGATACCAATTGTTAGTATGCTAGGCACGGATTCAGAGGGAATGAATCCCCTTTTTACAAACTACGGAATTAAAGCTTTAACCAAAACTTGTCCTACACAAACTGGACAAGGGAGCCATATGAGACATATGCCTCACACTGAACAAGCTTCGGACACTTAGCATATAGCAACAGAGAGTTAATAAACTCAAGCGATGAACCAGTGAGGAATGATGATGATAAGCAATCACACAAACAAACAAACGCTTCACAGAAGAGATGGATCAAGCAAGCATAATATCAAACATGTTGCCCCCTAAACGATCAAGTAAAAGACCCTATGAAGGAGATAGAGGAGATGGACAAACACACCAAAGCAAACCACTGCACACGGGATTTTTTAGGTGGTTCGATCTTAGGACCAAGATCTATGTCCACCCCCCACTCCAACTGAGTGAGGCTTCCCTTGCTCTAAGCAATAAGCAAACTCAGTCTGCAAACAACCGCTGCCTTACAGCTTGGCCTAAAAGAACACTCTCCTCTCTTCCTTCAAACCGGAGGGGAACCACTAGTGACACCCCGTCACTACCAACCGGAGACACCGGTCTCCCTTCCTTTAACCAGAGGGAAAAACCGTGAGTGACACCGAGTCACTCACACCCGGAGAAACCAGTCTCCCTTGCTCTGAATCCTTAGAGGGGAACCGAAGATCGCCCTCCCTTCTCCTTAATCCCAAGGAGGAACCCCGTTCTAAACTCAGAGAATCGGAACGACAAACTAGAAATGAAGACAAACGAAAATTACAGATGATGAAATAAAATGAAGCTCTCAATAGAGCATCACAGTTTAGGATTTGATCCTGCAACTGACGATCACAGATCTTCAATCAACTCCTCTAAAATCTCTGGCTCTCCTCTCTCTTTCTTAGTACTCTCACTCTATTCTTTCTTTCAGAGTCTCTGGCTTACTCTTTCTTCTTCTTTCTTTTTTTGATGCTCGCTCTTCGATGGCTTCTTCTTTCTGCTCTCTTTCTCCACTCTCTGGATCACTCCTTCGATATCTATCTTTTTCAGAGATCCCTCTTTTTTATATCAGACCCCACTGGAATCTCTCCAGGAGAGTGGAGGGAAGATTCCCGCCAAGGCTCCTCGGGTGACAGATGGCAGAGTACAGGTGGTTGAGCTTTCTTGGAGGTCACGAAGCCTTGGATCATGTGCTCCAATAATTGAGTCTTTGATCACGTGTACTACTTTGAGTTCTACCAATCAGATTAGAAGCATTTCAACAAACACATTACGTGCGAGAAGTTATACTTAAGCAAAAGTGTAATGACGATATATGATCAGGCTTGTCATATAGGTGTTCTGCACAGTGCCTAAGAGCATAACAGAAGATGCACAGACTTGATAGCATGAAGACAATAATTGCTTCAATCAGGTTCAACATCACGCATGGACATGCACTGACTTGTATATGCTGAATGCAAGAAGTGCACTGACCTTGTATATACACAAGGCAAATGTGCACGGACCTCTGTATGCGTATGTCACAAAATGCACCGACTCAGTTAAGTGTTAGACTAAAACATGCACAGACTAGGTAGCATATATGGAAGATGTGCACCGACTTGCTACAGTGTGTGCACAGACTTCATATGCATTTAAGACAAACATGCACATGCCTTATAACATGCATGGGGCAAATGTGCACCAACCATGGAGACTTATGTGCACAGACTTTGTGTGAAGGAGGAAAACATGCACCGACCGTATGTGAACAAGCTACAGAAGAATGCACCGACTATGTGCATAGGACAATGAAGGATGCATCGACTTGCTACACATGCACCGACCTTGTATAGCACATAGCGCAGATAGCACCGACCTTGTATAGCACATAGCGCAGCTAGCACCGACGTTGGCTTTGCATCAAATAGTGACTTGCACCGACTTTGGTATACATGCTAAATATGCACCGACGTTATGCACAGACCTTCCACAACATGCACTGACCTTATGAGCGTATGCACGGACCTTAGTTAGGATATAAGCATACTAGCATCGACCTTAGTTAGTGAACCCATATGCTAACATCGACCTCTGTTAGTATATAAACATACTAACATCAACTTTAGTTAGTTATATGAACATACTAGCATCGACCTTAGCTAATAAACAAACATACTAACATCGACCTTAGCTATCAATGACCTTAACGCAGACAAACTCAAGGTAACACAGACCTTGATATGCTAATATCGACCCTAATGCAAACGTACTCAAGGTAACACAGACCTTGGTATGCTTGATACTCTACTAACATCAACCCTACATACACTAACTCAAACCAAATGCTTGAACTGTTCTATACTAACATAGACCTTACATGCAGAATGCTTGACTAACACTGACCTCAGTTGCATGTGGTCTATACTAGCATCGACCTTATGAGCAGAGCAGACAGCATGAACAACAACTTGATGAAGTTCTATGCTTCATGAAAATACATCAATCTGAAAATGCACAGTGCAATGACCAAATGCATAATCAATTGCATATATCATCAACATTCAATTTTCATGCAATCACATTGAAGGGGCATGATCTCGCGCTTGTCCTGTGCTGGGAGGATGATCACCTAGTAGTGAACTGCAGAGAAAGGGAAATGAATCAGGAGGCCCAGGGATGGTTCCCTGGGGAAAACCCTCTGATGCTTAAGTCAGTAGAGCAATGGTGGAAGGTATTGAGGGAGGTAGAAGGAGGTGCGCGAGATCCCCCAACACCAAGGTGGTGAAGTGGTTCCTGTTGAGGAAGTTTTAGGCGTGTATTGCCCTTACCTTTTAGTGGAGGGAATACCTGGTTTATATAGTGTGCTCACCTTATGAGTCCCGTAAGCTGAGGAGTTTCAGGCGAGAGTTACGTCCTCATCGTGGGATCGCTACGTCCTCATCATGGGATCTTCATGGCCTTAGGGGATCATGGATCTTTTATCTTCATAAACTCCTGCTCTTAAAGGGCTCTTCAATGGCTGCGTGGATAAGCACTCGTCAGTCAGTCCGAGCATAAAAAGTGCCCGCCCTGTCCGGGCGATAGGCGTAGCTCGGACGAGGTCAGGTCGGAGTGGGCGCAGGGCGCTTGCCTCTATCCCAATGAAGGCATAACTCGAGCATGGGTCTTCCTCCGTTCTGACGCTCGGGCCTTCCGAGCCTAAGGGCCGCCGAGGAAGGGTGGGATCCCGAGTAATCTTTATTGGGCTTTTTAGCCTAAGTGGGCCCTATGGGGCTGTCACTTGGCTGAGCTGAACCTCGTTCAGTCCTGATGGGCCTAGTTCGGCTGCTCTTAGATGGGCTACAGAAATCCCCCTCTCCACTTGTCCCCCTCCTACTCCTGAGCTTTAGTAAGCTCGAAAGAGTAGCTGTTTTGGGGTTTCGGACCAGCGTGGCTCTGGTGGGTGGAGATCTGGCGGTGCTAATAAGCCACGTGTCGTGGTCACCTGGGCCCGTTTTAATGATGATCCTGACGGATTTGAACTGAAGGGGCCCCCTTTTCTCGGAGGTCAGAACGACGCGCCGCCTCCTGTGTGGGGATATAGGCATTGAGCGCTTTTTATCATTCCAGACTCCCTTTGTCTTTAGAGTTTTTGGCTCTCCTCCGTTCTTTGCTTTTGGGGCTCTTCGATGCGCCGTGAGGACGCGACGGAAGAGCAGAGGCTTGCAGCGGCGTTCAAGGAGTTGGCGGAGATAACCGTGGAGGCAGTCCGGCAGCTTCCCCCTCCCCCGAAATCTTCAGGGTCTCGAGATCACCTTTCCTTAGAGTCTTCTCCGGATTCTATGGTGGACCAACGCTCGGAGGCTGAGGAGTGGGAGGACGAGCCGGTGGCGAGGGCGCCGGTCCCAAACCGTAGTGAACTGGGGGAGGTGGACGTAAGGAGGCTGGAGCACCAGTATCGCCTGCCCCACAAGTTCAGCTTTGCCGCAGCTTCTCCATACGAGACGAGCCTAGACTCTCATACAGGCCACATCTGTATGTTTCTCCTATCGTGGAAGGGTGGATTCCGCCTTCCTTTCAAACCTTTCGTTCTTCAGCTTCTCAATTTTTTCCTATTGGCGCCCATCCAGTTGGTAGCCAACTCTTATCTCCTTCTTTCCGCCTTCCGCATTCTCTGTCGCCAGTGTGGGGTTCCTCCTTCCTTGGACCTCTTTCATTATTTTTTTGAGTTGAAAGCACATCCTTCGGCTGGGAAGGGCTTCTACTTCATTCAGGCGAGGCGGAATAGGAGTTGCATCTCCTTGGTGGCGAAGGATTCTTCGCATAAGGGGTGGAAGACTAAGTTCTTCTGGGTGGGGATTTGTTCAATGGAGGAGACCTGGAGGTGTCCAGTAATCCCCAATTTCCATCCGAATATCCCTCCCAGGCAGGACGAGTTCCCCCCACATGTGGAGAAATACGCTGCCATCTTGCTGAAGCACCGCCAATCCACCGAAGAGCTGGTTACACCCGAGAATATCGAGCGGTGTCTTCTTACGTGACTGCATCCATCGGGCTCAAGTGCCGTAAGCTAGATTCTCCTTTGGATGTGGGGGGTCATTTTTCTTTCCCTGATATTCCTTCTTCTTCGTGCAGACACCCGGCGGGAAGCTCTGAAGGAGGCCGTAGAGGTGATCGAGCTTGGTGATGACTCGGCTACTGATGACCTGGCTGCTCCCGTGGGTCGCTCCCGAACCAGAGACAAGGGCAAGGGAGCGGCCCAGGGCGAATCCTCCTGACCGCGGGGGTCCAAGCGCAAGGACCCTGTGGAGGGTATGATCCGGGCCGCCGTGAGAGCCAGGAAGCTGGCCAAGAAGGCTGGGGTCATACCGGCGGTTGAAGGCGACCTTACCAAGGCTCGCCCCTCCGCCGAGCATGATGGGGCCGACCCTACCGGGCGAGCTCTCCCACCCACCGAGCCAGAGGGGGCCGAGGAGGTTGGGGCTGCCTCTACGGGCGGCGACGATGCGGGCTCGGCTCCTCCTTCGGCCAGAACCGAGGGGGCCGAGGGCGCTCCTGCGACTGGCAGCGGTGCCGACCCCGCTCACCCCTCGGTAGGAGCCGAGGGGGCCGTGGCTGAAGCGGAGGATGCTGGGACCGTGGCCGAGGCTGGCGCTTCAGGCGGTGGTGCAGGTGTCGAGCCGATCTAGGTTGAGGGACCGTAAGAGAATCCGGTCGAGGCGCGAGGGGCGACCGAGGCTGGGGCTCGGTTCGAGCCATTCGGAGGGGCGTCGGGCGATGGGGGGTTCTCTGTTCCGGTGACCTTGGAGAGGCTTGGTGTCTCGGGCGCTCTGCACCAGGTATGTCGTGGTATAGCCGCGATGGTGAGGGGGGGAGGTAGGCAGTACTCTCGGTCCACAGCTCTCGCTAGGGTTATGGAGGGCGGCCTGGCCCTGGCCCAGATGGGGGCTGCTCTGGCAGAAGCGTACGCTTGGTCGGAGTGGGAGTGAGCGAACCTGGCATGGACCCTCAGTGGTTCTGACAGGAGGTTGGCTCGGCTCGTTGGGGAGCGCGATGGGCTTCGGCAGGAGCATTCCTCAATCAGGGAGCTGGTACGGTCAAGCCAAGTGGAGACCCGGGCGCTAGCTGAGCAGTTGGCCAAGGCCCATGAATCGCTCGAGAGGAAGAACCGACTTCTTGAAGAGGAGCGCCTTGCACGCGTTGAGCTGGATAGACGGTGGGAGACCGAGCATGCCGAGCTAGTGGACCGAGCGGAGTAAGCAGAGCGCCTTCGGCGGGAGGCCAAGGATGATCGGGCCGAGGCGGAGAAGTAGGTGGCGGAGGCCGAAGGGCGGACGGCTGAGGCTGAGCGGAAGGCAGCCGAGGCGGAGTGGAGGGAGGCTGAGCTCGCTGGTAGGGTGGGATCATCCGGAGCGGAGGCTCTCGAGCAGTACAAGAGCTCAGAGGCCTACCGGGTCAACCTCAAGGAGGCTGCCCTCCCCTACTACGAGCTAGGACTTCACCGGGGCATCCGCAAGGGGTTCCAACAAGGCTATGACTGGGCCATCTCTTATGCCGAGGAGCAGGCGTCCAGAGTAGTTGACTTCCCGTCCGGGCAATGTTATGACTTGGACTTGTCATCCTTCAGTTCCTATGCTTTGGCGCAGGATGAAGAGGACCACGAGGGCTCATCGTCCGAGAGGTCGCTAACTCTGAAAGTCTCGGGAGGGCACGCAACCGAGGCAGTTCCCATGTTGGTGGGGTCAGTGCCAGGGTCGGCCGTCGCCGAAGATGCCGGGGGCAGACCGCTCGAGCCCTCTTCTTTTGGGCTTCAAGGTGGGCCAGAGGCCTGATGTATCTGCTTCGCTTCTTCTTTTTATATGCCTTTTTCCTTTTTGAAGGAAAAAAACTTCCTTTTTTGTGTGGAAATAAATAAGGCAATAGCATTATGATGAAGACTTATCTGTTCCGTATCGCCATTACCGTATTTTGTTCAGCGTATCTGCGGTGGTTGGAAAGGGTCGATACTTTCTGCGTGGATCTCGCATGATGGTTGGGTGAGCGTATGACAGGGTGTCTTTCCATTTTTTCATGCTTTGAATGCCTGGCCGCTTCGTGTATCCCGCTGGGGCGGAAGATGAGAAGTTTGAGGTGACCGTTCGTAGGGAGAAATCCCTTTGGCGTGTTTTCGAGGAGAATCATTTAAGGCAAGTAGCCTCCCTTTGCCTATAAAAGGTCTGAAGGGCGTCCCTTCCTCTCCACCGCTTAGGGGTTTCCCTGACAGTCTTTCCTCATTGCTTCTTCACGTAGCGTTGTGCCGTTATATTCGAAGCATGGAAGACGTTCCGGAAGATGAGGCTACCGACGACGGGGGGCAGAGAGTTCTTGCTGCCTCGGATTTGAAGAGGGTTCGACGGTCGTCAAACGGAATTGAAGAGGGTTCGACGTGCGGAGGCACGTCGTCTTCCCTCTATCAGTTCTGGCGGTGCTTGCAGGGGGGCGAGATGGAAGACGGATGGGGGCATCAGACATCCCTGCCGCCCGTCCCTTCCTGCTCGCTTCACGGATGGGAGGAGGAATCCAACTAAGCTCCATCCCTTCGGGCTTTCCCCTGCCTCCTTGTCCAGCTCTGCTGGTTTCTTTTTCTTTCTCACAGCCTATTTTTCCCTCTTCTGCTCTGGTCCTCCTTTCTTTCACTCTTCGGAGGGTGCCTGCGCCCTCTTTCTTTCAAAGAGTTGGCAATTTGGCGGGGAGAATGCTTTCATATGCATTCCCTCTCCCCCTTCTCTTCCAAGTTCAACTTGGAAGGTAGCCTTCTCCTTCCTAATCCCTCTGCCACCTTTTTCCCGAGCTACCCGAGCCAACGAGGTCGACTATCCTTTATCTGAGCCAGTTTCTACGCGAGGCAGAGTCAGTGGCTGGACGCAAGAAGGTCATCCGGGTCAGCCAAGCGATGGGCTCATACGACGGCGCCAGATGGATTTTTTGCCTTTTTTGTCATGTATTTTCTTGGCTTCGACCTTCCTAATGTACAAGCGGGTTGTTTGAATAAAAGAAAGGAGCCTTTTGCTTTATCTCATGTCGTTTGCATAATGTTCAGTATTCAGAAGTAGAACTTGCGTAATGTAGTTGCATTCCAGGTCCGAGGGATGAGCTCTCCTTCCATCGTGGATAGATGGTATGCTCCTTTTCTGAGCGTCTCGACCACTCGGTAGGGGCCTTCCCAATTAGGGGATAACTTGCCTGCTGCCTCAAGTGGTCGAGAGGCTTCGGCTTTCCTAAGGATGAAGTCTCTCGGTTGAAAGTGTCTATTTCAGACTTTGGCATTGTAGTATCGAGTGAGGCGGCGTCGGCATTCCGTTGCTCTGATGCTAGCAATTTCTCGGACTTCATCTGCTAGGTCGAGGTTTTCGAGCAGCATCTGGTCGTTTACCTCGGATGAGAAGCAGATGACTCGGAGGGAGGGGTTGCCAATCTCCAATGGGATCACGGTCTCAGTACCGTACACCAGCTGAAAGGGGCTTTCACCGGTTGCCATTCTGGGAGTCGTTCTGTGTGACCAAAGTACGTTCGGCAATCCTTCAAGCCAGCTGCCCTTGGCTTTACCGAGCCTTGTCTTGATGCCTTTTAAGATAGTCTTATTGGCATTTTTGACCAGCCTGTTAGCCTGAGAGTGGGCAACCGAAGTGAAATGATTGCGAATGTTAAGGTCGGTGCATCTGTCTTAGAAATGGCGAGAATCAAATAACCGACCATTATCGCTCACTATCACCCAGGGGATGCCATAACGACAGATGATCGACTTCCAGACGAAATTCCAGACGACTGTCTCGGTGATCCTTGTAGTGGCTTCGGCCTCGATCCACTTAGTGAAGTAGTTGATGGCGATGATAATGAACTTCTTCTGGGCCTGGGCCGTGGGGAATGGCCCGAGGATGTCGATCCCCCAGCGAGCGAAAGGATACAGCTCGGCTAGGGTGATAAGCTCCGTTGCTGGCTGATGGACCAAGTGGTCAAATCGCCGGCAGCGGTCACAATGTTGTGTGTAGGTCGAGCAGTCGCGCTGCAGGGTGGGCCAATAATAACCTTGCCGTAGCAAGATCCTGGCGAGCGACCTTCCCCCTAAATGCACTCCGCATAGACCTTCGTGAACTTCTTCAATCGCTCGGTTGGCTTCGTCGGTGCTGAGGCATTTCAAGAGAGGGCCGGAAAAGGATCTCCGTTAGAGACTGCCATCTAGAGTGATGAATCATCGAGCTTGGTACTTCAATCTTGGGGCTTCTTGAGGGTCGGGAGGCTCCTGAGAGTCTTGAAGCCACGATAGATAGGGGGTACGCTAGTCGCTTGGGCCGGCCGAGTCAACAGCTAGGAGCTCCGAATCGATGCTCGGTCGCTCTAGCTCTTCGAGAAGGACCGATCGAGTACCCTCGGGGTCAAGAGAGGAGGCCAGCCGAGAGAGGGCGTCTGCTCGGGAGTTTTCCTCCTTAGCTATTCGGACTACCTCGAAACTCTCGAACTGTTGTGCCATGGTCTTGACCAGTTGGAGGTATTTGATCATCGGTGCTTCTTGAGCTTCATAATCACCGTTGATCTGGCTAGCGACCAGTTGGGAGTCAGTGTGAATCCTGACTCGCTCCGCCCCTAACCGCCGGGCCATGCGGGCTCCCAATATGAGGGCCTCGTACTCGGAAGTGTTGTTAGATGCTTGGAAGTTGAACTTCAGGGCGTACTATAGTTTTGCTCCTTTGGGGGACTTCAGGAGAATCCCGGCGCCACTCCCGGCTGAGTTGGAAGATCCGTCGACGAACAGTTCCCAGGTCGGCTCGGGTGCGGACGAAGGTCTTTCTTCAGTCGGGATGGTGCTCTCGGCGATGAAGTCAGCGAGCGCCTGGCCTTTGATAGCCGAGCGAGGCTGATACGATATATCGTAGGCCCCGAGCATGATGGCCCACTTGACAAGACGTCCCGAGGCTTTAGGGTGAGCGAGGATCTTCTTCAATGGTTCGCCAGTCGGCACGGTGATGGAGTGCCCTTGGAAATAGGGTTGGAGGCACTTGGCCGAGGTAACCAACGCTAGCACGAGTTTTTCAGTTACGGGGTACCTTTTCTCAGCCTCATTGAGCACCTTGCTGATGTAGTAGACCGGCCTCTCGATTCCCGAGTCATTTATGACTAGGACCGAGCTAACTGTGGATGGAGTCGTCGAGAGATAGAGATGCAAGGCTTCACCCGGGACAGGCTTGGACAGCACCGGGGGTGAAGCCAGGAATTCCTTAAGCTCGGTGAATGCTTTTTGGCATTCCTCGTCCCATGCGAATGTAGCAGATGCCATTTTAGGCCCCCTCATCAGTTTGAAGAAGGGTAGGCATCGTTTAGCCACGCGTGACAGGAATCTACTGAGCGCGGCAATGCGCCCAGTAAGGCGTTGAACATCTTTGATGCAGGTGGGTGGGCGCATGTCCAGAATGGCCTGGACCTTGTCGGGGTTGGCCTCGATCCCACGCTGGGTAACTAAGAAGCCCAAGAACTTCTCGGACCTTACCCCGAAGGCGCACTTGGCAGGATTGAACTTCATGTTGTACTTCAGGAGGGTGTCGAAGGTTTCCGCTAGGTCGGCGAAGTGGTCCTCAGCCTTGGGGGTCGTCACGAGCATGTCATCAATATAGGCCTCGACGTTCCGACCGAGCTGTCCTTCGAACATATGATTGACCAGCCTCTGGTACGTGGCTCCAGCGTTCTTCAACCCGAAAGGCATCCGGGTGTAGCAGTGTACGCCGAAGTCGGTGATAAAGGTTGTCTTCTCGATGTCTTCGAGGTGCATTCTGATCTGATGGTAACCTGAATAGGCATCCAGGAAGCTGAGTATCTCGTTGCCTGAGGTTGAGTCAACCAATTGGTCGATGCTCGGCAAGGGATATCAGTCCTTTGGGGTAGCCTTGTTCAAGTCGGTGAAGTCCACACACATCCGCCACTTTCCCGAAGCTTTGGGCACCAGGACGACGTTAGCCAGCCACGTCGGGTACAGGACCGGTCTAAAAAGGTCAGTCTTTTGCCCCTTGGTGACTTGCTCCTTGATAACCGCCTGCTTCTCTGGCGCGTGCTTCCTTCTGCGTTGTTGTACGGGCTTCATGGCTGGGTCAAGGTTGAGCTTATGCATTACCGTTTCCTCCGGTATCTCGGGGAGTTGATCATCAGACCATGCAAAGACTCGGATGTACGTGTAAAGAAACCTTTTGTATTGCTGTTGAACCTCAGATGTTAGGTCGGCTCCGATCTTTACTTCTAGGGTCAGGTCGTCATTTAGGAAAACCGCTAGCAATTTGCCTCCAGGCTCGGCGGTTGCGGATTTTTCCTCGACTTCCAGGGGGCCCTTGCTCTTCCCTTCCGGCCTTGTGGCTTCAACCGAGATATTTAGCACCTTCTGGCCATGGCCTGGTTGCCTCGGACTTCCCTTAACCCATTTTTGGTGGGGAACTTCATATGTTGGTGATAGGTAGAAGGCACCGCTTTCGTTCGACTGAGGATTCCCCGGCCGAAGAATGCGTTGTATGCTATCATACCTTTGATCACTATGAAGTTCACCATGACTGTAACAGTCTTGGGTGGGGTGCCAAGAGTAACTGGCAGGCTTAGGGCTCTCTCGGGATAAGTGGCCTGGCCATTGAACCCACACAGGAGGGTTTGGATCGGGCGGAGTTTAGACGGATCCTCCCCCATCTTAAGGAAACATTCATAGGATAATACATCAGGGGCACTTCCATTGTCAACTAGAATCCTGTCTACATTTGATGTGACACCACCTTGGGGTGATAGTCACAAGACCAAATGCCCTTGGACTTAAAATTGCAAGCAAGTATCTTTGAGCGGCAGACTTACTCTAGCAAACTCACTCGCGTGGCGCACACTAGTGCCCCTAGGCAACTCGGCGATGATGGAGAGGGTCCGAGGCGGGACCTTGATGCTCCAATGGTTGGCTAGCTTGGGGAGAACCCCAAATGGGCCAGGGATGCCCAACTCACGGGCGGCCAGCACACCAAGGGTGTGGGATGTAGGGGATCACTCACAACTCGCCCGCGATGATCACTCACATCAATGGCAATTATGGGCCGAGCTCTCACTCTCCGTCCGACGAAGCAATAACGATAATACTATGCTAAGAAAGGAATTTAAACCAGCCAAGAGGGGGACCGAGGCTCACCTAGTCGCCGTGAAGACGCCGATCCCGGCCGGAGACGGGGGCGAGCGGGGAGGCGAGGGTATGCACCCGCACGCCGCGTCGATGAAGCTTCAAACCTACGAATTGAATTATTACATGAACTACACCCCTTGCAAGGGGGGGATCTCGGGGTGGCGGTTAAGTTATTACAGTCAAAAACTACCTCCATGCAGGGAGGGGCCTTCAGCCGGCCAAGCTAGGGAAGGGGAAAACCGGCCTAGGAACTAATTGATAGAACGCCGACGGTTCTGTCCGCCCTCTGGAAGAGGGGACAGGCAGTCGAAGATGATGCCGCTGCGGCTGCTCCCGAATTTTGTTGGTGATGAGACCAACTGGAAAATCTTTGTAGGAGATCTAGGAAGTCGTTTAGTGTTTGTCAAAATTTTGGCAAGTCGGTGCTGGTCGGGGCAGAGGCACGAACAGGTAGGCAGAACTCTGACTTTGTCTGCTCAGGAACACAAGAGCAGGAACATGAAGACTCCACGGATGCTTCAGAGCTTGGAATTCGGCGGGGCTGGAGTCGACGTATTCGTTGTCGAGACTTCTTCGAAACGTGAACCACGGGAATGCCAGAAGTCATTGGAGTAGACCTGAGCAGCCCGATCAGTGAACAGGTGTCTGTTCAGTCTCGGAGTGGACAGAGCAGCACACCTAAGGGAGAAAGTTGAGAAAGTGCCTCTCCGGAGGTTGATCGAGGCGCCACTTCTTGGATAGGGAAGGTGACTTGTTGTAGAAGCTCTCGGCCAAGTGGCGCTTCAAGAAGCGGAGGGATGTGACCGTGAGATCTTCTAGAAGTGGCCGCAGGTTGCTGATTGGATCTGTCTTGCGCAGTCGGAGAAGAACGGCTCCCCTGGGCGACCACAAGCTCAGAAGGGGATGGGACCACTGCCGTTGCGAAGTAGACTGGACGACGATTCCATCGGTATATGGTATGCCCTCTAAAGCTTCCAGGTGAAGATGTGGCAGCCTCTACAACTGGGCGCTCCTCTGCTGCCTGCGAACTGAGAACTGTAGGTTGAAGATGATGGGGGGGAAATGGGGTATATGAGAGGGGAAATGGGGGTGGATGAGTGTGGGGAGAACCCTGGCTGTGAGGGGGTCTAGGAGGGGGTGTTCCAAGGTGTGGGAGGGGAAGAATGGGGTCTGAAAGGGGGTCTAATAGGTGGTGGGAGGAGGAGCTACGAATTTGGGATGGGTGGGGGAGAGGGAAGGAGAGTTCTCTCTCCAAGGTTTGAAAATTGACTAATGGGGTGGTTAATGGGGCTTTAGGGATGAGAATGGTTGTGTTGGGGAATGGAAGGGGTGCTTGGGAAGTGGGGAGTTCTCCCTTGGGAGATGAGAGGGTGCTTAGGGAAGGGGATTGGGTAGTTGGTGGTTGGGTGGTGGAGTATGGAGTGGTGGAGGGTCTCTTGGGACTATGGGTGGAGTAATGAGGGTTGGGGTAGTTGGGAGGATGAGTAATGAGGGGAGGGGAAGGGTTGATGATGTGGAGGAGAGAGAGGGAGGGGAGGAGAGAGAAAGGGGCGCCCCCTCCTCTTGGAGAGAGAGAGAGAAGAGAGGGAGAAAGAGAGAGGGGAATTCACCCCTTAGAGAGAGAGAGAGAGAGATTTGGAGAATCCACTCCAATGAGACACTAAAACTCACTTGATTTAAATTGATCATAAAAGGTTGTTACATATGAGAGGAGTGGGTGCCTATTTATAGGACCACACAATTTCATGGACTAAAATGACCTTGAACAAACTAACTAATGACTAGCTTATCCAAGTGGGGGCCGCCCATGGGCCAAGCCCATCTTTTGGGGCCATTTGGCTATTCAAACCAACCTAATGACTCATAGACTTAGGTAGATAACCCACTAACCTAGGTACATGACTCAAATAAAAGGAAAATTACATAGTTTATGACTCAAAGAAAATATGAAAATTACATGGATAGACTCAGAAAAATGTGAAGAACATAATGACTCATGCCGTCGATCCATTTGAGCTTTGAAAAAAAAGTGGAGGGGCAAGGGATGCCCCCATCATACCCCCGGGGTGGGGAGAACTCGACCCCGTCGAGTATGGGTCCACCGGGGAAGTGGTACACCAATGCAGCTCCAGGCGAGCCACGATATCCAAACTCAACCCGCGTCCATAGCCGGGGAATGGTGCTTCAGCTTTTCAAAGTGGCTCGAGCACACCCTCATGCTGGCAATGAGATCTTGCTTGCCTAGTATTGCAGCCGTGTGCTCACGTCGGGCTCTCAGGCTAATTTATGGTGGCACTCCGAGGGTGTCTCTCACAAGGATAGGTGTAAGCTCAAGGCACTCACTAGGATCCTCCGCGGTGCCCCTAGAGGGTGACGGATCCGCCATATGGGAAGTAGGGTGAATCCCAAAACCCATTAGAAAGTCCAACCCATAAGCTGGTTTGCAAAGCTACTCAAAACTTGGAAAGGTCCAAGTCCTCGTGCCCTCAAATTGGAGGTGACCCTAGGGTAGAGCCACTCCAAAGTCATCATCGCCAAGTTGCCAACTTGGAAGTCCAAGTGGCGCTCATGAGTTTTTGCCCGCTTCTTGTGAATTTCACCGCTTGTTGCTTGATACTTGCTTGGATGCATATGCCATGCACTATGATGCGGTGTGAGTGGAAAATGTATGATATGCCTAGGGGGGTCAGGACAACCATATTTAGACCAATAATGTAGAAATGCCATGGAGACTTTGATGGAATTGGGAGGACCGGGGCATCCATAAATGTCCCTCTCATGTGTAGGTGTGATAAGTGCTGGAGGACCCGGACATCCATGAATACTCCTAATATGCTTAAGACTCATGATGAATGAAGGTGGACCATTACATCCGAATATGGACCACTCATGCTTCCTACTTGACATGTGGGTGATCTGAATGAATGGACCCGACTTATGAATCATGTCAGTGGTGCGGTATGCCTAGGCACATGCATTCCTATCCTAGAGATGACTTCCATGTGCATGGGTGTGGGGTGGCCCTTGAGCTCCCACTCGTATGGATCAAAGGGATCTAAGAAGGGGGACATCATGGAGTGGGGCAATTCATCAATCCCAAGGTGTATGTTTCCTAAGGTCAAGGCTCCGATGGTGTAACCCGATTCTAGGAAGGGAGGGGTTTGGCCCAACATGGTGGGTGGGGGTAGGGTAAGGTGAGTGGTGAGTAAGGTGGGTGGGTCATATGGGGAACTAGACTCCCATAGGAAGGGATCAAAGGGATCATGATAAGGGTTACCTAGAGAGAGATACTCCATGTCCTCAAGGTCCTCACAAGGTGGTGAATCATCCTCTTCTAGTGAAATGGTTGGGCCGGTGTATGGGGTGGGTTGGTTGGTCAAGGTTCTAGGAATCACAATGGTAGGGGAGTGGACCGGGATCGGCTCTTGCACCATGGGGAGAAGGAAAAGGAGGTCTCTAGTGTAGCAACCAATAGTGCAAACCAAGGTGATAGACCCGGTACATGGGTGGATGAGGTCAAGGCTCTTGGGTCGGTCCGCCCCTAGAGTCAACAAACAAGTCAAGTCTAATTGCCACTCTAGACCCTTGAGGAGATCATCCCAACCCTCTACCTCATAGTAGGATTGGATCGTGGCGTGAAAGGAGGGGAGGGCCACAATTTGGGATTGATGTCCCATGGGTGAGAGGTGTGGGGGTGAACTAGGGACGGGGGGGCCTTGCTTGAGCCATTGGAGTATGGACTCATTCACGGTGAGGGTGTGTGGCTCTTGAGGATCCGGACTAGGGGAGGTGGGTGGAAGTGGAGATTCTTGGATTTCCTTTATGGTGGGTTGCGGATCCGGACTAGCATCCATTTCTGTGTGGGTGGGTGTGTGGGTCTCAACTTCTAATGATAATGGGGTGGGTAGGTCTAATGCGGGGGAATAGGTGATTGTCGATGCGTGGTGCACCCGAGGTGGTGAACAAGCATGGGATTGGGTTGGGATTGGTAAGGGAAGTAGTGGAGGTCTAGGTTGGGGTTGGGTTGGGGTAGGAAGTGGAAGATGGGTGGGTTGAGGGGTTTTGGGAAGATTGTCCTTGGGAGGAGTGTCCTTGTTGGTGGATGATGGAGGGGTAATGGTGGCCGGGGTGGGAGAGGTTTTAACCACTAGAGGTATGGGAAGATGCTTCCTCGTGGGGCATTGTCCGGCGATGTGCCCCAATTGGTGGCACCTATAACATTCCGGCTCGCACTTACCCGAGGTTATTTCACTCACTTCTATCTCCATACGAACTTTTCCTTTTTGAGAACGGGTAAGGTGAGGGGTGGAGGTGGAGGTGGGGGCCAAAGGGCCTTGAGTAAGGTGGGTTGTGGAATTGGGTTTTGGTTGCATTGTGGTGAATTGGGGAATTGGAGTCTTGGGTTTGCCGGGTGGGTATGGTGGAGTTGAAGTGATCCTTGGGCTTTGGTGATCCGAGTAGGAAGGGGACACATATCTAGCCCTAAGTTGTTCCTTCATGTTTCCCCAAGTGGTGATGGGATCTTCCCTTCTAATTATCCTTAGCCCGACAATTTGTAGCCAATAGGTTTGAGCCCGTTTGGTAAGTTGTGATTTGGCACATCGGACTTTCTCATCCTCGGACATGGGATACCAAGTAAAGTAATGGTCCATTGAGACTTCCCAATCTAAATAGTCAATAGGATGAGTTCCATCAAAGATGGGAGGTGGGGGAGGAGTCCTACTATCATCCGCCCTTGGGGCGGGCCCATTTTCTCCTAGTTGGTCGAGTCGACCCGATAGGTTATCAAGCCGCTCATTGGCATAGGTCAAGGCCTTCATGAGGTAGTTGACATGGCCAGGGAGGTCATGTGTGTTAGTGGTAGGCATCCCTTGGGGATTTGGACTCATGGAGAGGGCCGATGGGTAAGGTCGGTAAGAGGTGGCCATGCTAGTGGACAAAGGAGATGCAACCGAGGACTTTAAATGCATAAACACACCCTAGGACCAACTTGATAGAGACAAGTTGTGAACTTGCTCTGATACCACTTGATGTGACACCACCTTGGGGTGATAGTCACAAGACCAAATGCCCTTGGACTTAAAATTGCAAGCAAGTATCTTTGAGCGGCGGACTTACTCTAGAAAACTCACTCGCGTGGCGCACACTAGTGCCCGTAGGTGATTCGGCGATGATGGAGAGGGTCCGAGGCGGGACCTTGATGCTCCAATGGTTGGCTAGCTTGGGGAGAACCGCAAATGGGCCAGGGATGCCCAACTCACGGGGGCCAGCACATCAAGGGTGTGGGATGTAGGGGATCACTCACAACTCGCCCGCGGTGATCACTCACATCAATGGTAATTATGGGCTGAGCTCTCACTCTCCGTCCGACGAAGCAATAACGATAATACTATGCTAAGCAAGGAATTTAAACCAGCCAAGAGGGGGACCGAGGCTCACCTAGTCGCCGTGAAGACGCCGATCCCGGCCGGAGACGGGGGCGAGCGGGGAGGCGAGGGTATGCACCCGCACGCCGCGTCGATGAAGCTTCAAACCTGAGACTTGAATTATTACATGAACTACACCCCTTGCAAGGGGGGGATCTCGGGGTGGGGGTTAAGTTATTACAGTCAAAAACTACCTCCACGCAGGGAGGGGCCTTCAGCCGGCCAAGCTAGGGAAGGGGAGAACCGGCCAAGGAACTAATTGATAGAACGCCGATGATTCTGTCCGCCCTCTGGAACAGGGGACAGGCAGTCGAAGATGATGCCGCTACGGATGCTCCCGAATTTTGTTGGTAATGAGACCAACTGGAAAATCTTCGTAGGAGATCCAGGAAGTTGTCCAAATTTTTTCAGAATTTTAGAAAGTCGGTGCTGGTCGGGGCAGAGGCACGAACAGGTAGGCATAACTCTGACTCTGTCTGCTTCAGGAACACAACATCAGGAAGATGAAGACTCCACGGACGCTTCAGAGCTCGGAATTAAGCGGGGCTGAAGTCGATGGATTCATTGTAGAGTCTTCTTCTAAACGTGACCCACGGGAGCGCCAGAAGTCATTGGAGTATACCTGCGCAGCCCGATCAGTGAACAGGTGTCTGTTCAGTCCCAGAGTGGACAGAGCAGCACACCTAAGGGAGAAAATTGAGAAAGTGCCTCTCCGGAGGTCGATCGAGGCGCCGCTTCTTGGATATGGAAGGTGACTCGTTGTAGAAGCTCTCGGCCAAGTGGCGCTTCAACAAGTAGAGGGATGTGAACGTGAGAACTTCTGGAAGTGGCCGCAGGTTACTGATTGGATCTGTCTTGCACAGTCGGAGAAGAACGGCTCCCCTGGGCGACCACAAGCTCAGAAGGGGATGGGACCACTGCCGTTACGAAGTAGACTGGACGAAGATTCCACCGGTATATGGTATTCCCTCTGAAGCTTCCAGGTGAAGACGTGGCAGCCTCTACAACTGGGCGCTCTTGTGCTGCGTGCGAACTGAGAACTGTAGGTTGAAGATGATGGGGGGGAAATGGGGTATATGAGAGGGGAAATGGGGGTGGATGAGTGTGGGGAGAACCCTGGCTGTGAGGGGGTCTAGGAGGGGGTGTTCCAAGGTGTGGGAGGGGAAGAATGGGGTCTGAAAGGGGATCTAACAGGTGGTAGGAGGAGGAGCTATGAATTTGGGATGGGTGGGGGAGAGGGAAGGAGAGTTCTCTCTTCAAGGTTTGAAAATTGACTAATGGGGTGGTTAATGGGGCTTTGTGGATGGGAATGGTTGTGTTGGGGAATGGAAGGGGTGCTTAGGAAGTGGGGAGTTCTCCCTTGGGAGATGAGAGGGTGCTTAGGAAAGGGGATTGGGTAGTTGGTGGTTGGGTGGTGGAGTATGGAGTGGTGGAGGGTCTCTTGGGACTTGGGGTGGAGTAATGAGGGTTGGGGTAGTTGGGAGGATGAGTAATGAGGGGAGGGGAAGGGTTGATGATGTGGATGAGAGAGAGGGAGGGGAGGAGAGAGAAAGGGGCACCCCCTCCTCTTGGAGAGAGAGAGAGAAGAGAGAGAGAAAGAGAGAGGGGAATCCACCCCTTAGAGAGAGAGAGAGAGATTTGGAGAATCCACTCCAATGAGACACTAAAACTCACTTGATTTAAATTGATCATAAAAGATTGTTACATATGAGAGGAGTGGGGGCCTATTTATAGGCCCACACAATTTCATGGACTAAAATGACCTTGAACAAACTAACTAATGACTAGCCTATCCAGGTGGGGGCCGCCCATGGGCCAAGCCCATATTTTGGGCCCATTTGGCTACTCAAACCAACCTAATGACTCATAGACTTAGGTAGATAACTCACTAACCTAGGTACATGACTCAAATAAAGGGAAAATTATATAGTTTATGACTCAAAGAAAATATGAAAATTACATGGATAGACTCAGAAAAATGTGAAGAACATAATGACTCATGCCGTCGATCCATTTGAGCTTCGAAAAAAAAGTGGAGTTGCAAGGGATGCCCCCATCAACGTTACAATGGTTTATTGTGGCCGATACGACTAGGGCGTTGTCATGCGGGGTGGTTAGCCCTTCCAGGTCTTGGTCGGAGAAGACTAAGACCTGGGGCTCACTTGGCGGGGCCTTGGGGGGCTCGATGGCTTGGCTCGCCCGCTCAGCATGACGCTTCCTTCCTCGGCCGTTGTCTCCTCCTGATGCAGCTCCTCCGGCGATATCGTTGATGTGGAACCCTCGGGGGCGTTGTTGATTTCTTCTGAGACACCTCGGTCTTCCTGGTGCCTGGCCACGAATCGGGAGAGGTGCCCCTGACGAAAGAGACGCTCGATCTCGTCTCGGAGCTGATGGCAGCCGCCGGTGTGATGCCCGTGGTCGCTGTGGAACAGGCAATGCTTTCTGCGACTGCGGTTCTTCGACTTCATTAGCTCGGGTTGGCAGAGGAGGCCTGAGCCTTTGATGTCTTCATATATCTCGTACACCGGAGCGATTAGGGGAGTGTACCGCTCGTACTTCCGTGACAGTTCCTTGCGTTCCCCGTCTCGGTTTCACCTTTTTCCTTGGCCCGAGCTTGACTCGGGTGCCCGCTTCTTGTCCCCCTCCCGACCCATGCTAGTTGCATCTCGGCACGTGCTGAGCACTTCTCCGCACTCGGCATGGCACAATGCCAGAGTCACTAGCGCGGCAAGGGTCGGGGGAGGGTGGAGGACAAGCTCGCGGCGGAGGTTTTTGTCGCGGGTACCCCTGGTCAGTGTGGTTATGGCTGAGGCGACGTCCAGGCAGGGGATCCTCAGAGCTTTCGATTTGAATCGGATAATGTAGGCCCGGAGCTTCTCCCCTTGCGCCTGTTTAAGGGCCAAAAGCCCCGCTACCGACCTTGGGGGACCACTGTCGGTGAAACTCTCCTTGAATACTCACCTGAATTGCTTGAAGTCTCGGATGGATCCGGGGGCGAGGGCCCGGAACCAGGCTTGTGTGCCTTGGACCAATGTGGTCGCAAAGGCTCGGCACTTGATGGTGTCGGACGCTCCGTGAAGGGTCGTCAGGGAGTCGAAGCTGTCGAAGTGGTCGGCCGGGTCACCCTGGCCGTCGTAGGGCTTGAAGGTCGGGATGGAGGCTCTGGGAGATACCTCTGCCTTCAAAATATGATCGGAGAATGGGGATCTCTCCTCGTCTTCTGGTGAAGAGGTCTTCTACAGGGCTCGTAGGGTGCGCTCCTGCTCTACGAAATGCCTCTCGAATTCTCACAGTTGGAGGGATAACTCCGGCTGCCGCTGCGCCGAAGGGCTGAGGGGGCATGACGGTAGGCCGTCCTAGCGCTCCCTGGGGACTTCGGTCTCCGGGAGGGGACGGCGTGCCCCATGCCTACCCCGCTTCGGCGTGGAGGAGGCCTCTTGCTCCGGAGGGGGGGCTTGTGAGAGTCCTCCTGCTTTGTTGCGGATAAGCTGCTGCCCTCGGAGGGTGAAGCGGCCTCCGGCGGTGTGCTGGGATGCATTCTCGCGGGGAGGGCTCTCCGGAGGGGCACATGATCTTCCATCCCTAGCCTCCTGGGTCCTCATGAGTTCTACGTGGACATCCAGTTTCGCGTTGAGGGCTTGGAAGGCATCCGCGCCACCGTTGAGCGGCAGCCCTACCGCTGCGGGGGGAGGGGGCGGCAGCCCTTCCGCGGGGGGAGGGGGTGATCTGTCGGCGGGAGTGCTGGTGCCGGAGGGGGGGTTTTGGGAGGCTTGAGAGGGGCCTCCCCCCCGCCACCATGGCCCTTCCCCTGTCGTCGGTGGACCTCCTTCCTAAACTTCTTCTCACCATACTGGCTCTTTGGTCGTTTCCCACGGACGGTGCTAGATGAAGGGGCATGATCTCGCGCTTGTCCTGAGCTGGGAGGATGATCACCCAGTAGTGAACTGTAGAGAAAGGGAAACGAATCAGGAGGCCCAGGGATGGTTCCCTGGGGAAAACCCTCCGATGCTTAAGTCAGTAGAGCAATGGTGGAAGGTATTGAGGGAGGTAGAAGGAGGTGCGCGAGATCCCCCAACACCAAGGTGGTGAAGTGGTTACTGCTAAGGAAGTTTTAGGCGTGTATTGCCCTTACCTTTCAGTGGAGGGAATCCCTGGTTTATATAGTGTGCTCACCTTATGAGTTCCGTAAGCTGAGGAGTTTCAGGCGGGAGTTACTTACTCATCGTGGGATCGTTACGTCCTCATCGTGGGATCTTCATGGCCTTGGGGGATCATGGATCCTTTATCTTCATAAACTCCTGCTCATAAAGGGCTCTTCAACGGCTGCGTGGATAAGCACTCGTCAGTCAGTACGAGCATAAAAAGTGCCCGCCCTGTCCGGGTGATAGGCGTAGCTCGGACGAAGTCAGGTCGGAGTGGGCGCAGGGCGCTTGCCTCTATCCTGATGAAGGGATAAATCGGGCATGGGTCTTCCTCCGTTCTAACGCTCGGGCCTTCCAAGCCTAAGGGCCGCCGAGGAAGGGTGGGATCCCGAGTAATCTTTATTGTGCTTTTTAGCCTAAGTGGGCCCTATGGGGCTGTCACTTGGCTGAGTTGAACCTCGTTCGGTCCTGATGGGCCTAGTTCGGCTGCCTTTAGATGGGCTACAGAAATCCCCCTCTCCACTAGAGGGTGCCAGATGAAGGGGCGTGATCTCGTGCTTGTCCTGAGCTGGGAGGATGATCACCTAGTAGTGAACTGTAGAGAAAGGGAAACGAATCAGGAGGGCCAGGGATGGTTCCCTGGGGAAAACCCTCCGATGCTTAGGTCAGTAGAGCAATGGTGGAAGGTATTAAGGGAGGTAGAAGGAGGTGCACGAGATCCCCTAACACCAAGGTGGTGAAGTGGTTCCTGCTGAGGAAGTTTTAGGCGTGCATTGCCTTTACCTTTCAGTGGAGGGAATCCTTGGTTTATATAGTGTGCTCACCTTATGAGTTCCGTAAGCTGAGGAGTTTCAGACGGGAGTTACGTCCTTATCGTGGGATCGTTACGTCCTCATCGTGGGATCTTCATGGCCTTGGGGGATCATGGATCCTTTATCTTCATAAACTCCTACTCATAAAGGGCTCTTCAACGACTGCGTGGATAAACACTCGTCAGTTGGTTCGAGCATAAAAAGTGCCCGCCCTGTCCGGGTGATAGGCGTAGCTCGGACGAAGTCAGGTTGGAGTGGGCGCAGGGCGCTTGCCTCTATCCCGATGAAGGGATAACTCGGGCATGGGTCTTCCTCCGTTCTAACGCTCGGGCCTTCCGAGCCTAAGGGCCACCGAGGAAGGGTGGGATCCCGAGGAATCTTTATTGGGCTTTTTAGCCTAAGTGGGCCCTATGGGGCTATCACTTGGCTGAGCTGAACCTCGTTCGGTCCTGATGGGCCTAGTTCGGCTGCTCTTAGATGGGCTACAGAAATCCCCCTCTTCACACATGATGACTTATAGTATTTGCTATCATCAAAACCACAGGGACACAACAGTTTTCAGCTTCTAATTGAACCAATGTAACGTCCAGCATGTTAGATCTATTATATCTTAAGTTCTAAATCATAATATGTTGCATATCATTTAAATCCACACACGATTAACTATTGTATATGAAAGATATTCCATGAGTTTATTTCCTTCCTAGTTCTTGTTACCTTCATAATATCCTTGATCTCCATGATTATATTATCTTTCTAGCATGATAAATGAAGTAGATATTATTTGTTAAAATTGCATGTGCTTAGTTGCATAATCTTGATCGATACAAGTCTAGCGATTTTTGTGCTATTGTGTTACCATGTTTTTCGACAAGTCGCGTAGCTAGCTAGATTTCAAAGGAAGAACGGTGTCTAAGGAAAGAGGTCCACGGGCAAATGCTTTAAGTGGATAAGTGGTTACTTAATTAGGCCCTCATGAATACGAGGAGAACCTCCCACTATCCCACCTCCTACCTGGTCGTGATTCTTCGGGTTCCTAGCTAAGCACCCGACTGTGAAAAACTTGATCGAAACTTGTTTAACAAGGTTTTTCGTGAGAGCCGATTGTGCCGTGGCCGTCAATCCATTTCTCTTATCTACTTAATGCCGTTAAACATGATGCCTTATAACTACTTGTGCTCTTATACTACTTGTTCCTTGAATGATAAATTTTTGTTAGATCTGTACTTTATTTCATGTGCTTGACCTTGAAATTCATTGGTCATACATACTATGTGGATGTCTAAATATACTTGGGATCTATGATCCATAACCACAATGCTTGGCATTAATGGGGCCCGATCTGGTCTTGGGAGGAGCGCCAGAAAGTACTTGTGCCTATGGGAGCTATTATTGACCTAGTGTGACATTGCACCGAAACATGCGTGCAAGATTCGTTTATGACATTCCACAATTCGTGAAATACTTGAAAGTACTTGAAATTACGTGAAATACTTGACTTGTACATGTTTGTGTGAAATGGCCAATTCCATGATAATACTTGTTACATGATCGTTCACTACTTGAATTTTACTCTTGATACCTTGTCTACTTGTGATTCCAATTACTTGCATTCCTTTACCCTCTCTCTCTTATTCATGTTCCATGTTTTAGTTACGTTTCTTGGCAAAGTATAGCAACTTTATTTAAAATGTTAAATACTTAAAGTTACCTAGTATAGATGTATAAATCATACTGAGCACTTCGCTCACCCTGCGTTTTCGGTTAATGTTTCAGGTAGTTCCGATAATGAACCCCTAACAAATGGGGATGGGCAAGAGTGAAAAGAGGAACCAAATTTATCTTAGATACCTAGGTCAAAATGTGTTGCTCTTGCTAGAATTAAGTGTATTTGGAAGTTGTATTATGCCTCTTAAGGCTTAATGATGATGTAAAATTTTATTTTGATGAAATAAAAGTATCCTTTGTCATTATCTCTTTTGTGGTTGGACCTTGTTACATATATGCTCTGATCGACATGAGTATTACGACTCATCGCATCTCGATATTCCGCGTCGGGACATGACACAAAAGGTTGTCCTGAAGCCTCATGATGAAGAGGACAGTTCTCTGTCCTAGGAGCTTCTTTTCAGACCTTAAAATACATGTTTTGGAAGTTTATGTCGCTTATTTTTAGCCTCGGTACTATCTCAGAGAATGTTGTAGGTTTGACAGAATTAGGCTTGAAGAGCTACTAGTGCGTCGATGCAACAATGCCATTACGTCGATGCAGCTTCACTATTCTTCTTGAATTTATGCCGAGCAGGCCCAGTGTGCGTCGATGCAGCTGGTGAGTACGTCGATGCATCCTTTGAAAGTTCGTTGAAATGTGCTCTCTGAGAGATGGCCTTGTGTTAACGCGTTGAGAATATTACGTCGACACAGCTTCAGTTGGTTGCCCGTCTGACAGTTGCTGGGACTGATGAGGTCAACCCAGCTTGATGGTGAGGTCTACGTAGCTACGAAGACCATTTCAATGCTTGCTAAGAAAACATATGGAGTCGACACAGTATTGCCATGGGGTCGATGCAGCTGAGAGCCATTTAGGATTTTCTCCCTTTTGTGAATAATGGAGTCGACGCAGCCTCACTATGGGGTCGACGCAGCCTTTGGAATTTCACTTGGTTTGATCTTCTAAGTGATCAAATGATTCGACACACTCATTGCTCAATCAATGAGCTAGTGTTAACTCAGCTTTGTTCATTTTGATTTTTGTGCATCCAAAGGACCTTTGCACCTGGGAGCTTGATCTAGGATGCTTGATCTTCGATACTTGGTCTGCCACCTTCCCAAACTACCTTGCTTGCTTTCACTTAATCTTTGCTAGCACACAATTGGAGGTCTTTGAGTCACTTGACTCTTCTGCTTGATCTGTTGACTATCTTTGGTCTGAGCCTGTCTTTGATATGAACTTACTACACGTTGACATTATCAAAACCACATTAGACTCATCAATGAGTCATAACCAGACATCATTAAAACCTGGGATACAACAATTCTCCTACTTTTTGATGATGACAATTATGAGTCATTGATGTCATTGACATCAACATTCAATGCAAGATAAGCATGATTCAACATTAAGGATGATTCAACACTCTCTCCCCTTTTAACACTCTTTCCCTTTTATTTCCAATGTCAATGACTCCACATACTAAAGACTTCACAATCCTCTCCAATATCAATGACTACACAATTCTCTCCTTGTTTGTCATCAACGAAGAGGGCTTAGATTAAAGCCAATTTTAGAGTCAGATTATAAGCATGATATCAAGATATTAAAATTCATTTCAACCAGGCAAGCAATAAAGTCAAATAGCATGAGGAGCAACATTGCCTGAGGTCAAGTATCAAGTCAAATGCAGAATCAAGTTGAGTAAGCTTGGATAGCCAGAAGATGAAGCCAATCTATACCAATTGAGGATTTCAAAGGCAAGCAAAGAAACTTATACCACTTGTAAAGATTGTGAATTTTTCAGATACCAAGTGGCAATCAACAAGCAGACCTGAGTAGGGAATCACTGTAAGTGGAGAACAATCAGATATCAGCAAGGAGCTGTCCTAATACTAAATCGTTGAGAGGGGTTTCAGACTGAAACAATGTTAATAAATGCAGAGTTAGAGATTTTTCAGAATCTTTAGTTATAGAGCTACTAATGATAAGCCCTTATCTTTTTGATTGGTTTAAATCTAATGAATTCTGAGTTTCTCAATTATTAATGTTGAAAATTTTTGAATTTAAAATTAATAGAAGTAAACCAATATTATATATTAAAGACCTAGGTCAACCTCCTTTCATCCTACTCATTCAATTCCATTAGCTCCTTTGAAAGAAACTATAATTAGTATTGAGGTTAAACACCTTGTGAAGTTTCTGATTTTACCTATGGGGTACTACTATTTTTAGATTTTTCTTTTGATACCACTTTTTTTTCATTTCACAAGAGCATTCAAGTGTAGCATGCACCTTTTGACGTGAGGATGCACGTTGATCAGATGCCAGCATCCCTAGTTACTCAGTGTAGCTCACCATTCTGCTTCATTTAGAGCAGAGATAGCAAGGCACTTCATGACTCCGTCCAATTCACTTCATTTATGAAGGGACTCTATTCCTCAGTGAGTGTTTTGCCATTGCTCTACCTTAGAGCATTGATTTAAGTACACACCTTTTTACATGAGGATACACATTTATCAAACGCCAATATCCCCAGTAACTCAGTGTGACTGAAGTCATTACTTTCATTATGTGTAGCCCTTAAGGAAGTTTTTTAGATTTTCATGATGTTTAAAAATAATATTGAAATAATGTTCCTAAACAAAAGATGCCTTTGTACTTAAAATAAACTTTCAGATTCAAGAAAGCATAGCATGACACAACATGAAAAACTGGTTTAGGTCCATTAAGTTTGAATGCAACCATTTTCAAGACATTTGCATTTAGCTCATGAAACCATTAAACTTAAACCAACAGTTTTCATGTCCTGGGGAATCATAGAACTCCATAAAAGAAGATTCTTCTTTTAAAATTTACTCTGATAAATGAACTCAGCAACAAATTGAAATTCTCCCAAGAGTTCAAGGTATTCAAGGAAATTGGGGCAAGCAGCCAGGTATATGAACAAGCAGATGATGTTCTAGAAAGAGAGGAGTTATGCCAAGTTGACAAAAGATCTGATTTTCTGGAGTTCCAAAAGAGCCATTGAGAGCTGCATTTTAATGGATTCAATAATGAGCTCAAAAACATAACGAGTGAGCACACAAAATATGCAGAAAATGCAAGAACACTCTTGTGCATTGATACCATAGTTTTGTGGAAGATAAAGTCTCCCCCTCAAAGAATGATTTGCGAAGATTTTGTAAGGGGGATACAACGAAATTGTTTCATCAGTCTTTGGAGAGATCTTTTACTAATTTTTTTTGAGGTTCTTCAACTCATGGCAACAAGCGTCATTGGAGATCATGGTCTGCTATTTGCAAGCTTGTGTCCCAGGGTGGTCTTGGTGTCATGTCTCTTAGGCATATGGAGATTGCTTTGAGAGCAAAGATGCTATGGAAAGCACTGCATTCAGATTCTCTGTGGGCTGAATTCTTCAAAGCAAAATACATCCGTGGCTGTCATCTCTCTGATGTCAACTTCAGAAATATGAAGGGATTCGCTCGGAAAAGTTGGTTACAAGCGAAATATCTTATTATCCAGCATAAAAGAATTATTCTGGGCGATGGTACTAAAACAAGTTTCTGGCATGATGTTTGGTTTGGCAACCAGACGATGGCTTCTCATATTCCTGCTGAAATTATTCCAAATTCAAATATTTCTATCAAAGAGTTCTATACTCAGCCCACCAATGAACTATTTGCGCTGCTAGATAGATTTCTTCCCCCGGATATCAGGACTGCTATCACCTATGTCAAATTATCTCATGACATTGATAAGGAGATCTAGAGCTTGTCTTCCTCTGGAGAGTGCTCGGTGTCTTCGATTTGTAAAGCTGTCTATCCTTCTCAGATTCAGAACTAGACAAATTGGACCAATCTTTGGTCCAATTGGCTGCCTCCCAAAATCTCCATTCACTTATGGAAAATTATGAACTCTTGCATCCCCACTGATGACAATGTTAAATCACTTAGCATCCCACTCTGTTCCAAATGCTATTGCTACAAGGATCCGACTAAGGAAGATGCAAATCACTTATTCATTTTCAGTGACTGTGCTTCTTTTATTTCGTCTTCCTTCCAATCCAAGGGGCTACAACTCCATGGTAGAACTACCAAAGCTCTTATTATTAACTCTCTTCAGCACCTAAACTGCAGTTCCAAATTTGGCCTTTTTACCTTTTCTGTTATTGGATATGGGATGTGGGAATTATGACTGCTAGAAATGCTGCAAAATATGATGGGAGAAAGTTTTCCAAATAGGGTCTTATACACAAAATCACTGCGCAGGCCACAAAAGTCAATAATGTTGCTGGTCTCAAGGAAAATTCCTTCAGTAGCCGCAATATTTTAGCTAATTTTGGCATCCAATCTACTGCTAGAGATTGTCCTCAGATTAAAATCATCAAATGGATATGCCCCCCGTGGCCTTCCCTCAAATTGAATACAGATGGAGCTTGCAAATATACAAGAGTATCCGGTGGTGGTGGTGTCATCCGTGACCCACATGGCAATGTCTTGCTCGCTTACTCTCATTTCTATACCCAGTCCAACAATCTCATTATAGAAGCTAGAGCTCTCCAGGATGGATTAAAATATCTTCACACTGTCACTAATCGGCCATCTTATATTGAGTGTGACTCCAAAGTCTTAGTATAGATTGTTACAAAGGAAGTTTCATGCCCGTGGGTTATTCTTACTTATATCCAAGACATCTGGCACAACCTCTCCTCCTCTAACACTATTTCGCACATCTATAGAGAAGCCAACACAGTTGCTGAATGTTTGGCATCTTTAGCATGTAGCTCCAAATGTAATTTTTTTTTTATTCATCAAGAGCTACCGAATAATATCAAAGGTGCAGCTCATTTTGATAAGCTAGGAATGCCTAGCATCCGATTGATGTAATTGACATTATTCATTCCAATATTAATAAAACTTACCTCCTAGGTTTGGGTGGTGGAGTGGCTATTCTCCTTACCTCTGGTAAGGGGTGCACTCTCCCACCCCCCCTAGGTAGAGTTTCCAAAAAAAAAAAATACAACGGAATTGATGCTTATTAGATGAGAGTGATCATTGTTCAATCTGAAGATGAGAATTGAAAGAGGTGAACAAGTCATCAGATGAACTGGTGCATCGATGCAGGTACCTCAAAGGGTCGATGCTGTTGGATGGTGTGAGAGGATCTAGAGGGGGGGTGAATAGATCCTACACACACTTTTTGAACACTTTAAGAGATTAACAAGGCTGAGAGTAGAAAAGCCAATTCAAACTCAGACCTGAACAGAAACCGAAGAGGTATCAGTAGAATGACATGAGATGCATTTAGAAAAAACTTAGAGAACCTATGAAGGTGGGATAGAAGAAATGGATAACACGCAGCACACTACAACATAGAGTTTTTAAGGTGGTTCAACTGCCACCGGGAACGCCTACGTCCACCCCTCAGCAACTATATGCGACTTCCACTCTTTGGCCAAAGGAGACACACACACACATTGGAACCCAGCAGAACACGGGGACAAGCCACCCCACACACACACATACGAGGACAAGTCCTCAATACATGTGGTGATGCAATCCCACAAATGAGAAACAAAACAAAAATAAGAAAACAAACACACACACATACGCTACAACTGCAGCTTGTATGGTGACAACCCCCCCACATACAAGAATGCTAGGTTGTAGGAGAATGAAGAAAAACAAAAGACCAAACACGATGCTGCAAGTGCAGCAATTCCAGACAGATAAACACACAAGTTGCGGTGCAAAAACACGGAAGCAATAGATCCAGGGCTGGCTGGCTTGGCTGCGGATCCTTCTCCTCTCTCTCTACTGGAAATCAGAGCAGGCAATCTTTTCTCTTCTCTTTTCTTTATTTCTCACGTTCTGCTCTTCCTCTAAGCTTGAAACTTCAGCAACAATGGCAGCTCCAGTAGCATCTATATGCAGGAATGGGCATCCAATTTATAGGCATAAGAGGCAGGGATATTTCCCTCCGATGCTTTGCTTTATGAATGACTAGAATAAACAAAAGAGGTTTGACAAAAGGAGCCTACAACATCTTAATTTCCATGGGCAGAGAGGACGTCCTTTTGTCCAGGGAGATTTTCTTTATAGACATAATCCTTGTTGGCTGGCTCCAGGGGACAGGACTGTAGAGAGGGAGACATTTCCTAGAAGTTGTACTGACAGCTATTTTTTATCCAAAAGGTTGCTCTGGAAACTTATGATGACAGAGACATTTATGTGTCCTAGGAATCTTCTATGCTCCTCAAAAACCATGTTTTTAGAGGATTACAGTTGCTATTTTTGGTTCCTAGATGATTTGACGTGTTAGATAGAAATAGCCTGAGAAGATTCTGGGAAACAACATGAGGTTGACCTCCTGTGAAGGTAAGGTCGATGCAGCCTTGGATAATCATGTTGACAAGGGCTTCTGGGAGGAGCCTAAGGTCGACCTCCTACAGATGTGAGGTCAACGCAGCCTTGGAGAATCGTGTTTACAACGGCTTTTGGGAGAGCCTGTGTAAGGCCCGTTCCTTAATGGATCCTTACCGATATTAATATACAATTTAAACCATGAATTTAGGAGATTTTTAGGAATTCAATGGGCCATTTGTAGCATTTTATCCCACTTATTAAAGATTTTAAGAATTGAAATGGGCATATAAACAATTTTACTTATTTGGGGGTTTGAATGCAATTAGAGGTTAAAAATAAAAAATATATATTACAAAAAAATTCCCAATTAACCCATCGATCACCCTCTCTCCCTCTCTCATTTCCCCTCTCTCCCTCACTCTCTCTCTCTCCCACGATCGCTCTCTCTCCCTCTCTCGGGGCGCGGCTTGACCGGGCCACTGCAGGAGACACGGGAGGTACTGTTGGAAAGCTCGCGACGCATGGAGCGCGTTGACGCCAACATTGGGGCGAACCATGGAGCGTGGAGGCTTGTGCGGGCGAGGGAAGGCGTGGTTACCCTCGGTCCGTTCGGCGTCATAACGACGTTTTCATCGCGCAATAGGTTGGCGGATGGATTCCTCGTCGCCTTAGGAGCGCGCCTGTACCACATGCATGCCCATCATACTACGTTTTCCTAGATTTTGGAGCAAAAAACATGAACAATGTATTTATGTTTTAATTTTATGAAAATTATTGCATGGCCATCGTCTTTATGTTTTTGATGGTTTGGATGTTGTGGAATGGGTTGTGGCAAGGCAGGTTTAGGTTAGAAATTATTTTCCCATCGATTTGGATCGACCGAGAGGGGATTCCATGGGGTTTACCCCATTCTCGGTTTCACGGTAATTAAACGGTCCTACCAGTGACCGTTCTGAATCCACGGTCTTCGTCTAGACCATTTTAACCCATTAAACGTACATCATGAGACCGTTCAGAGACTAGGGCGGCCGACCCTCGACTGCGTAGGACCTTTAAACAGTAAGGCGGCATAGATAGCACGGCCCAACATGGGTCCGTTCAGTTCATAGGACGGCCAGTCGTGGGACCGTCTAAGTGACCGTCCATCCTATTGAACGGCCAGCCGTGGAACCGCCTATGTTCTTGCGCGGCTCAACCTTGACCGTGCTATGGATAGAGGTATGAGCCACGCGGCTCAGTTATAACCGTTTATGTCCATTAAGCGGCCAGTTGTGCGACTGTGTACGACTGGAGCGGCCCTTAGTTGACCGTTTAATTCCTACAGAATTCAATTGTTAGCCTATTCATTCAATTATGCTTTTATTATTGCATATTCACCCTGTTTAAATTATTTTACAAACTGTGGCTCATTTTTAGATCCCAATAGAGTTACTTTCTCTTTCCTTCTGATGGAACCACTAGTCGTAGCCCGGCAACCTCTAGTGTCGGCCCACCTAGGAGAGGTTGCGGAGTAGTCTCGGTTTATGATTTTTAAGCTAGTTTCCATGGGCCCCCTTGCTGGACAACAGCGTCCTACTAGGGGGGAAAACTAGCTAGAGGCCTGGCTCAAGGTATTGAGCCTGTGTGTGCACACGTGGGCAAGGGCTTGGACTAGCACTGACGAGTGTTACCCTGACTAGTTCTTGTCTTCTGGTACTGTTACGTGTCTCACTTGTCACGATCTAGACTTGTGTAGATACTTGAGACATAGTGTAAGCCGTTAGTAGATGCATCTGGTTTCTCTTTTTGGTTGTCCTTCTTTCTCCTGTCACTTGGAAATGTTGTGGTTTATTCTATTGGTAGATTTAGTTCCTGATGCTCACGTTTAGATTAAATTGGCATTATAGTTAGCTGTTATTAAACTGTTTAGCTAGTTTTACAGCTTTACTAAACTGTTGTTTAATTCTGCTAATGCATGCTTTAATTGCTTTCCTTTTTTTAGTGGCGAGGTAGGGATCCGCGTGACCCCTACTGAGTCTGGATGTGAGACTCACCCTTACTTTTCCAGGTGAGCAGCCTCAGTCATCATCCGGAGCTTCCCGTGGTTTTGACGGCCGTACTTATTGCTAGCAGTGGTCAGTCAGTAGGTTGTTATTGGTCTTTTACCTTACCTATGCTTTTGACAGGGGTATGCCTCGAGTAGTTGTATATTTTTGACTCTTGTTCAGTAGTTGGACTTGTATAAATTGTGGATATGGACTATTGTACATATTATCACTCTGATATTTAAATTGCTTCCGTTTATAATTCAAATTGTTGCTATAATTAATATTACGTACGTGTAATTCCAATTCGTTATGCATTACCTCGACAAAACCCTTCAACCCTTACGAGGCCTCATCAGCCTCTTGGGTGGCTTCCCCGAGTTCTTGATATCGGTTTACTGGTATCCGGATCTCCGGGTCGTTATAGTGGGTATCAGAGCGGTGTTGAGGTTATGTATAAGGAATCAAAATTACATGAGTCCAGAACAAGTCCATGTGAGTCTACTACTACTGGCTTAGGTTGTTTTCTGTGCTTACTTATGGATTTTCTGTTGTTATGTGTCTCCTTTTAAGATTAAAATGTCGCCTAGAAGAAGAACTCATCTTACAAGGGAGGAAAGTGGTACCTCTCCTCCTCCGGTCAATATTCCAGGGCAAGTCCAAGTTAATCCTGCTCCTGGAGTTGAATTGCCTCAAGGTGGTCATGGTAGAGCTTTAAAGAAATTTCTGCTATTCCACCCACCAACTTATGAAGGACAGGCATATCCTGATGCAGCCAGAGTGTGGCTGGATGCAACCGAGTGTGTGTTATGTTCAATGGAGTGCATGGAAGATGAGAAAGTGATGCTGGCCACATTTCAACTGCAGGGAGCAGAACTCGCGTGGTGGACCATGGAGTGGGAAGTTGCTTTCCGATCTCGTCCACTTCGTCTGATAACTTGGAGGGAATTTGTCACGTCTTTCGACCGTACATATAGTCCGGCCTATCTCAGAGTGGACAAGATGTATCAATTCATGGAATTGGCTGAGGGTGAAATGATTGTGCTGCAATACCGTAACAAGTTCATGGAATTGGGTCAGTATGCGTCCCATATTCTTGCTGATGAAGGTTTAAAGACCGAGCAATTCCTGCGTGGCTTGAAAGCAGAATTAAGACAGCCTTTGATTGCAACCAGGGTAGTAGAGATGGATGCATCATATCAGGCAGCTGCGGCATTAGAACTTGACATGGCAAGATCCCGAGGGCGTACTCAAGTTGACTCAGTTCAGCCCAGTGTGCAGCATCAACAGGTCAGTCAGCCAACTGTGATAGGAGTCCAGCCTTCTGTTCCTACCGCCAGTGGCACTTCTTTTTCCAAATCCAAGTTTAAGAAGATGTTCAGGAAGACTAAGAAGCGGTATAATAGTCAAGAATCTTCTGACATTGTGCAGCAATCAGCACCTTCTTTCCAGCGACACGGATCAACAGCAAGTCAGTCGAGACTGTGTCCGAGATGTGGTGACAGCCATGCAGGCAGACCATGTTTGATGCCGGTGGTTTGTTTTTGTTGTGATCAACCTGGACATGTGGTTTGAGACTATCCTCAAAGGCCAAAACATGTTCAGTTCTCTCAACCACAGTCGTCTCAGTTCAGACCTCCTCCACCACAATCTCAGCAATATTCTCAAGCTTCATCATCTCAGCAATCTACAGCCGCGGGCATGAAGCAAAAAGAAAAGGTCTCGCATATAACTCGTGCTGAAGCTGTGGCATCTCATCTCGTAGAAGGTACGATTATGATTTATGGCCATGCAGCTCGTGTTCTATTTGATTCAGGTGCTTCTCATTCATTTATTTCTGCAGACTTTATTGCCTGTATTGAGGAGCCGACATCTGAGATGTCTTATGAGTTGCTTGTGGAATTACCTTCTGGAGATTTCATGTTTACACCTCTTTGTCTAGAAGAGACTCCCATTGTGATTGGCAATCAGCAGTTGCCAGCTAGATTATATGCTTTGTAGTTGGTGGATTATGATATTATTCTGGGCATGGATTGGTTGGAAGAATATGGAGCCGTGGTTGACTGTAGATCGAAGAAAGTATATTTTCAGCCACATGGGAAACCCACATTCCATTTCCAAGGTATTCGATCTCGTTCCTCTCGCTTGATTATTTCTGCTATTCGAGCCTGTCGATTACTTAATGCAGGTTGTCAGGGATTCTAGGCTTCGGTGGTTGCTGTTGAGGCACCACAGCAGGGCATCAATGATTTTCCTGTGGTTTGTGAATTTCCTGATGTGTTTCCTGATGAGTTACCAGGCTTACCTCCACCTCGAGAGATAGAAATGGTGATTGAACTGATTCCAAGTACGACACCTTTAGCAAAGGCACCTTACCATATGGCTCCAGCTAAATTGAAAGAATTGGGAGCACAACTGTTAGGTTTGTTGGAAAAGGGCTATATTCATCCAAGCTTTTCCCCATGGGGTGCTCCAGTATTATTTGTAAAAAAGAAAGATTGAAGTCTGAGACTATGTATTGATTACAGGCAATTGAATCAGGTGACTATCAAGAACAAGTATCCTTTACCCAGGATTGATGATTTGTTTGATCAACTTCAGTGAGCTACTGTCTTTTCACGGATTGATCTTCGATCAGGTTATTATCAATTGAGGATTAAAGAATCTCATGTGGAAAAGACTACTTTTAGCACACGATATGGTCACTTTGAATTCTTGGTTATGCCGTTTGGGCTAACCAATGCTCCAGCAGCTTTTATGGACCTGATGCAGCGTGTGTTTCGTCCGTATCTGGACCGGTTTATGGTGATCTTTGTAGATGATATTCTAGTCTATTCTGCTTCTGAAGAAGAACATGTGCAGCATCTCAAGATTATATTGCAAACTCTACGAGATCACGAGCTTTATGCAAAATTCAACAAATGTGAGTTTTGGCTTCGGGAAGTGCATTTTCTCGGCCATGTGATTTCTGGTGATGGAGTTGCAGTTGATCCGGCAAAGGTTGAAGCTGTTCTTCAATGGCAGAGACAAGGTCTATGACAGAGATCAGAAGTTTTCTGGGTCTTGCTAGTTATTATCGAAGATTCATTCAAGATTTTACACGGATTGCCACGCCAATGACTCGTCTGACTCGTAATGATGTGCCTTTTGTCTGGTCAGATCAGTGTGAGCAGAGCTTTAATGAATTGAAAAGGCTACTTACTACTTCTCCAGTGCTTGTGCTACCTTCTGGCTCGGGTGGATTCGTGGTATGCACGTATGCTTCTCGAGTAGGTCTGGTTGCAGTGCTTATGCAGCATGGTAAAGTTACAGCTGATGCATCCCGACAATTAAAACAGCATGAAGAGAATTATCCCACTCATGATTTAGAGCTTACAGTGGTGATCTTTGCACTAAAAATCTGGAGACAATACTTGTATGGCGAGAAATTTGAGATCTTCACTGATCATCAAAGCTTACAATATGTGTTTTCTCAAAAAGATTTGAATCTTCGACAGCACAGATGGATGGAGTATATGAAAGACTATGATTTCACTCTCTCTTATCAGCTAGGTAAAATGAATGTGGTGGCAGATGCTCTGAGCAGGAAAGTGCAAATCAGTTATTTACTGGTTCGAGAATGGATGTTGTGGGAACAGTTTCCTTGTGAGACATTCGGCGTGGAAATCCCTTCTGATCCAATGGTAGCTGTGTGGGCTATTCTTGTAATGACTCCAGCTATTTATCAACAGATTAAGGAAGCTCAGCAGGCAGATTCTGAATTGTCCCGTATTGTAATGATGCACGATGTTGAGTTTGATGATGAGTTGGTAGTCAGCTTTCGAGGCAGGCTATATGTTCCAGCTGATGATGTGTTAAGAAATGCCATCTTGCGTGAAGCCCATGGATCCCGTTATGCAATTCACCCCGGCACTACCAAGATGTATCAAAATCTGAAACGGCAGTTCTGGTGGCCATGAATGAAAAGGGATGTAGCTGATTTCGTGTCTAAATGTTTGACATGCCAATAGGTTAAGGCCGAGCATCAAAAGCCTGGAGGAATGCTTCAACCTTTAGAAATTCTGATGTGGAAATGGGATCATGTTACGACTGATTTTGTTGTGGGTTTACCCCAGACTTCACAAGGCTATGATGTAATCTGGCTGTTGGTTGATCGTTTGACAAAGATAGCGAGATTATTGTCAATTAAAGTTGCATGGAGTGTTCAGAAATTGGCCGAGCTTTATGTTGAAAAGATTGTGCCATTGCATGGAATTCTGATATCTATTGTGTCAGATCGTGACCCACGATTTACTTCTGGCTTCTGGCGCAATTTTTAAAAGGCGTTGGGCACAGAGTTGGCTTTCCGTTCAGCGTATCATCCTCAATCTGATGGTCAGTCAGAAAGGACTATTCAGACTTCAGAAGATATGCTGCGATCGTGTTGTCTAGATTGGCAGGGTTCGTGGAGTCAGCATTTGCCATTAGTGGAATTTGCATATAATAACAGTTATCACTCCAACATCAATATGGCACCGTATGAAGTTTTATATGGGCATCCTTGTCCTACTCCATTAAACTGGTTTGCATCTGGTGATCGCTTATTGACAGGACCTGATATGGTACCGTAATGTGCTGATGTGGTGTGTGTAATTCGACAGAAAATGTTGACAGCTCAGAGTCGACAGAAAAGCTATGCAGATCAGCGCAGACGACCATTACCATTTGAGTCTGGAGATATGGTGTTCGTAAAAATATCTCTGATGAAAGGCGTTATGAGATTTGGGAAGCGTGGAAAGCTCAGTCCCCGTTACATTGGTCCGTTTCCTATCTTGAAATGTGTGGGCCAAGTGGCTTATCGACTTCAGTTGCCAGCGGCGATGCAAGCAATCCACGATGTATTTCATGTTTCCCAGCTAAGAAAGTATGTTCCTGATGCGTCTCACGTTCTAGATGATTCAGTTTGGCCTGAAGTGACAGTAGATTTGTCCACACCAGAGTATCCAATTAGAATTGAAGATCAGCGTGAGCAACGATTAAGAAATAAGGTAATCCCTCTGGTAAAAGTTGTATGGCAGCGTCACTCTAGCAATGAAGTGACTTGGGAACGTGAGGATGAAATGCGTCAGTAGTTTCCTTTCTTATTTGAATAAGGTATAATTTCTTTCAGTTCTCTCCTTGTGCTTCCTTTTAAATTTTATGAACGAAATTTCTATTAGGAGGGAGGGACTGTAAGGCCCGTTCCTTAACGGATCCTTACCGTTATTAATATAGAATTTAAACCATGAATTTAGGAGATTTTTAGGAATTTAATGGGCCATTTCTAGCATTTTATCCCATTTATTAAAGATTTTAAGAATTGAAATGGGCATATAAACAATTTTACTTATTTGGGGGTTTGAATGCAATTAGAGGTTAAAAATCAAATATATATATATATATATATTACAAAAAAATTCCCAATTAACCCATCGATCACCCTCTCTCCCTTTCTCATTTCCTCTCTCTCCCTCACCCTCTCTCTCTCCCACGATCGCTCTCTCTCCCTCTCTCAGGGCGCGGCCTGATCGGGCCACTGCAGGAGACGCGGGAGGTACTGTTGGAAAGCTCGTGACGCGTGGAGCGCGTTGACGCCAACATTGGGGCGAACCGCGGAGCTTGGAGGCATGTGCGGGCGAGGGAAGGCGCGGTTACCCTCGGTCCGTTCGACGTCATAACGATGATTTCATCGCGCAATAGGTAGGGGGATGGATTCCTCGTCGCCTTAGGAGCGCGCCTGTACCACATGCATCCCGATCATACTACGTTTTTCAAGATTTTGGAGCAAAAATCATGAACATTGTATTTATGTTTTAATTGTGTGAAAATTATTGCATGGCCATCGTCTTTATGTTTTTGATGGTTTGGATGTTTTGGAATGGGTTGTGGCAAGGCAGGTTTAGGTTAGAAATTATTTTCCCATCGATTTGGATCGACCGGGAGGGGATTCCATGGGGTTTACCCCGTTCTCAGTTTCCCGGTAATTAAACGGTCCTACCAGTGACCGTTCTAAATCCACAGTCTTCGTCTAGACCATTTTAACCCATTAAACGTACATCATGAGACCGTTCAAAGACTAGGGCGGCCGACCCTTGACCGCGTAGGACCTTTAAACAGTAAGGCGGCATAGATGGCACGGCCCAACATGGGTTCGTTCAGTTCGTAGGACAACCAGTCGTGGGACCGTCTAAGTGACCGTCAATCCCATTGAACGACCAGTCGTGGAACTGCCTATGTTCTTGCACAGCTCAACCTTGACCGTGCTATGGATAGCGGTATGAGCCACGCGGCTCAGTTATAACTGTTTAAGTCCATTAAGCGGCCAGTCGTGCGACCGCGTACGACTAGAGTGTCCCTTAGTTGACAGTTTAATTCCTGCAGAATTCAATTGTTAGCCTATTCATTCAATTAAGCTTTTATTATTGCATATTTGCCTTGTTTAAATTATTTTACAAACTGTGGCTCATTTTTAGATGCCAATAGAGTTACTTCCTCTTTCTTGGTGATGGAACCACTAGTCATAGCCCGACGACGTCTAGTGTCGGCCCACCTGGGAGAGGTGGCGGGGTAGTCCTGGTTTACGATTTTTAAGCTAGTTTCCGTGGGCCCCCTTGCTTGACTGTAGCGTCCTACTGGGGGGGAAACTAGCTAGAGGCCTGGCTCAAGGCATTGAGCATGTGTGTGCACACATGGTCAGGGGCTTGGACTGGCACTGACGAGTGTTACCCTGACTAGTTCTTGTCTTCTGGTACTGTTACGTGTCTCACTTGTCGTGATCCAGACTTGTGTAGATACTTGAGACGCAGTGTAAGCCGTCAGTGGATGCATCCGGTTTCTCTTTCTGGTGGTCCTTCTTTCTCCTGTCACTTTGAAATGTTGAGGTTTATTCTATTGGTAGATTTAGTTCCTGACGCTCGTGTTTAGATTAAATTGGCATCATAGTTAGCTATTATTAAACTGTTTAGCTAGTTTTACAGCTTTACTAAATTGTTGTTTAATTCTGCTAATGCATGCTTTAATTGCTTTCCTTTGTTTAGTGGGGAGGTAGGGATCCGCGTGACCCCTACTGAGTCTGGTTGTGAGACTCACCCTTACTTTTCCAGGTGAGCAACCTCAGTCGTCTTCCGAAGCTTCCCGTGCTTTTGACGGCCGTACTTAGTGCCAACAGTGGTCGGCCAGTAGGTTGTTCATGGTCTTTTACTTTACCTATACTTTTGACCGGGGTATGCCTCGAGTAGTTGTATATTTTTGACTCTTGTTCAGTGGTTGGACTTGTATAAATTATGGATCTGAACTAATGTACATATTATCACTCTGATATTTTAATTGCTTACGTTTATAGTTTAAATTGTTGCTATAATTAATATTGCGCGCGTGTAATTCCAATTCGTTATGCATTACCTCGATAAAACCCTTCAATCCTTACGAGGCCTCATCAACCTTTTGGGTGGCTTCCCCGAGTTCTTGATATCGGTTTACCGGTATCCGGATCTCCGGGTCGTTACAGCCTGAGGTCGACCTCTTGTAGATGTGAGGTCGACACAACTCACTTTGATAACCTGTCTGATTGTTGCGGAGCTGATGGGATCAATGCTTCATGATGGTGAGGTCGACGCATCCCTTGTGACATCCTTCTATAATGATTTTTGTGAAGGCTTGAGGTCAACATTCTTAGAACCTTAGGTCGACGTAGTCGTGGCTCGACAGAACCTTTGTATGAAGGGGTCGACACCATGACTTGACACCTTCAATTTTTATGTTGATTGTGTCGATGCAATGAGGTTGTAGGGTCGACGCTGCTTAAGGCCCATTGGATATTTTCAATTCTCTTGTGAACAAGTGCTTTGACGCATCCTTTGGTAGGGTCGACGCAGCCTAAGACCTTGTTGAACCTCTTCACAGCTAGCCAAATGAAGAGATGATTCATGAGTTTCTAAATTAATTGGTCAATGACTTATAGTGGGACATCATCAAAACATGATTTATACAACATTCTCCCCCTTTTTGATGATGTCAACTATGAGTCATTGTACGCACAGTTTTGACAGCAAATTTGGGTATACAGCGCACAATCATACAAATTTGAACATTAACTTCATGAAGCATAGCATGAATACAGGATGGAGTCAACATGATATGCAATGGACACATGCATACAAAAAATGATGACTCATCAACAAAACTCACTCTCTCCCTTTGACAAACTAACTCTCTCTCCCCCTTTGACATTAGCAAAACATGAGGGGTGCCGGAGAAAGAGCAGTGTAGAGTATGAGATGTGGAGAAAATCTCAGAAGAGATATTCAAAACTAAGACACATGACTGGGTTAGCTCCAAAAACAGATATCTCCCAGCACACAACATGTCATGGTAGTAGAGTATGAACTGATGAATTTGAAATCAGGAACTTTTAGAAGTGTCAGAATTTAAGCAGGGAACAAACGAGTACTCAAAGTAGATTACTAAAGCTGATGCATACAAGATAACCGAAGTCCTGGATAATCCCCGTTCAATCTAACTCATGAGATCCAATAACCTTTCAGGATTAACTACCACGAGTATTGAAGACAATCAAGCTGGAATTGTGAGAATTTTTCTGAACATGCACCTCTGATTTTCACAGTGGCCATACTGACAATCAAGTTCAACTAACACCTTTTTACGTGAGGAATCACATTTGTTAGATGCAAATGCCCCAGTTACTTAGCGCAGTTAACTGTCATGCCTCATTTTGATCAGAGATAGCTGGCCACTTCATGCCTGACCCACTGATGCGGGACGGGACCACGGACACGATAAGCTAGCGGTCGTCCCTTAGCGAGGGAAGCGTCGGATGTGCGCGGTTGAACAACCGGCAGTGAGCTAGGGTGGTCGGCTCTCAATTGTGCCCGGATCGGGTCACGGGACGGTCACTCTCTCACTTGCAGCAGTGATATGATAAATTAAAAGCGAGCTAGGTAACCCTACACATGCTCTCTAGCAGCGGCATAAACAAGCATATATAGAAATAAGCGGAATGCCAAGCAAGGAGCGAATACGATACCTCCACGCGCTCGGCGTGGCGAAGATGGCACCCGGCCGAAACTCGTACTCCCGGGAACTTAATACATTAAGATTATAGCAATACAAGTAAGCCCACTCCACGCAGGGAGGTAACGGGCGACACAAGGGGGCCCGGGAGGACCAATTCCGGGTTGACGGGCGGTTTCCGGGCACGGCTTCGGCTTCGCGCGTACTCGTGCTAGTGGGGCCCACGTGTGGACCGGAGGGGTCATGTGGGACCTGATGCCTCCCCTGGTGTGGGTACACTTGGGAAGCGCTCCCCTAGGATGACGAGTTGCTGGAACGACCGCCGGACGCCGGGCGGCCCTCGGACGACGCTCGCGGGAAACCGGCCACAAGTCTGCACTTGCTGTCTTCTCGCGCGCTGTCCGGCGAGATCGGCTGCTGTGATCAACCCCGTCATCGGAATGCAACGAGCTCGGCGCCGTTGGAAAGAGGACTCCAAATACTTCGACGTAGGGGCCTTCAGAAAAAATAATCAGATACGTATATCTGACTTATGGAATTTACACCCTTGCTATAAACAGGCCAGAACTGCAGGGGCAGGTTCTGACTTCTTTGAAAATCACCATTGACCGGGGAGAAGACCACCGAATCTGGTGATAATCTCTTCAGCAAAGTTGAAGATCTCTGAGAGAGGAAATCGGGACTATTTTTGGTTTCTTGATTGGACAAGAAATGGATTTTTTGGGAGTTTTTGAGTGGACCTGGGTCGGATCTGGGACACTGTGGAAAAATTGCTCACAGGAACTGGTACGAAATTTGAAAAATACCTAGAGACCTTATCAAAAATTAAGAAAATTCATGGTGGTAGACATATGTGTACAGAAGTCTCAGTAATTTTTAGAGCCCCAACAAAATTCAAAACATGGGTCGAACAAGGTAGACTCCGAACTATTGAACAGTAGACAGAACCTGGACAGAACAGAAATTTGAACTTGGACGAAATTCTAAAAATATCTAAAGGACAAAGTTTTGACTGAAATTTTTTGTGGAGGTAAGGGTTCAAGAGGGGAACCAACCCTGAAAATTGGAGCTTCAGAAGATGAGGGAAGAGAGAGAGACAATTCGGAGAAGAGAGGTCTGTCCAGAGTGGACAGAAAACCGAATTCGTTGGTGAAGACGCGTCGGCGGCGAGACGGCGGCGGCGGCGATCACCGGAGTTGCTTCAGATGCTGGAGGGGATCAAGGGGGAAGGGATTACACTCTAGAAAGGGGCTGGAGGTGGAAGAACACCAGGGAGAGAGGGGAGAGGGGCGCAAGCTTCAAGGAGGCAAATGCTCATTTCTTCTTCATTAATTCATTCAAAATGAAAATTACAACCTTATATAGGATGCCAACCAAACTCAATCTCAACCCTTGGATCTAGGGGTTTGGATTGGATGGCTGGGATACAATGAGAATCCCACATTGAATACATTAGTTTAATCAAATTGACCACATGTGTTCAAACTTGGTGTAATTCCATTCAAACACAACCTAACTACAACTACCAAGCCTAATAAGGCCAAAAGAGCATGCGCCCCCCTTCTTGGGCCAAGCCCATTCTTGGGCCAAGAGCCACTCCATATGGCATGCTAGGCATGGGCCATTCCCACTTTGATGGCCCATGAGAGGATGGAATCCCATTTGGGCTTTAAGAGCCTTAATGACCCACTTTGAAACCAAATGGCCCAATATGAAGGAGCCATCTTAAATGGACCTTAAACATGCTACCTAGTTATGGACTCTTCCTAGAAAGAGGCCCATTGGCTTAATTAAGCCTTACAAGGATGGCCCAAAAGAAGGAAATCAAAAATTACACACTTTCAAGCTAATACAACCCATAAAACACACCTATACAAGCTAATACACACTAATACAATCCATAAGCTCATGATGTCCTCATCAATTCTCCCCGGGTGGGAGAAACTCGACCCCGTCGAGTAGGGGTATGGCTGCTCGAGTACTCTGGCGGATCCGTCACCGTGCCAAGTAGCGCGGGTATGCTCCACTCCAAGTGATCGGCACCTGCTCGTTCCACATATACTCGATATGCGCACTGCTATGGCCAAAGGTGGTCACTCCGAAGGGGCACTCTCAACGGAAGGAAACAGTTTAAAGACTCACTAGGAATCACTGCTGAGTCCCTGTAGGTGACTGATCCGGGTATAGAAGTAAACCGATCCCATACTCGTCAAGTGAGTCGACTCGCTTCACACTCATAAAAGAACGACAACGAGCTTGCACAAGACACATGCTGACCCACCATGAACTGACATACAAATGCAAACCACGCAAACAATCGACTCAAAATCACCACACAAACAGACCACACAAAGAAAAACACACCGACTCATGCATGACTCTAGACTAAGGTGGTAGCATCAAGCCCACTAGGTGGTGACATCCTGGGCGGCCGAAGGGTCGCCCAGCTCTTCCCCCATGGCATAATATTCATCGGCCAGTGCCTCATCGGCCTCGTAATCGACATGCTCAAGCTCGGGAGGTGCGGATCCGCCAACACCTAAGGCTAGGGTGGTGCGAGCGGGACACTCACTAGCAATGTGGCCATACCCATGACAGTGGAAACACTGTATTCGCGATCGACTACTCTCCCCGATAAGAGGGGCCTTACCCTTATCATCCCGCCGGGTAGGGGGTGTAGGCAACAATGGGGGAGGTGTAGGTGCCTTGGACAAGAGTGGAGGGGGTGCCGGTGCCAGAGGACGGGCTATAGGAGCTGGGGAACGGGCAAAGGGTGCCGGTGGTTGGGATGGAAATAGATCCCGGGGTGGAGGAGGGCGAGGCCGTGGAGCGAAGTGCTCCTGACGGGTGGACTCCTGAGGTCGAGCCATGGGAGGCCGCTGATGTGGGCCTATAGAGTGACGGGGCTCGGTACTACGGAGAGGGGTGGGGCCCAACCGATGGCTAGACTCGAACTCTCCCTCAAATTGCTCCATCTCGAGAGCAACCTGATATGCCTCTTCCAACGTCTTGGCATTGCGGCGGAAAAGCTCATATTGGTAGTGTGGCCGCAAACCACGTCGAAAGCGGGACACGGGCATGGTACTCTCCTCCGTGACACCACATCGTAGAAAGTACTCATCAAACTCCGCGATGTATTCGGAGACGGACCGGTCTCCCTGGCTAAGACTTTGCCATCTATCGATGAGTCGCTGGCGGTATGTGGGAGGAAGGTACTTTTGCCGAAGTTTATTCTTCATCTCGGCCCATGTGTCGATCGGGGGTTCTAGCCGCTGAAGTAGCAGGCTCTCCACATTCTTCCAATAAGTTTGTGCCTGCCCCATAAGTTTCATGGTGGCAAATCGGACCCTTCGACGCTCCGACATATCATACCATTCAAAATAACGGTCCATGCCAAACTCCCAATCTAGGTAGACTTTCGGATCCAAAGACCCGTAAAAAGCGGGAGGATCCGCTCGCACGGTCTTAAGGACCCGATCATCATCCTCATCTCGTTGTGGTTGAAAACCACGACGGCGTTGACCGTACCCCTCGTAGGCATTGTCGGACCCATAGTCCTCGAGACCAAGGTCACGGTGTGGTAGTTGGGGAACCCGAGGAGGGGCGGGTGGAGGAACCAGTGGTGGCTGGTTTTGGGCCGCGGGAGCGGCCTGGACTTGGGCCATGGGAGCGGGTTGGACTTGGGCCACCATGGGAGGAGGTGCGGGTGGACCTTGGGCTGTCCCAAGAGGGTCCCCGTGTGACATCCTTTCTAACCGCCCAACGAGGTCTTGGACTGACCTATCGGAGTTCTCCAAGCGTCCCTCCATGGCCCTAAGGCGACCATCCATATTATCGGAGAAAGTCCGAAAGTTAGCATCGGATTGGTCCAACCTAGTCATAATGGCCATCATCGCCTCTTGTAGGGAGTGGAAGTCTCCCGAGGTATCCCGTGGGTTGGCCATAGGTGGGGGTGGGGGTGAGTACTGAGTACCCCGACGAGTGGGCATGCAAACACACCGACTAGAAGACACCGACTAAAGTAAAACACACTAATGCAAAATGATGCGCCTAGACTTAACCAAAACTCGGTACGCGGCGGAGATAATCGACCCGAAGGTCACTCGCACAAGTGTGCGGCCTTCCCGATAGGCGTAACCTAACGGTCGGACAACACCTTTTGATATACCGAGTAAAGGGATGTATGCGACCCAAAATGACTCTTTTTTGTTGTTTTGAAAATATGATGATCCTAGACACGACTTAGACCGACTAATGACTAGACTTAAATGACACTTTTTTTTTTCTTTTTGACACCCTAGACTCAACTTGCTCTGATACCAAATTGATGCGGGACGGGACCACGGACACGATAAGCTAGCGGTCGTCCCTTAGCGAGGGAAGCGTCGGATGTGCACGGTTGAACAACCGGCAGTGAGCTAGGGTGGTCGGCTCTCAATTGTGCCCGGATCGGGTCACGGGACGGTCACTCTCTCACTCGCAGCAGTGATATGATAAATTAAAAGCGAGCTAGGTAACCCTACACATGCTCTCTAGCAGCGGCATAAACAAGCATATATAGAAATAAGCGGAATGCCAAGCAAGGAGCGAATACGATACCTCCACGCGCTCGGCGTGGCGAAGATGGCACCCGGCCGAAACTCGTACTCCCGGGAACTTAATACATTAAGATTATAGCAATACAAGTAAGCCCACTCCACGCAGGGAGGTAACGGGCGACACAAGGGGGCCCGGGAGGACCAATTCCGGGTTGACGGGCGGTTTCCGGGCACGGCTTCGGCTTCGCGCGTACTCGTGCTAGTGGGGCCCACGTGTGGACCGGAGGGGTCGTGTGGGACCTGATGCCTCCCCTGGTGTGGGTACACTTGGGAAGCGCTCCCCTAGGATGACGAGTTGCTGGAACGACCGCCGGACGCCGGGCGGCCCTCGGACGACGCTCGCGGGAAACCGGCCACAAGTCTGCACTTGCTGTCTTCTCGCGCGCTGTCCGGCGAGATCGGCTGCTGTGATCAACCCCGTCGTCGGAATGCAACGAGCTCGGCGCCGTTGGAAAGAGGACTCCAAATACTTCGACGTAGGGGCCTTCAGAAAAAATAATCAGATACGTATATCTGACTTATGGAATTTACACCCTTGCTATAAACAGGCCAGAACTGCAGGGGCAGGTTCTGACTTCTTTGAAAATCACCGTTGACCGGGGAGAAGACCACCGAATCTGGTGATAATCTCTTCAGCAAAGTTGAAGATCTCTGAGAGAGGAAATCGGGACTATTTTTGGTTTCTTGATTGGACAAGAAATGGATTTTTTGGGAGTTTTTGAGTGGACCTGGGTCGGATCTGGGACACTGTGGAAAAATTGCTCACAGGAACTGGTACGAAATTTGAAAAATACCTAGAGACCTTATAAAAAATTAAGAAAATTCATTGTGGTAGACATATGTGGACAGAAGTCTCAGTAATTTTTAGAGCCCCAAAAAAATTCAAAACATGGGTCGAACAAGGTAGACTCAGAACTATTGAACAGTAGACAGAACCTGGACAGAACAGAAATTTGAACTTGGAAGAAATTCTAAAAATATCTAAAGGACAAATTTTTGACTGAAATTTTTTGTGGAGGTAAGGGTTCAAGAGGGGAACCAACCCTGAAAATTGGAGCTTCAGAAGATGAGGGAAGAGAGAGAGACAATTCGGAGAAGAGAGGTCTGTCCAGAGTGGACAGAAAACCGAATTCGTTGGTGAAGACGCGTCGGCGGCGAGACGGCGGCGGCGGCGATCACCGGAGTTGCTTCAGATGCTGGAGGGGATCAAGGGGGAAGGGATTACACTCTAGAAAGGGGCTGGAGGTGGAAGAACACCAGGGAGAGAGGGGAGAGGGGCGCAAGCTTCAAGGAGGCAAATGCTCATTTCTTCTTCATTAATTCATTCAAAATGAAAATTACAACCTTATATAGGATGCCAACCAAACTCAATCTCAACCCTTGGATCTAGGGGTTTGGATTGGATGGATGGGATACAATGAGAATCCCACATTGAATACATTAGTTTAATCAAATTGACCACATGTGTTCAAACTTGGTGTAATTCCATTCAAACACAACCTAACTACAACTACCAAGCCTAATAAGGCCAAAAGAGCATGCGCCCCCCTTCTTGGGCCAAGCCCATTCTTGGGCCAAGAGCCACTCCATATGGCATGCTAGGCATGGGCCATTCCCACTTTGATGGCCCATGAGAGGATGGAATCCCATTTGGGCTTTAAGAGCCTTAATGACCCACTTTGAAACCAAATGGCCCAATATGAAGGAGCCATCTTAAATGGACCTTAAACATGCTACCTAGTTATGGACTCTTCCTAGAAAGAGGCCCATTGGCTTAATTAAGCCTTACAAGGATGGCCCAAAAGAAGGAAATCAAAAATTACACACTTTCAAGCTAATACAACCCATAAAACACACCTATACAAGCTAATACACACTAATACAATCCATAAGCTCATGATGTCCTCATCACCCACTATTACTTCATTGGTGAAGGGGTATAGTTTCTCAATAGACAAGAGCCATTGCTCTGTTAAGCCCTTCTAGCTCATTTTTTTTTAAAACTCTACTAGATCAGAGTTAGTCAAGACATTATCTTTTGACGCGAACCACCTCACGTCCTAGGTGAAGTGGATCCGATTACTCAGTAAGCCCTAACCATTGCTCTGCAATGAGTGCTTTGGAAAAATCTCACTTGGTATAGTCGTTTGATCACAATACTCAATAGAAGTACATCGGCCAAAATTGTCAATGAAAATGCATAAGTAGACCATGGAACATTAGAATTTATAACATGAAAAGCATCAACAGAAGTAATCCAGTGGAGTCCCTCCTCCAAGTTGTTAGTTTTCAGACTTCAGGAAGTTGTTGACTTTAAGCCTTACTTCATGAAAACAACCATGATAAAAAGAAAATGCAGGAGATTGCTTTCGAAGAAGTCAGTCAAGAAAATAGTCTTAGAAGGGAATCTCCCCTCGAAGTATTCCCTAAGGGAGTGAAGGGATGATTAATGGATATGACACACTCCCCCTCAACAATTGCAAGGAATGGCATGATAGAGTGTATGCACAAACAATGTGTGGCAATGATGAGAGATGGGAAGTTAGGACATTAAGAAGAGAGTACCACTCCTTCAAAGATGCAATCCATATGAATTGAACAAACTATGAAATGCTCAGAATGTTGACAAGAGCGTTGACCTATTTATAACAGTGCGTCGATGCATAGCGAACTCACATAATAGAGATTTTGGGTGATTTGAACTATGGCGTCGACGCAGGCGTATCAGTGCGTCGACTCACTGGAGGCAGACATATGAGAAACATCCAATACAGTAGATTTTAACTATGAACCTGTTTCAAGAAACTTCTATCAACTCCCCCTCAATCCATGGACACCAAAATGCAACAAGTAAGGACCCTTGGTACTTGGCAGAGTATCTTCTCACGCATAATGGGTGTTTTCAGACAGGGTGTGCCCATCCTTCCATACACCACCATATACCATTGGGTCATGCAGATAGAGAAAACAATCTACAACAAGTGAACAATGCAACCAACTAATCATGCAACAAAGACTCCCCCTAACATAGGTAACCAGTGACCTTATGAGCTTATATGACTAGAACCATGCAAGCACAATCAAATGGGGGGTCTACATGGACCCAATTCTCTTCGTAAGGTAGAAAACCTGTCATTGGTCAGAGGTTTAGTAAAAATATCTGTAATTTGCTTCTCAGTTTCAATGAATTAGAATTCAAAATTCTTTTTGCTTACCATATCTAAGAGAAAGTGATGCCTAATTTCAATGTGTTTTGTGCGGGAATGCTGAATGGGGTTTTTAGTTAAATTGATGGCACTTGTGTTATCACTCAATATGGGTGTGCATCCAAGATCTACTCCGTATTCCTGGAGTTGGTGCTTTATCCGCAACACTTGCATCCCACAACTACCTGTTGCTACATATTATGTTTCAGTAGTAGATAGGGCCACCGAGTGCTACTTCTTGGAAGCCCAAGAGACTACGCACCCACTCAAGTACTGGCAATAGCCACTAGTACTTTTTCAATAAAGTTTACACCCAGCATAATCATCATCAGTATAAGAAATTAATTTAAAACAACATGATGCTGGATACCACAGCCCTAAGTCATGAGTGCTAGCAATGTATCTTAAGATCCTTTTCACAGCAATGAAATGAGATTCTTTAAGATTAGCTTGAAATAGAGCACACATACATACACTGAACTGAATATCAGGCCTAGAAGCAGTGAGATATAAAAGAGACTCGATCATACCTCGGTATGTTTTCGAATCTACAGATTTACCGTTCTCATCCTCATCTAGTGATGCATTTGTTCCCATAGGCGTGGATATGTGTTTGGCATCCTTCATTCCAAATCTTTTTAAAACCCCCAATGTATATTTGGACTGATTCATGAAGAATCCTTCCTTTGTCTGTGTGATCTGCAGTCCAAGAAAAAATTGGAGTTTCCCCATGAGGCTCATTTCAAATTCCTTTGTCGTAAGTTCAGCAAATTGTTTGCACATGGTAGAATAAGTTGAACCAAAAACTATATCATCCACATATACTTGTACAATAAGAATGTGGTCATTCATTACCTTTGTAAAGAGTGTTTGGTCAATTTTACCTTTGATGTAGTCTTTCCCGGTCAAATGTGCACTGAGTCTGTCATACCAGGCCCGTGGAACCTGCTTCTTCCCATCCAGTGCCTTGTTCAATTTGTAAACATGGTTAGGCAAATCAATTTGTTCAAAACCAGGGGGCTGTTCTACAAATACCTCCGCTTTTATCAAGCCATTCAGAAAAGCACTCTTAACATCCATTTGTTGAAGTTTTATACCTAAAGAGCATGCAAATGCCAGTAGAATTCTGATGGTTTCTAGTCTTGCAACGGGGGCATATGATTGTTCAAAGTCAATGCCAATTTCCTGGTTATACCACTTAGCTACCAGCCTAGCCTTGTTTCTTGTGATTGCCCCATCTTCATTTAGCTTGTTTTTAAAAGCCCATCTACTCCCAATAACATGTTGGTTGGTGGGTCTGGGAACTAGATTCTAAACTTGGTTTCTTTCGAATTGAATAAGTTCTTAATGCATGACATTAACCTAATTTTCATCTTGCAAGGCATCTTCAATGCTATTGGGTTCAAATTGAGAAACTTATGCAATGAGGTCTTCATTATGTACCACTTTATGAAGTGACCTAGTCCTAGGGGCATCATGAATGTTTCCTATGGTGTTTTGGAGAGGATGATCTTTTAAGGTTTGAATATTTATAGAAGGCTCACCTGACAGAACTGATTGGACAGGGTTTTCGGTCGACCGATCGATTACCGATTCTGCAGTTGGCGGTTGGCATCCTTCTCCTTGTTCTTCCTTGGATTCCAGGAATGTACCTTCATCCTCCTTTTCCCTGTCAACAGCACATTTGTCTAAATCATTAGACAGTTTAGCAAATACTACATGTGGAGTTTCTTCTATAGTTTGATTCTTCACATTAAAAATCATATATGCCCTTGATGTTTCAGCATATCCCAAGAATTCTCCAATATCACTCTTGGCCTCAAATTTGTCCAAATCTGATTTTTCATTGTTATGCACATAGCATTTTGATCCGAATGCTCTAAAGTATGCCAAATTGGGAATCTTAACTTTCAGCAACTCATAAGGAGTTTTCTTACACTTTGGCTTTACCATGGCCCTATTAATTATCTAATATGCCGTGTTTGCTGCTTCAGCCCAGAACTTCCTTAGGAGCTTGCTCTCAATGAACATGGTCCAGGCGATCTCCATAATTGTCCAGTTCCTTCTCTCCACAATGTTGTTTTGCTCTGGGGTCCTAGGAGAAGAAAACCTATGTGTTAGGCCTTCTTGATTACATAGTTCAGAGAATGATGAAATTTTGAATTCTCTTCCATTGTCAGACAAGATGGTGGAAATTCTAAATTTACCTTCTTGCTCTACTTTTCTGAAGAATCTCTGAAATTCATTGAAGGCATCATTGTTATTAGCAAGAAAGAAAATCCATGTGAAACGGGAGAAATCATCAACTATCACATATCCAAACCTTTTCCCATTAATGCTAGCTATTTATGTTGGACCGAACAAGTGCATATGCAGAAATTCAAAAGGCATGGACGACAAGGGCTCACTTCTAGATTTGAAAGATTTTCGAGTGAGCTTACCTAGGGAGCAAGCTTCACAAACCTGGGTGTTCCTTTTGTAGGAGAGTTTGGGCAGACCTCTTACCATTCCATGCTTGAACAGCTTGTGCAGCATATTGTAGCTAACATGCCCCAATATTTTATGCCACAACCATGCATCACCGGGCTGGCTGGCAGACAGGCACAAATTTTCTGAAGCTGAGGTGTCAAGGTCTACCATGTATACATTGTTTACTCTATGACCTACAAACATCACAGAGTTAGAGTTCTTCTCAAAAAATTTACATTCATTAGCATTAAAAAGAACCTTGTGCCCTTTGTTGCACAATTGACTTATGCTGAGTAGATTGTGCTCAAGACCTTCAACAAGCATGACATTTTCAATAGAATTGGAAGAATTTTCACCTACTGTACCTGTGCCAATGACTCTTCCTTTGTCTTTACCTATAAATCACACCTGACCACCTTCCTTCTTGATTAGATAGTTGAACTTCTTTATGTCTCTAATCATGTGCCGTGAGCAGCCACTGTCCAAGTACCATCGGTTGTGATGGGCTACTAGGCAATACTGCATAGAAGAAATTAAGCAGAAGTTTTTGGAACCCAACCCAATTTGGGTCAACATTCATAATTGAAGGCATGCAATAAATTCTTTGGAATCCAGATTTGCTTAAAGGTCTTCAATTTTTCACGGGACCAGCACTGGTTGTTGGTGTGTCCAATCGGTTGTAAGTATGACAGATAGATTTCTTGAAGTTCATGGAATGAGAATCAAACTAAGGTCTTATTCTTGGGTTTTCAAAAGTGTTGAGTCGGTTATGGAATGTACGCAAGCTTGGATGGTTGTTGGATCTTCTTTTATCATTGAGCCAATTTCTCTTCTTGGTGTAGTAGAATGGGCTGCGTCGACGAGTACCTCTGGTGTGTCGACCTGTCTGATTCTGATCACCACTGACGCGTCAACCCGATTGGTCACTGCGTCGACCTTGCTACTTGGCTGCGGTAGGAATAGCTCCATTGCGTCGACCTTGTGAATTAGTGCGTTGACCTTGCAATTTGGTTGGGTTCTTATGCCCAGCCTGATGACTGTCAGCCTCATTCTTAGTGGTTTTAGGCTTGGGGGTATTCTGTCTTGATGATTCTCCTACAATTAGCTTTCCCTTGCCTTTTTCAGCATAGAACGAAATGGTCGTGAATTCAAAGGGCCTTTTTTCAGAGGGATTGAAACCCAACCCTTCTTTTCTGAAATTAACCCGGGTACCTAAGATGGCATCTAGGTTGGACTTCCCTTGGGTCATTCTTTCTAGGACAGATTACCTATCCTTCAATTCATTTGTAGCCTTCTCAAGGCTTTTCTGTAGCTGAAGATTAACTTTGTAGCCTTCTCAAGGCTTTTCTGTAGCTGAAGAATAACAGTGTTTATGACCTCATATTTTTCAAGATTAAGTTTGTTCTCTTTCTCACATTCTACATATTCCAAACTGGCATAATTTAACTGAGTTCTGAAAACTTCATTTTCTTCTTTTAAGCCTACCAGTTCGGAGTAGGTGGTTTCAAGAGCTTCAACTTGTTTTTTGAGTTCATCATTTTCAGTTTTTAGTGTTTCTAGCTCTTGGTTAGCAGGATTATCATGAACTAAGGCATTGATCTTCCTTTTCAGATGCTTGTTCTCTTTCTTAGAAGCTTCATATCTTTCAAACAAAATGGTGTATTCCTCTTACCAATCTTCAAGAGAAAAATTATCAAATGGGTTAGTTACCTGATCTTCTTCTTCACTAGCCATTAGATAGAAATCTTCCTCATCTTTCAGTGCAGAGGAGATTTCATCTTCCTCGTTGTTGCTCCAAGTGCAGACCATTGCCTTGGGCTTATTTCCCTTGGCCTTAGACATTTGCTTGAGCAACTCAGGACACTCTCCTCGCATGTGTCCTGCCTTCTTACATTGGTAGCAAATAACGTTGTCAGATTTCTTAACATGAGCAGATCTGAAATTGGATTTTCTACTTACCTGTTGGGTTTTCTTCTTTCTCTGAAATTTAGCTTTGCCACTTAGAAACTTTTTGAACTGTCGGGTGAGGAGTGCATGGTCAGCTGAGCTTGCCTCTCGAGTGTCAATTTCATCATCATCATCAGAGCCATCTGTGGTTTCAACAACTTTGAGAGCCATAGTCTTCTTTGGCTTGGTGTCTTCTTCATTCCTCGTCATATTCAGCTCGTATGTCATGAGCGAGCCAATTAGCCCGTCAACTGTCATCACAGACAGGTCTTTTGAGTCCTCAATTACAGTGGTTTTGGTGTGCCACGTTGGTGTGAGGGATCTAAGGATCTTTCAAAGTAGCTCACTGTCGAAGTAATCTTTCCCTAGAAGTTTCAAACAGTTTGTTAGTTGAGATAACCTTGCATACATCTCAGAGATAGATTCCTCGGGTTTCATTCTGAACAATTCGTATTCATAAGTTAGCATGTTGGCCTTGGTGGCCCTAACTTTAGATGTCCCCTCATAGATTAGCTCAAGTCTATCCCACATTTTTTTTTTTGCAGAATTGCAAGTGGATACTCTTGAGTATTCTATGGGATACATAGCTCACTGCATAATGTTCATTGCACTCCAATTAGTTTTGGATTTCTTAACCTGGTCCGGTGTCTAGGTGTCATCTACTTCCGGCAAAGCAAATAGACCTCTACTCACAACACGCCACATCAAGTGATCCTGGGAAGGTAGAAAAACTTCCATTCGGTTCTTCTAATATAGATAATTTGTGCTATCAAAGAATGGTGGTCTGTTGATGGCATGGCCCTCAGCTATGTTGCGAGGGACATTTCCATCGGATCTCCCTGGGTCGTTGGACCACATCTTTAGGGAACCCGCTCTGATACCAACTGTTGGATGGTATGAGAGGATCTAGAGGGGGGTGAATAGATCCTACACAAACTTGTTGAACACTTTAAGAGATTAACAAGGCTGAGAGCAGAAAAGCCAATTCAAACTCAGGTCCGAACATAAATCGAAGAGCAATCAGCAGAATGACATGAGATGCATTTAGAAAAAACTCAGAGAACCTATGAAGGTGGGATAGAAGAAATGGATAACACGCAGTACAACACAACACATGGTTTTTAAGCCCCCCCCTACACACACACACGAGGACAAGTCCTCAATACATGTGGCGATGCAATCCCACAAATGAGAAACAAAACAAAAACAAGAAAACAAACACACACACACGCTACAACTGCAGCTTGTATGGTGACAACCCCCCCACATACAAGAATGCTAGGTTGTAGGAGAATGAAGAAAAACAAAAGACCAAACACAATGCTGCAAGTGTAGTGATTCCAGACAGAGAAACACACAAGCAACAGTGCAAAAACATGGAAGCAATGGAACAAGGGCTGGCTGGCTTGGCTGCGGATCCTTCTCTTCTCCTTCTCCTCTCTCTCTAATGGAAATCATATCAAGCAATGTTTTCTCTTCTCTTTTCACTCTTTCTCATGTTCTGATCTTCCTCTAAGCTTGAAACTTCAGCAATAATTGCAGCTCCAGTAGCATCTATATGCAGGAAGGGGCATCCAATTTATAGGCACAAGAGGTAGGGATATTTCCCTCCAATTCTTTGCAATTTGAATGACTGGAATAAACAAAAATGTTTTGACCAAAGGAGCCCACAACATCTTAATTTCCATGGGTAGAGAGGATGTCCTTTGGTCCAGGGAAATTTTCTTTATAGACACAATCCTTGTTGGCTGACTCCAGGGGACATGACTATAGAGAGGGAGACATTTCCTAGAAGCTGTACTAACAGATATTTTTTGTCCAAAAGGTTGCTCTGGAAACTTATGATGACAGGGACATTTGTGTGTCCTAGGAATCTTCTTCGCTCCTTAAATGCTGTGTTTTTAGAGGATTACGGTTGCTATTTTTATTTCCTGGATGATCTGACGTGTTAGACAGAAATAGCCTGAGAAGCTTCTGGGAAACAGCATGAGGTCAACCTCCTATGATGGTGAGGTCGACGCAGCCTTGGAGAATCATGTTTACAAGGGCTTCTAGGAGGAGCCGGAGGTCGACCACCTGCAGATGTGAGGTCGACGCAGCCGTGGAGAATCGTGTTTACAATGGCTTCTAGGAGGAGCCTGAGGTCGACCTCCTGTAGATGTGATGTAATGCCCCAGATTTTTTGGATATTTTTCGGATCATTTTAGTGGGTCTCATAATGTATTTTATGTTTTACACGTGTTTTTCCCTGATGCGCCATCGGAACTCTGTGCAGGGCAAACCGTGGCATTCTCCGACTCCGGGACAGTACCCACGCATTGTGCTCCTCCCGAGGATCGCGGAGGTAAATTTTAGTATTTTTTAAAATTTCTAAAATTTTGGAGTTATTCTATATATATTAACCCTTTCTCTCTCTCCCCTCTCATTTTCTCACTCACTCCCTCTCTCTTCTCTCACGCTCTCTCCTCTCTCCCTCTCTCTCCGACGGCCAATGGAGTGTAGCGCGGGCAAGGTAGGGACGGCGCGGGCGAGGCACGGGTGAGGATGGGTGAGGATAGAGGCGATGGAGGCGCGTGGAAGCTCAGCCGCGAGTTCATGTCCCGGTGAGGCTTCAACGGTGTTTTCTTCGTGGATCGGCATCCACGGCGCGTGAAATCTTTGGTGGAGGTAGGGAGATGGACCCCCAGCTCGTGGACTTTATTTCTAGCAAGTTTTGTAGGCCGTGGTGAGCCGAGCGGGTTTATTTTGGCATTTTGGGGAAAAAACATTGATTTTGGGGAGTGAGCCGGATCTCCCATTTTACGGCGTTTTTGGCTAATCCAGGAGTTTAGATGCATGTAGGAGGCTTGGGGATGGATTCCCCTTTGTTTCCCCTTCATCGGGCGATGAACGGGACGTGGAATGGCGTTTTGGGACTATTCCCGCCGTTCTCAGTTTTCTGAGATGTACGCGGTATTACAGTGACCATTTTTAGCCTAAGCGGTCCCCAGTTGGACCGTTTATCGTCCGTCTTCTCGTGTTTTTGGGGTAGCGGTCCTGCGATAGACCGCTATGCTTGGCTAGCGGTCTAAGGCTGATCGTTTATCGTTGTTGGGTGGCCATAGGTGGGCCGCCACTTACCCCCTTATGTCGGTTGGATTAACGGTCGCACGATAGACCGCATGACAGGTTAAGCAGTCTAGGGTGGACCATCGGGCACTTTGAAGCGGCCAGGGTCCGACCGTTTTGAGGTTTTGACCGTTGAACGCGTCTGGTCGCTTTGCGGTCACGGGTTGACCGCCTCGTTCTTGTAGCGGTCCCATGGGACCATTTTCTCTTTAGACGGTCTGGGGGTGACCGTTCAACCCCGTTGGCAGCCCCATTGCTATGCGGTCTTGATTGAGGCCGCTTATGCTTTGGGCGGTCGAATGGCAGACCGTTTGGCTCATTGAACAGTCTGGCACGAGACTGTTAAGTTCTAGGAGTAACGGCCCGTTGGGACCATTTACTTCTCCCGGCGGTCTAGGCTTGACCGCCTTTGCCTTAAACGGTCTAGGGGAGGCTGCCTATTGGTCTTGGTGCCGTTTAGCGTTGTGTTGGTCTCCGGTCGACCCGGTTGTGACCCAGTGGTCGGCCTTCGGTCTCGTGAGTGTCCCGGACATCCCGTGAGTTCCACGACCATGTGTCTAGGATGTCGAGAGGTACCGTGTTACCTCGATTAGCATGCCCATAGGTGTGTTGGGTCCGGGTGACCCCATGTGTTTCGAGCTTTTGTGTGACACTGATCGAGTCACCGTGTATCGGTGTGAGTGCGGTGGGGTTTCACCCGCATGTCGTGGGTTTATCCGGAAGATGATTCCCGAGTGGGCCAAGTGTGTGGCCTTGGACTGCGAGTCCAGTCGCCCTGCCTAGAGTTGGAGGTTTCCCGTCTTTCCTGGGATGGGAAATCGGCGCGGTAGCTTGTGAGTTTCCTTGGGAATCATGCTTCTGTGTTTTACGTGAGTGCCGTGTGTGTGGCCTGTGGACTGTGAGTCCAATTGCCCAGCCTGGGGCTAGAAGGCTTCTCAGTTCCCTTCCCGAGGGAATGGCCTCGACGGCTCGTGAGCTACCTCGATATTCATGCTACCGTGGATTTAGACCTAGGGATTAGGCAAGATTAATGGCATTGTGCCGTTGAGTACAACGGTCTTGACCCCGAGTCTTGTGACTCAAGGACCATTGGATTTAGTGAGTCTAGAAGACTGTCTAGAGTCCAGTGGCTCGGCGCCACTTGGTTCTTCTCGACTTTCATGCAGGGTGCATGTCTGGTTCTTGGAGTTCCCCTCGGAGAGTGGTGACACCAGTGACTCCCCACTAGTCGTAGCCTCCCGACACGCGAGTGGTCCCACAAGGGAGTGGTGGCGCGGCTACCCTAGAGAGATGGTTTGAGACTGGTTTTTGTCGGGCCCCACGTCTACCAGCCAGAGTCCGGCTGAGGGAAAACCAGTCAGAGGGCTAGACCAGAGACGCACGGTGTGTGTGTGCACATGTGGTTGGGGGCAGTTGGACCTGGGCTGACGAGCGTGACCCCAGCTAGTCACTTGCTTTGTGGTTACTAGTACAGTGTCCCCATTCCACCAGGGGTCGAGGGGGACACCTAAGGCGCGGTCTAAGACATTAGTGGATGCATCCGGCCTTACTTCTGGTGGGCAGGTAGTCTTGTCATGTGAGACGTGACTCTCCTGTTTTCGGGTTCCGTCGATCGTCTGCGAGACATGGTTTTCTAGACCGTTCGATGTTTCCGAGGTAGTGGCCAGAGTGCTAGTGGCTTTACCAAGGCTTCCTTCTGTTAGAGTTGTGTGCACGACTACATAGTCGTGACGTTACCTTGGACAGCGTGGTCCATGTTGGCCTTGTCTGGGAGGACAGCCTTCGCGACAGAGCTACCGTGGGTTTTTGCCTCGGTAGGTGGTGTCAGTGTGGTCTGGTTCCCGATGGTGAGATCGAGATTTCTCTTTCCGCTTGACCGGTATAGTTGGAGTAGCTGTAGTGCCGAGTTTTGACTGGCCACCGGTTCGTTGTTCCTACTGTAGTTGTGGCTTTCCTTTCCGCTACCGCCGTTATTTCCGGTTGGGATTCCACGGGACCCCTGCTGAGTCTCTGTTTGGAGACTCATCCTTGCTTTTCAGGTGCGGCGGCTCTTCCTTGAGGTTCGAGGGTGCTGCTCAGAGGTTCGTAGCTGCCAGCTCGCTAGGCCGAGTGTTCACTTGACATGTGGTACGCTTTACTACTTTAGACTGTACTTTCTATTGGACTGGACTCTATTGTTATAGTTGTTATTTCTTTATGTTAATTTTTGATTTATCCTACTTTATTTTCTATTTCTTTGTACCTCCACACTCCTTTTAGCCCTTCCGAACCCTCCTGGTTCGTGGGCGGCGGGCCAGGATTCGAATGGTATCGGGCTCTTCCCAGTATCCGGATCTTAGGTCGTCACAGCTGGTATAAGAGCGGTGGTTGTGGACGTACATAGGAATTCGAGATATTACAGTGATCAGAGTCCATAAAGTCTAGTACAGTTGGCAGCTGGCTTAGGATTTTGTACTTGCTTTCCGTTTTATTTCTCGCTTGAGAGCTTGAGTGCGCTACGTGGCACTGTGAAGGCGGTTGCTGTTCACGGCTTTCATGCCGGCGTGGGGTCTACGGATCAAGGTTGAGAGCTTTCTCCCTCATCGTTGTGGCCCCGGTTGTCCTGTGGTTGGCAGAGGTTGCCGGCAGGTGCGTTGCTGCGTTCAAGGTGTTTACGGCAAGGTCAGGTGGCTGGTGAGGATTGTTTGTGGTTAAGTGGCCGTGAGCATGCTCTGAGGGAGCTGTTATCAAATCTAGCCACTTTAGCTTGAGGTTTGTCCAGCCCTTGAGGTGTTAAGGTCTTGGTTTGAGGTGTCCGAGCGGGTGCTCTGATCGAGAGGTGTGCTCGGGCGAGTGGAGGATCTTCTGTTGAGCTGCTGAATTATCGAGCCCGATGTACTTGTCATGCTCTGTGGCGTCAAAAATGACGGGTCTATCTCGATTATTTTTGCGGATTTCGAGGTAGGGTTGGGTAGAGTTGTCCCAGTTAGTCTTTCTCCTGCGCTCTTGTGTGCGAATGGGTTGTTTTCGCCTTGGATTTGGTTTGAGATGTGAAGGTTCTGCGGTGAGTTTTAGGACTTGAGGATGAGCATTGGCGGTTGACGGTTATGGCTCGTGTTACGGCTCTTGGCATGGTGTGTTGCAATTCGAGGAATTGCAGCGGTGGTGCATCGAGAGATGCTCTGACTGTGGTCTGACGTGACACTTTCTGAGTGTGTCGGAGGTGCTGACCTAACGTGGTGATGGTTTTCTTGGTGCTGGATGGTGCTGTTCCCAGCGTGTACAAGGTTCAAGGTCAGGTCGAGCGTTGAGTTTTTCCATTGGTCGGAAGTGTGTTGGTTTCTCCTTTGGTTGGGGAGATTATGTTTGGCTAAGGTTCATCGTCTTGCATTGCGTGTCCGGATTGGTTGGCCTTTGTGTGCCATGGAGTCCGTGCGAGACATGTCTTGTGTTTTGGCAAGGTGGTTTCCTGTGAGAAGTCCTACCCAATTCCCTTGTTGTGTGAGGGTGTGTTGGCACTGCTCCGGGAGGACGAGTGATGGTTGGGCGGTGTCCGCGAGAATTCTTGGCTGGTGTTGGAATTTTTTCGATTCGTTGCATATCAAAGTCTGCGGAGTCGTAGAGGGTTGCCAGATTAGAGAGAGAGTCTGTGCTTGGGGTTTGAGGTAATGGAGTTTTTCCTCACCTTATTTTTTGAGGTTGACTAGCTGAGTTGTGGATTGTCGGGATGGCGAGTCCCGAGTTGTCATGTTTGGCTGTGCGCGTGGATCAGAGTGCACAGTGGAAGCCTGGTGGGCTCATAACCCACAGCTTCAGGATCGTAGCATTGGATGCTACGGGTAGATTCCTGAGGTTGCGTTGAGCATTGTGGAGTGGTTCCTCTATGCGAGACGTGTTGTTGCCATGCCATTGCTAGAGGTGTTGTGGTTATGGCACTGGCAGGATAGACTATTGGGGAATGTGTCGGCAAGTGTGACGCATGAGTACCTGGTTCTTGTGATGGAAGCCGTGTCAGGCATCGGTGTTAGACTCGGATGGGGTTATTGAGGATGTCGCCTGACGGAGGTCGAGGACGTGATGGTCAGAGTTGGTGGCTTGGTGCCCAACTTGCGTTGTAGGTTGTGTCCTTGGATGAGATTGTGTCTTGAGGAAGTGATCTCTGATAGATTATGGGTTCCTGTTGGTAGCTGTGAGCGGCTAGTGAGCCTAACAGTATGATTGGCCACTATAGCGTCTGTAGGTTATGGTCGTGTCGGATGGTGGTAGACATGACCCAACTGTGTTGGAATCTGTGTCATTGGAGATCTATGTGCGTTAGATGCAGTGTCAGCGACTAGGTTGTCGTAATTTTAGATGGCACTTTCCTCCCCTAGAGATGTGTGCCATGACTTATTCAGGTGGTGTCCCGTGGCTCTATGGTGAGGGCGGAATTGGGATTGGTAGGTGTGCACTTGGATTAATTGAGACGAAGGTTTCGATGAGATAGGATGGTGGTCGATGCCTGTGCGTGGAGGTCCTTGATGGGATGTTGGTGTTGCAATGGTTATCCCTGGTTTGGTGACAAGCATACGATGGTTCCCCTGTAAGTCTGAGTCGATGGTGCGGACACCCAAGCAGTTGAGCGGCGCGATACGCCGAGCCACCGGTATCGCACACGGAGCACGACTCGAGCCACCTCAGCGTCCATCTGGCTCGGAGACAGCCTGGAGACTCCGCCTTGAGCCTCCCCATTTATCATATTTAGTTAGACTTTATGTGTGTGTAATTTGTGTTTATTTCGTTGTATTCGGTTTGCTATTTTGATTGTAAGAGGGGCTTATGTGCAATTTGGACCCCGTGGGCCCCACGCCCCCCCCAGGCCCTATCCTATTGAGCCACCTCAGCCTAGGGTCCCATGTGGGGTCAGTCAACCTTCCACATGGAGGTTTCTAGAAGGGTGGGCCAAGTGGGGGACAAGTGGCTTGGAAAGTCCACATTTTGGCCACCCACCCCACCTACCAAGTCAAGCCCACTCCCCTTGGTCCAAGGGCCGCCCCCCCCCCCTTAAATATTTATTGTATTTTGTGTGTGTGTGTCACACTCAATCCAGGCCACCCATTCCCATCCCCTAGATCCAACGGTGGACAATGGATGTGAGATATAACACATAAATACTTGTAATTTCCCATTTTGATGAATTAATGCATTTGAATTGGAAGAAAATCCCCTTGAGCAAGGTCAAGGCCGCCCCTCTCTCCTCCTTGCAGCTGGGAAGGCGGTATTATGGTGGTGTGACTCCACCTTTATCAGTTCCGGTCGCCGCCGCCGCCGCCACGTGCCGCCATCACACCTCCACCATCACTGTCGGTGTTCTGTCCATCCAGGATAGAGGTGTCTTCTCCGAATTCTTGCTCTCCACCCCGTCATGTTTTTGAGCTGGGATTTTGAGGGGATGTTTCAGAGGTGTTCCTGACAATCCACAAAAATTGTTTGGTCATGAATCTTCCATTTGATAATTTTCCATTTTCGTCCAACCTCTTTTCCCAGATTTGTCTGCTTGCTGTTTAGATTTCCACCCGCCCTGTGTTTCTAGTGTTCGGACCCCTTTGTGATTTTTCCAGGGCCTCCCCATTTTACTGGGAGTTCTATCCATCAACCCCTCCCTCCACGATGTTTCTTGAATTTTGATCCGCCCTCCACCTATTTTTCAAAAATCACTTTCAGATCTAGCTACAGTGCTGTCCACCTCTATCCAGATCCGACCCCCTTTCAATGCACAAATCATACAAATTCGTAGCCACCTCCAATCCTTTCACAAAAAATATTTCCGTTTTCCTTGTTCAAAATCCTACAACTTTGGTGAATAACTCAGAAGCTGAATCGGACGTCTTCCTGGAGGTCAACGGACGTTCTCAGAAAACTCACCTGCAGATCTGAGAGCTCAGGCACTGTACAACAGAAGCTTAGAAATTCAACAAAGTCTAGATCCGTGTAGATCCAGCAGATCTATCTCGGCCTAGATTGAAGGTCTTCAACAGAGCTTTCCAACAATAGCTTATGTGCCTCGATCCGACATCGGGGTTGATCGCAGCGGCCGTTCTCGTCGGGGCGCGCGCCTGAAAACAGCAACCAAAATCCGTGGGCAGCAACTCCAAAACGTGGGAATCGGAGCCGATCGGCCACCGACCGGAGCTTCCGGCCGACCGCCGTCTAGGGAGGCGCACCACCAGGGATCCCCATTACAGTGGGTCCCACCCCACCAGAGTCGGAGGTCGGGGCGGTCCGTGGGCCCCACGGACCCGTAGATCGCGCCGTCCGATTTACACCGAAACGCGGGTTTCGGCACAGCCGGGCGACATCAAAATGCTGCCCGTCAACCCAATTCGCGTGATTCCCGGGCCCCGCATGTGACCTTTTACCTCCCTGCGTGGAGTGGGTCGAATTAGTGTATTTCTGTAATAATTGTTAACCGGGAGTCCGTGATTGGCCGGGGTCGTCTTGCCCACGCTGGGTGCGTGTAGGTAATGGTCCTAACTTCTCGGCGTTCATTTGCTAGTTTAGTATATGGTCTTATGCCACTGTCGAGAGCGTAGGATACTAGCCCGTGTGTCCATGTCACCGTTGTGAGCGTGAGAGTGACCCGTCCCGCGACTTGATCCGAGTCCGGAAGTTGAGTCGGACTACCTTGAACTCTGCCGGTTCCTTAACCGTGCACGATCCACGCTTTCCCTCGCATGGGGACGACGAGTGAGTTTGCACTTCTGTTAGCGACGTGTAGCCTGTAGGAGCTCTTAGTGTCGAGCTAAGGTCACTCTAGTAGTCGTGTCATTGCTGGTTGAGTCGTGTCCATCCCATATAGTGTCGTCTCCTCAGTCCGTCCCGCATCAGTTTGGTATCAGAGCGAGTCGAGTCTAGGGTAGTCGTTGCATATGTCTTGCATAGTATAAGTCGAGTCTAGGATCATCATTTCAAAACAACAACAAAAAAGTGTTTTCAAATTGCATTTCACCCAATAGCTCGGTATACTAAAAGGCGTTGCCCGAACATTAGGTTATGCCTATCGGGAGGGTAGCGTACTTGCGCGAGTGATCTTCGGATCGCTTATCTCCGCCTCGTACCGGATATTGGTTAGGTCTAAGTGCATCATCTAGTGAGTGTTTGCATTAGTCGGTGTCTTCTAGGTCGTGTGTCTTTGCATGCCCACCCGTCGAGGTACCCAATACTCGCCACCACCACCTATGGCGGACTCCCGAGCCCGTAGCTCTGATGAGTCCTCGACGGCCGAGATGTTCCGAGCCATTATGGAACGTCTTGACATGCGTATGGATGGTCTTAGCACGTATGGATGGCATAGGAACGCGTCTAGAAGGGCGGATGAAAGCCCTCAAGGATCGGGCCGAGAGTTCAGATCAGTCCATTCAAGGCCTTGTAGGGAGGATCGCCGTTCTAGAGAGGGGCCCAGTAGCGGCGCAACCCGCGCCGACGAACGGCCAACAAGAGCCGGCACAGCCACCCGCCGTGCCAAGGGCTCAAGTGGAGGATGTCGGGAGGCAATAGGCGCCTATAGTGGATGATTATGCCTCCGACAATGATCAGGGGGGAAATGGTTGTCGGAATCAACGACGGAATCATGATGATGATGATGACGACCGCATCCTTAGGGGTGTGCGTGCGGACCCTCCCACCTTTAGCGGGTCGTTGGACCCTAGGGTGTATTTAGATTGGGAGGCCGGCATGGACCGGTACTTCGAGTGGTTTGAGATGACGGACCACCGAAGAGTCCGATACGCGAAGATGAAGCTGCAAGGGCAGGCCCAAACTTATTGGATCAATGTGGAGAGCCTGCTCAATCAGCGACGTCAACCCCAAATCGGTACTTGGGATGATATGAAAATCAAATTGAGGGAGAAATACCTTCCCGCCTCATATCGCCAACATCTTATAGACAAGTGGCAAAGCATCTCCCAAGGGAACCGATCCATGACCGAGTGCACTGCCGAGTTCGATGAGTATTACTTACGGTGTGGGGTCACGGAAGAGAGCACCATGACTATATCCCGCTTTCGAAGAGGTTTACGGCCCAATTATCAATATGAACTCTTTCGCCGTAATGCAACCACTTTGGAGTAGGCATATCAGATCGCTCTCGAATTGGAGCAGTTCGAGGCCGAGTTCGAGTCACCCCATCGGTTGGGCTCCTTTCCCCTTCGTAGTGTCGAGCCTCGCGGCTCATCTGGCACATATCCGAGGGCCCCCATGACTCGACCTCAGGAGCCCGCTCGCCCCGAGCCCTTTGCTCCTAGGCCTCGTCCTCCACCCCCGAGGGACCTTCCTCATCCCTAGCATCTTACGGCCCCACCCACAGCCCGTCCACCGGCACCCGCACCTCCTGCACGTCCTTTGTTGCCTACACCTCCTATCCGTCGAGAGGATAAAGGTAAAGGACCTATGATTGGGGAGCCTAGTGGATCACGGCAGCAGTGTTATCGCTGCAATGGGTTTGGCCATTTCGCCAACCAGTGTCCCACCCGCCCATCTCTTCACATTGGGGACACACAGGCCGAGGATACCACCCCTACGGGCCTCGAGTTAGTCAGCTATGAGGCAGATGAAGAGCTAGCTGACGAGTACTATGAGATGGGAGGTGAGGCCCAGGATGCCCAGCATTCGGACGATACCCACGTGGGGGTCTTCAGATGTATCCTCACCCAGCCGTAGGTCAGTGATGACTGGCGTCAAACTACTATCCTTCATGTATTCTGTAGGCTGGGAAAGCAAATTTGTAAGGTGGTCATCGATAGCGGGAGTTGTATCAATGCAATCTCCACGAACGCTGTCGCCCGTCTTGGTCTCACACCCGTAGACCATCCTTCTCCCTATCAGGTATCATGGGTGGATACCACTTCCATTTCGGTCAGGCTGCGGTGCTTGGTCCCGCTGCAGCTCCACTCCTACTGTGACGAGATCTGGTGTGATGTTCTCCCCATGGAAGTGGGCAGTATCATTCTTGGTAGGCCGTGGTTATTTGACCGGGATGCCACGCTCCATGGTCGGTCGAACACCTGTACCTTCGACCACGCTGGCCAGCGGGTCACCCTCCAACCCGTTCGGCCCAGGAGCCCATCAGTCAGGGGTCCTACTGGCCCTAGTACTCCGAAGCCTTCCGTTCCCGGGCCTAGTACCCCATCCCCAGCTCGGGCTATGACCGTTACCTCTGGCCCAGGAGAGCCCTCGATGAGGAGATTGATGATGATTAGCTCCCGGGAAATGGAGCAGGAGCTTAGTCAGGGCTGTCCGGTGTTTGCCATTACGGTCCGAGAGGTAGAGCGGGACTCCGAGGGTGAGCTCCCACCCGAGGTTGTTCTCATTCTGCAGGAGTATGCTGATGTCTTTCCCGATGAGCTTCCTGAGGGACTCCCACCTATGCGGGATATTCAGCATGCCATCGACTCTGTTCCGGGCTCTTCTTTGCCCAACCTTCCTCATTATCGCATGAGTCCCACGGAGCATGCCGAGCTTAAACGGCAGGTCGATGAGTTAGTGTAGAGAGGGTCTATTCGGACAGCATGAGTCCATGTGTTGTACCCGCATTACTCACCCCGAAGAAGGATGGCACGTGGAGAATGCGCATTGATAGTCGTGCCATCAACAAAATCACCGTGAAGTACAGGTTCCCTATTCCCCGCCTTGATGACATGCTGGACATGATGGCAGGTGCCACTATCTTTTCGAAGATCGATCTTAAGAGTGGCTACCATCAGGTGAGGATTAGGCCAGGTGATGAGTGGAAGACAACATTTAAGACCAAGGACGGTCTATATGAGTGGTTGGTCATGCCTTTTGGGTTAACCAATGCCCCTAGCACTTTCATGCGGCTCATGACTCAGGTCCTTCGACCTTTCATTGGAGTCTTTGTAGTGGTGTATTTTGATGATATCCTTATCTATAGCAGCACCACAGGGGACCACTTAGACCACCTTCGACAGGTCTGTCTACTTCTTCGGTGAGAGCAGCTGTTTGCGAATCCACAGAAGTGTGCCTTCATGACACCTCAGCTTACCTTCTTGGGTTTCTTTGTGTCTAGGACGGGGGTCTCCGCCGATCCGGAGAAGGTCCGGGCCATTGTTGAGTGGCCGGAACCCCGTACCGTTCATGATGTCCGCAGCTTTCATGGTCTTGCGACGTTCTATCGTCGCTTCATCCGCGAATTTAGCTCCGTCACCGCCCCGATCACGGATTGTATCCGAAAGGGCACATTTGTATGGACGAAGGCCGCATCTGCCGCCTTCAAGGACATCAAGGAGCGCATGACCCAGACGCCTATCGTTCGATTGCCTGACTTCTCGAAGGTGTTTGAGGTGTCTTGTGATGCGTCGGGTGTTGGGATAGGAGGAGTTTTGAGTCAGGAGTCCCACCCGATCGCATATTTCAGTGAGAAGCTGAATGACGCGAAACTATGATATTCCACATATGATAAAGAATTCTACGCAGTTGTTCAGGCTCTTAGGCATTGGAGGAACTATCTTTTACATCAGGAGTTTATCCTATACTCCGATCACGAGGCATTGAGGTATCTCCATTCCCAAAAGAAGCTTAACTCGCGTCACAGTCGTTGGGTCGAGTATCTCCATCAGTTCACCTTTGTGCTTAAACATAAGGCTGGAGTGGAGAACAAGGTGGCTGATGCCTTGAGTCGGCGAGCATGTTTGCTTACCACCATGAGTGCCGAGGTCATAGGGTTAGAGAAGATGAAGGAGGCCTATGTTGATTGTCCTGACTTCGGTCAGATTTTTACCACTCTCCAGGCCGGACCCTCGAGAGACCTTGATGAGTATGTGCTTCAGGAGGGTTACCTCTTTCGAGGTAGCAGGCTATGTGTTCCCCGAACTTCGGTTCGAGATTTCTTAGTGTGGGAACTACATGCGGGAGGTCTAGCCGGCCACTTTGGTCGGAACAAGACTATTGAGGCAGTGGAGCATCGATTTTATTGGCCAAGCTTGAGGCGCAATGTTGCTAACATCGTGGTTCAGTGCCGTACATGTGCTACGGCCAAGATGAAGAAGCAAAGCTCGGGCCTTTATATGCCTCTACCCGTGCCTGATGCCCCGTGACAGGATGTTAGTATGGACTTTGTTTTGGGATTGCCACGTACCCCCAGGAAGCATGATTCGATCTATGTGGTGGTTGACCGTTTCTCGAAGATGGCCCTCTTTATTCCTTGCTCGAAGACTTCGGATGCTTCGAGGGTAGCCCGCCTTTTCCTTACGCATGTGGTGTGCAAGTTCGGGTTGCCTCGCACTATAGTGTCTGCCCGTGATGTTAGATTCACTTCTTACTTTTGGAAGACACTATGACATATGATGGGTACGCACCTCAAGTTTTCCACTGCATATCATCCCAAGACAGATGGTCAGACCAAGGTGGTCAATAGGAGTCTGGGAGACCTTTTGAGGTGTCTTATTAGGGACCGCATTGGGGATTGGGATCTCATTCTACCCATGGCCGAGTTTGCATATAATGATTTGGTGAATAGGTCTACCGGCATGAGTCCATTTGAGATTGTCACAGGTCGTAGGCCCAGGAAACCCGTTGACCTTGTCCCCATGCCTATCCATGCTAGAGTGTCGGAGTCGGCCGAGTCGTTTGTTAGGCATGTTAGGAGTTTGCATGACGACATCCGTCATCACATTGAGGCCAGCAATGCACGTTACAAGGAGTTGGCCGATGCCCACCGAAACCACCGAGAGTTCCAAGAGGGCGAATATGTCATGATCAGGGTAAGACCTGAACGGTTTCCCTCTGGAACCGTTAAGAAGTTGCAAGCTCGCGGAGCCGGTCCATTCAGAGTGTTGAAACGCGTTGGATCCAATGCGTACGTTGTGGACTTGCCCGAGGAATACGGTATAAGCTCTACTTTCAATGTATCGGATCTAGTTGCATATAGGGACCCAGCGGTGATCCCTAGTGAGCCTTTCGAGCCATCTCCTCCCCTTGTGAGTGACCCTACACCTGAGTGTCCACCTCCCGCCCCGTTGTCATGGCAGCGTGAGCATATAGATCATATACTGGATGAGCAGGTGACAGTTACCAGGAGTGGATCCTACCCGCGCTACCTAGTGCGATGGAGAGGATGGCCCGCTATCGAGGACACATGGATCACGCATGGCGAGTTGCAGCGGATCGATCCGGACCTTCTGGAGCGATACAGGAGCGATGCAGACCCTTACTCGACAGGGTCGAGTTTCTCCCACCCGGGGATAATTGGTGCGGACACCCGAGCAGTTGAGCGGCGCGATACGCCGAGCCACCGGTATCGCACACGGAGCACGACTCGAGCCACCTCAGCGTCCATCTGGCTCGGAGACAGCCTGGAGACTCCGCCTTGAGCCTCCCCATTTATCATATTTAGTTAGACTTTATGTGTGTGTAATTTGTGTTTATTTCGTTGTATTCGGTTTGCTATTTTGATTGTAAGAGGGGCTTATGTGCAATTTGGACCCCGTGGGCCCCACGGCCCCCCCAGGTCCCATCCCATTGAGCCACCTCAGCCTAGGGTCCCATGTGGGGTCAGTCAACCTTCCACATGGAGGTTTCTAGAAGGGTGGGCCAAGTGGGGGACAAGTGGCTTGGAAAGTCCACATTTTGGCCACCCACCCCACCTACCAAGTCAAGCCCACTCCCCTTGGTCCAAGGGCCACCCCCCCTTAAATATTTGATGTATTTTGTGTGTGTGTGTCACACTCAATCCAGGCCACCCATTCCCATCCCCTAGATCCAACGGTGGACAATGGATGTGAGATGTAACACATAAATACTTGTAATTTTCCATTTTGATGAATTAATGCATTTGAATTGGAAGAAAATCCCCTTGAGCAAGGCCTAGGCCGCCCCTCTCTCCTCCTTGCAGCTGGGAAGGCTGTGTTCTGGTGGTGTGACTCCACCTTTATCAGTTCCGGTCGCCGCCGTCACGTGCCACCATCACGCCTCCACCATCACTGCCGGTGTTCTGTCCATCCAGGATAGAGGTGTCTTCTCCGAATTCTTGCTCTCCACCCCGTTATGTTTTTGAGCTGGGATTTTGAGGGAATATTCCAGAGGTGTTCCTCATGATCCAAAAAAATTGGTTGGTCATGAATCTTCCATTTGACAATTTTACATTTTCATCCAACCGTGTTTCCCAGATTTGTCTGCTTGCTGTTTAGATTTCCACCTGCCCTGTGTTTCTAGTGTTCGGACCCCTTTGTGATTTTTCCAGGGGCTCCCCATTTTACTGGGAGTTCTATCCATCAACCCCTCCATCCACAATTTTTCTTGAATTTTGATCCGCCCTCCACCTATTTTTTAAAAATCACTTTCAGATCTAGCTACAGTGCTGTCCACCTCTGTCCAGATCCGACCCCATTTCCATGCACAAATCATAACAATTCGTAGCCACCTCCAATCCTTTCACAAAAAATATTTCTGTTTTCCTTGTTCAAAATCCTACAACGTTGTTGAAGAACTCAGAAGCTGAATCGGACGTCTTCTTGGAGGTCAATGGAAGTTCTCAGAAAACTCACCTGCAGATCTGAGAGCTCAGGCACTGTACAACAGAAGCTTAGAAATTCAACAAAGTCTAGATCCGTGTAGATCCAGCAGATCTATCTAGGCCTAGATTGAATGTCTTCAAGAGAGCTATCCAATGATAGCTTATGTGCCTCGATCCGACATCGGGGTTGATCGCAGCGGCCGTTCTCGCCGGGGCGCGCGCCTGAAAACAGCAACCAAAATCCGTGGGCAGCAACTCCAAAACGTGGGAATCGGAGCCGATCGGCCACCGACCGGAGCTTCCGGTCGACCGCCATCTAGGGAGGCGCGCCACCAGGGATCCCCATCACAGTGGGTCCCACCCCCCCAGAGTCGGAGGTCGGGGCGGTCCGTGGGCCCCACGGACCCGTAGATCGCGCCGTCCGATTTGCACAAAAACGCGGGTTTCGGCACCGCCGGGCGACATCAAAATGCTGCCCGTCAACCCAATTCGCGTGATTCCTGGGCCCCGCATGTGACCTTTTACCTCCATACGTGGAGTGGGTCGAATTAGTGTATTTCTGTAATAATTGTTAACCGAGAGTCCGTGATTGGCCGGGGTCGTCTTCCCCACGCCGGGTGCGTGGAGGTAATGGTCCTAACTTCTCGGCGTTCATTTGCTAGTTTAGTATATGGTCTTATGCCGCTGTCGAGAGCATAGGATACTAGCCCGTGTGTCCATGTCACCGCTGTGAGCGTGAGAGTGACCCGTCCCGCGACTTGATCCGAGTCCGGAAGTTGAGTCGGACTACCTTGAACTCCGCCGGTTCCTTAACCGCGCACGATCCACGCTTTCCCTCACATGGGGGACGACGAGTGAGTTTGCACTTATGTTAGCGACGTGTAGCCTGTAGGAGCTCTTAGTGTCAAGTCGAGGTCACTCTAGTAGTCGTGTCGTTGCTGGTTGAGTCGTGTCCATCCCATATAGTGCCGTCTCCTCAGTCCGTCCCGCATCAGTCGAGTGCGGTGATGACCGAAGACACCAGGATCTTGTCATTTGGTTTCATCATGCTCCCTTGAGAGGGTTGAGTTGGCGCGATGATCAGGATCAGACATGGTGTCCGAGAGGAGTGCAGCTCGAGATGTTGTATCGGTCTGTGTGTGAGTCAGCGGATGGCCTACCAAGGTTAGGAATGCATTTATTGGTTCTAGTGTAGGACCAGGAAAGAAGGAAGAAGTTGAGCAAGTGGAAGGCTTCCCGTTGACGAGCAGTTGGTGACCGGCGTGTGGTCTTTCACAGACAAGAGATGCTGGTGGTTGCGCATCGAGATTTGTGAGAGCTGCGTATCAGTGAGGCCTTTGGTGGCCGTTTCTATGATGTGTGTTTTTCCGGACGGGATCTGGGCTTTATCGATGTTTGAGTTCTGACAGAGTGGTCCCGTGTTGTTGTGACCGTTCGGCTTGCCAGGTGTGAGATGTTCCTTGGCGAGGAGTCGACGGATTTATGGCGGTCAGCTGGTAGAGAAGCCAACGTTTGGTAGGTCCGCCGTTCGTGATTGGATCGGTAGCTATTTTTCGTGGCTAGGACTGTGTCTCCTCGATGAGCGAGATGGTGGTAGCAGTGCCATGAGTGATTTTTGTTGTGGCTAGGGTGATACCAGACTTGTGCTTTTGTGTTATGCCTGCTCTGATGATCGATGTGTGCGATGTATAGAGTGAGGTGTTGCTCGTGATCAAAGTCTGGCCGTATCCCTCAGGATCTGTGTTTTCGTGAGAATCGAGGTTTTCAGTGCTGGGGCTCTGACGGCGTTGTCAATTGGTTAAGATGTTCTTCCCCTGTGGCTTGGTGCTAGTCCTGAATTTCGAGGATGAAATTTATTTAAGGGGGGAGAGCTGTAATGCCCCAAATTTTTTGGATATTTTTCGGATCATTTTAGTGGGTCTCGGAGTGTATTTTATGTTTTACACGTAGTTTTTCCTGATGCGCCTTCAGAACTCTATGCAGGACGAACCGTGGTGTTCTCCGACTCCGAGATAGTACCCGCACGTTGTGATCCTCCCGAGGATCACGAAGGTAATTTTTATTGTTTTTTTGAATTTCTAGAATTTTGGAGTTTTTCTATATATATTAACCATTTCTCTCTCTCCCCTCTCATTTTCTCACTCTCTCCCTCTCTCTTCTCTCACGCTCTCTCCTCTCTCCCTCTCTCTCCGGCTGCCGATGGAACTGAGCGTGGGCAAGGTGGGTACGGCACGGGCGACGCACGGGAGAGGATGGGTGAGGATCGAGGCGATGGAGGCACGTGGAAGCTCGGCCGCGAGTTCTTATCCCGGCGAGGCTTTGACGGCGTTCTCCTCGTAGATCAGCATCCACGGCGTGTGAAATCTTCAGTGGAGGTAGGGAGATAGACCCCCAACTTGTGTACTTCATTTCCCGCAAGTTTTGTAGGCCGTGGTGAGCCGAGTGCGTTTATTTTGACGTTTTGGGGAAAAACCATGATTTTGGGGAGTGAGCCGAATCTCCCGTTTTATTGTGTTCTTGGCCGATCTAGGGGTTTATATGCATGCTAGGAGGCTTGGGGATGGATTCCCCTTTGTTTCCCCTTCATCGGGTGATGAACGGGACGTGGAATGGCGTTTTGGGGCTATTCCCGCCGTTCTCGATTTTTCGGGATGTACGCGGTATTACAGTGACCGTTTTTAGCCTAAGCAGTCCTCAGTTAGACCGTTTATCATCCGTCTTCTCGTGTTTTGGTGGTAGCGGTCCTGCGATAGAACGCTATGCTTGGCTAGCGGTCTAAGGCAGACCATTTATCGTGGCTGGGCGGCCATAGGTGGGCCGCCACTTACCCCCTTATGTTGGTTGGATCAACGGTCGCACGATAGACCGCCTGACAGGTTAAGCGGTCTAGGGTGGACCGCCTGGCACTTTGAAGCGGCCAAGGTCCGACCGTTTTGAGGTTTTGACCTTTGAACGCGTCTGGTTGCTTTGCGGTCACGGGATGACCGCCTCGTTCTTGTAGCGGTCCCAAGGGGACCATTTTCTCTTTAGACGGTCTGGGGGTGACCGTTCAACCCCGTTGGCAGCCCCATTGCTATGCGGTCTTTATTGAGGCCGCTTTTGCTTTGGGCGGTCGAATGGCAGACCGTTTGGCTCATTGAACGGTCTGGCACGAGACCGTTAAGTTCTGGGAGTAACGGCCCGTATGGGACCGTTTACTTCTCCTGGCTGTCTAGGCTTGACTGCCTTTGCCTTAGACGGTCTAGGGGAGGCCACCTATTGGTCTTGGTGCCGTTTAGCGTTGTGTTGGTCTCCGGTCGACCCAGTTGTGACCCAGTGGTCAACCTTTGGTCTCGTGAGTGTCCCGGACATCCTATGAGTTCTGTGACCGTGTTTCTGGGATGTCGGGAGGTACCGTGTTACCTCGATTAGTGTGCCCATAGGTGTGGTGGGTTTGGGTGACCCCGTGTGTTCCGGACTTTTGTGTTACGCTTGATCGAGTCACCGTGTATCGGTGTGAGTGCGGTGGGGTTTCCCCCGCATGTCGTGTGTTTATCCGGAAGATGATTCCCGAGTGGGCCAAGTGTGTGGCCTTGGACTGCGAGTCCAGTCGCCCAGCCTGGAGCTGGAGGTTTCCCACCTTTCCTGGGATGGGAAATCGGCGCGATGGCTTGTGAGCTACCTTGGGAATCATGCTTCTATGTTTTACATGAGGGCCGTGTGTGTGGCATGTGGACTGTGAGTCCAATTGTCCAGCCTAGGGCTGGAAGGCTTCTCAGTTCCCTTCCCAAGGGAATGGCCTCGGCAGCTCATGAGCTACCTCGGTATTCATGCTACCGTGGATTTAGACCTAGGGATTACGCTAGATTAACGGCATTGTACCATTGAGTAAGATGGTGTTGACCCTGAGTCTTGTGACTCAAGGACCGTTGGATTTAGTGAGTCTAGAGGACTGTCCAGAGTCCAGTGGCTCGACGCCACTTTGTTCTTCTCGACTTTCATGCAGGGTGCATGTGTGGTTCTCGGAGTTATCCTCGGACAGTGGTCACAGCAGTAACTCCCCACTAGTCGTAGCCTTCCGACACGCGAGTGGTCCCACCAGGGTGTGGTGGCGAGGCTACTGCAGAGAGACGATTTGAGACTGGTTTCTGTCGGGCCCCACGTCTACAAGCCAGAGTCTGACTGAGGGGAAAACCATTCAGAGGGCCAGACAAGAGACGCACGGTCTGTGTGTGCACACGTGGTTGGGGGCAGTTGGACCCTCGCTGACGAGCACGACCCCAGCTAGTCACTTGCTTTGTGGTTACTCGTACGGTGTCCTCATTCCACCAGGGGTTGAGGGAGACACCTGAGGTGCGGTCTAAGACGTCAGTGGATGCATCCGACCTTGCTTCTGGTGGGCAGGTACTCCTGTCACGTGAGACGTGACTCTCCTATTTTCGGGTTCCGTCGACCGTCTGCGAGACGTGGTTTTTTGGACTGTCCGGTGTTTCCGAGGTAGTGGCCAGGGTGCCAGTGGCTTTACCGAGGCTTCGTTCTGTTGGAGTTGTGTGCACGACTGCGTAGTCGTGACGTTACCTTGGATAGCGTGGTCCAGGTTGGCCTTGTCTGGGAAGACAGGCCTTCACGGTAGAGCTACCGTGGGTTTTTGCCTCAGTAGGTGGTGTCAGTGTGGTCCGGTTCCCGATGGTGAGATCGGGATTTCTCTTTTCGCTTGACCTGTACAATAGGAGTAGCTGTAGTGCCGAGTTTTGACTAGCCACCGGTTCGTTGTTCCTACTGTAGTTGTGGCTTTCCTTTCCGCTACTGCCGTTGTTTCTGGTTGGGGTTCCGCGGGACCCCTGTTGAGTCTCTGTTTGGAGACTCATCCCTGCTTTTCAGGTGCGGCAGCTCTTCCTTGAGGTTCGAGGGTGCTGTTCGGAGGTTCGTAGCTGCCAGCTCGCCAGGCCGAGTGTTCACTACTTTAGACTGTACTTTCTGTTGGACTGGACTTTGTTGTTGTAGTTGTTATTTATTTATGTTAATTGTTGATTTGTCCTACTTTATTTCCTATTTTTTTGTGCCTCCACAATCCTTTTAGCCCTTTCGAACCCTCCCGGTTCGTGGGCGGCGGGCCATGATTCGAATGGTATCGGGCTCTTCCCGGTATCCAGATCTTGGGTCGTCACATGGGAGGTCGACACAACTCACTTTGATAACCTATCTGATTGTTGCAGAGCTGATGGGGTTGACGCGTCATGATGGTGAGGTCGATGCATCCCTTGTGACATCCTTCTACAATAGTTTATTTGAAGGTTTGAGGTCGACGTTCTGAGAACCTCAGGTCGACGCAGTCGTGGCTCGACAGAACCTTCGTATGAAGGGTCGACACCATGAGTCGACACCTTCAATTTTTATGTTGATTGCGTCGACGCAGTGAGGCTATAGGGTCGACGCAGCTTAAGACCCATTAGAGATTTTCCTTTCTCTTGTGAACAAGTTCGTGACGCATCCTTTGGTAGGGTCGACGCAGCCTAAGACCTTGCTGAACCTCTTCACAGCTAGCCAAATGAAGAGATGATTCACGAGTTTCTAAATTAATTGGTCAATGACTTATAGTGGGACATCATCAAAACATGATTTATACAACAGATTCACCCTGCACAGATAGAACGCAGATTCAAGGAGAATGCAACTATTGGGTCGACTCACCAAGGTCTGTGGGTCGACGCAGTTTAGCTAATAACACACTGAACATTCAAAAGGAGCAGGTTTTTTCGCAAACCCATTTTTATAAAATTTTAAATAAACATTAATCACGGCAGATTTTACATTTTGCAAGTCATGACAACTAAAATTGCAAACATCAAGAGGTCCATTCAGACATTTTTTTCCATTTAGCTTGAAACTCCAACATCAAAAAAAGAAGATCCATTGTTCACGAAGCACACAAAGGAGATCTATAGTAGCAAGTATGAACAATTTATCTAGATGAATCATGCTCCCCCTGGGAATGTGCAATCAATTGAAATATTTGACATGATCATGATCCTGAATCTTCAGAGGTGGAAGTATGCAATCATACAGACTTGACTTTTATGCTGACTCCCCATTAACTTGTGCATGAACTTCAAAATGCTTTTACGGAACTTAACAAAGGGATATGCAATCCATGACTTATATGAGCATTTGAGCCATATGACTGGGTGGAGAACTTGATCCGAAGATCCTCTCACACATAGTGATAGTTTCCAGTTGGAGTAGATCCAACCATACACAAATCACCATTCTATATACCAAAAGGGTCATAACATGAGAGTGCAGTACATGCTACCATGAAGAGTAGAATTTTCAAATTCCCTTTAGTATGATATGCATGAAAGTGCATGAAACCATGAAATGATGCGCAATATCCACAACACATGCAGACTCACGATATTTGCAATGCATTGTAAACTAGAAAGCAAACTCTCAGACTCCCCCTTTGTCCCATGCTCACAGAAGTTAGGACATGCAAAGAGAAGGTTAAATGTCCACTTGAATGATGAGTTGGATTATATGCAACCAAGGCAAACATTATCAAAAGCAATGGTTAACAATGATAGATAGGAAATTCATATGGTTGCTAAAATTGGGAGTAGCAACAAGCTAAACTACAAACTTGTAAATTATTAACAACAACTCAACATCATATCAATTCCATCATCATAACAGATTTTTCATGAGTTAAGCATATGAACTTCTATATTCTGGTACTAGGTGGAGAACTTAGATCCGAAGATCTCCTCACACAAAGTGTTGTCTTCCTGATAGGTTTAGCATATCATTCTAGCACACACCTTTTGATATACCAGAAATTCAAGATAGATGTCAATCATATGATCTAGTTCAGATATTCAATTTTAACCATGGGGGATTTTCAGCAGTTCATAGAGGAGGTTTCATACTTGTGCAAGATTTATTGTAAGCAGGGAAAAAGATGAACTGTAATGACTAAAAGGAGAACCTAACATGTAGATTTAACATGAATTGAAAATCTTATTTACAAACCTATGCCTTGAGCTTCCATTTTCAGCTGATCCTTTGTTCAGCTCCAAGGCACCCTACAACATAAGTTCTTATTTCACCTTTTTAGGTACCCAAGTCTTATTGGGTCCTTGAGGGTTAGATCTAAGTCTACCATGCAAATCTCCCTTTCTTTCTGCATTCAAGTCATCACTTCTCATCCAAGGACAGTCATCAAACACATGTCCATGTTTACTACAATAAAAGCAGCACACTAAGGATTTGACATTCTTCCTATGTGCATGTGCATCAAACTTTTATGGGAGAACAAGGAAGTTAACATTCTTGGCATGAGAATGATTCCTTCTTTTTAGATGCCAACAATCCTTGATTGTATGGCTAGTTTTTTCACAATGAAAGTAGCAAAACGAAAGGCTTCTTCTGACTGACTATCTAGCCTTAGGGTGCGTAGACCTGCCCTGATGAGTGCGTCGACGCACTGGGCCATTCTCGGGTTTTTGCACAAGAGTGTGCTGAGCACACTTCCTCCCAATGTCGACCTATATATCCCTTGCCCTTGCCTTTTCCATCATTCATTCTGTTCTTGCATGCTCTTAATTCATCATTTTTCATGGTGAAAGACTCATGCATAATATGACCATGCATACCACAATAGAAATAATGAACATTCATTTTATGGGAAACATGGTGTTTGGCATTAGGTTTCCTAGCATGCATATAAGAACTAGCAAAGTTATTTTTCTATTTTTGCTTAAGATTTTTCCTTTTCTGATTTTTGGTTTGATTTTGGTTTTTTCGGGCTGCAGACTATTTTGGGGGACCACTTGAAGTACTGGCTTCACTTGAGCTAGAGACAAAGGAGGTGTACAATTTGCTTTTGAAGGGCATTTTGTTCACTGGATTGTAGCCTAACCCTTCTTTCTAAAAGTTCACTCTAGTTCCCAACAGTCTGTCTAAATTTTCTTTGCCCTAAACAAACTTTGATAGAGAATCATTCAAATCTTTGACTTCATCTTCTAACGAAGAGATTTGTAGTTCAGAATTAACGAGGTATTCCTCGCATGCAGCAAGTTGCTCATTGAGCATGGCATTCACATTTTTGTAGTTCTCAATTTCTAGTTCTAAGGCTTGCAACTTTTCAGAGCAATCATTGACAGCATGCTTGCCTTTTTCAAAGGCAATCGGCTTTTCAATCAACATTTTATTTTGCTCTTTTAGCCATTCATTTTCCTCAAACGGCCTAACATCATGGATCAACCCATCAAGCGTTGTTTGATCATTAGAGATTGATTTAAGTTGGTTTTGAAGTTATCTTTGAATCTCTTCCAACTTAGTTATTTCAGCTTGCAAGGTTCCATTTTCATCTTTCAAATATCTAATGTTTTCTTTATGCAAATCTAAGTCAACCATAAGACTTTCATTGAGCTCCTCAAGAGCGAAACGGTTTTTACAAGAGGAGCTCTCACAAGAGCTGTTTTCAAACTTCTTTTTTAACTTTCTGTTTTCAGACCTTAACTTCTTGTATTGCTTTGCTAACTCATCTTAAGCATCCTTAAGCTCTTCAAAGATAAAGTCTTTTGAGTCAGAGCTTACTTGAGATGAAGACAGATCACTCGACTGATTTGGACTGTCGGCCATTAGGCAGTCATGCCTTTCTTCTTCATGGATCCTAGCCATCCCATTTAGAATCTCCTTGGCAGTGTTGCAGCTGGAAACAAAAGAGAACTTGGTAACACCTACTACAGCTTTTAATAGGTTGAACGCAACAAGATTATCAACATATTTGGTCCTATGTTCAGCAGACCATTCAGATGCATCTGATGGCAGCTCACGAGGACCATGATATATGAGATTCCATAATCTTGAATCAAGGGAGTTAACAAAAGTACACATCTTTCCTAGCCACATGGTAAAATCGGAACCATCAAATATTGGCGGGAAAATCATTGAAACTTGTTCAACAAAGGAGTTCATGATTGCAGGTGCAATAGTATCTGCTCTGTAGATCGTTGGATCTGTTTGGCAGAGAACCTGCTCTGATATCACTTCTTGGGTCCCTTTGGTGTGCCAATAGGACCTAGATGGGGGGTGAATAGATCCTCTCACAATCATTGCCCAATTTAAAAACTAAAGCTACATGATGCCACGATTTGAACACATTGGATACAATACAATGCTCAGGAGCTGGCCGGTCTGATGAAGCAATCCAAGGCTATGACAGTTGGAAGATCTACTACACTATCTGAGCAGTGATCTAACCAGCACAAGAGTGACAGTGTGTGTGAGGTGTGCACATCCATGTGGTCGAAAGGGTGTGTGTATGTGTGTGTTAGAAAAGGAACCAGATGTGCATATGCTGGAGTAAACACTTGAACTTGTGAATGGGGGTAGAGAATATGGAGCAATCACACAAACATTTACAGTGGCATAATGTTTTTAAGGTGGTTCGGTTGTACACCTGCAACCTACGTCCACCCCTTACCAAATTGGTGAGGCTTTACTACACGAGGATGAATCTTCAGGAGGATAGATTCCTCAACACACATGGGGACGACCCCCCCCCCCCCCACACAGACGATGATTCATAGCTTCAGCTAACACACAACTTGACGGGGATGAATCCCTACACACACATGTTGCAACACGCAGCACACACGAGGAGCAAGCTCCTCACGAGGACAAGGTCCTCACGCTGCAAGACTATAGCACATGGGGACAAGCCCCACGGGTACGAATCCCCCCCCCCCCCCCACACACACACAAACACAAAGAAGAAAGACACACTGCAAGTGAAACAAAACACAGGGATAGCTCCCTACAACCACACACGGCTGCATAGCAGCCAAACGCACTTCCGGTCTCTAAACCAGAGTACCAAACACACTACTGTAAACACAACAAAACACACGATTTGCAGATGCGAGGTTGCAAAGGAATAATAAGAAACAAGATAAGGAAAACACTCCATGGTGGCTTTAGACCAAAATCTTGAAGCACTATCAACAGATCTAAACACCAGTCAGATCTGAGCTCTTTTCTTCTCACTTTTAGGGCTGGCTGCAAGGAGGGCTGCTCTCCTTCCTTTTTTCCTCTAGCTCTCTCTCTTCTTCTCTGAGGTAGCACTGGACTGGGTGAATCCAAGTGCTAGGCTGCTCCCTTTTCTTCTCCTCTTTCTCAAAAAATTTTCTCTAAAGGCTCAAGCACTCTCTTCTCTTTTGGCTCTGTTCTTCTTCTGGGCGGCAGCAGTAGTAGCTACTCTTCAAGTAGGAGATTCATATATGTAGAAGAGCTTGGTGGAAGATTTTCCCTCCAAGAGATCTGCATTTGATTGGTTCAATTTAAAATAAGGCTCTTTGACCACTGACCTTTTCCCTAGTGGTGTTTGATTGGTCCAACGTAAATAGAAGAGCAGAGGCAAAACAATTTTCCCTCCAAAATCCTCCCATTTCATTTTTTGGAAAAGAAATGATGGTCTTGACCATGGAGCTCTTCCAGATCATCCTCCTCATTGGCCCATGATAGAAAAGGATGGTCCTCTGTCCTAGGTGCTTTTCTTTAGACTAAAATCCCATTGGGTGTGCCCAAAAGGTTGAGTACCATGAAGGCTGACCTTTCCCAAATTTGGCACGTGCCAAAGTCTTCTCCCAAAAGGTTGTCCTGAAGCCTCAAGATAAAGAGGATAGTTCTCTATCCTATGAGCTTCTTTTCAGACCTTGAAATACATGTTTTAGAAGTTTACATCGCTTATTTTTAGCCTTTGTACGATCTCAGAGAATGTTGCAAGTTTGTCAGAATTAGTCTTGAAGAGCTACTAGTGCGTCGATGCAGCAATGCCATTGCGTCAATGCGGCTTCACAATTCTTCTTGAATTTCTAGCGAGCTGGCCCAGTGTGCGTCGACGTAGCTGGTGAGTACGTCGACACATCCTTTGAAAGTTCGTTGAAACGTGCTCTTTGGGAGATGGCCTTGTGTCGATGCATTGAGAATATTACGTCGACGTAGCTTTAGCTGATTGCCCGTCTGACAATTGCTGGGAGTAATGAGGTCGACGCAGCTATGAAGACCGTTTCAATGCTTCCTGGGAATACATCTGGAGTCGACGCAGCATTGCCATGGGGTCAACGCAGCTGGGAATACATCTAGAATATCTTAAGGCTTAATGATGATGTAAAATTTTATTTTGATGAAATAAAAGTATACTTTGTCATTATCTCTTTTGTGGTTGGACCTTGTTACATACATGCTCTGATCGACATGAGTATTAGGACTCGTCGCGCCTCGATATTCCGCGTCGGGGCGTGACACAAAAGGTTGTCATGAAGCCTCATGATGAAGAGGACAGTTCTCTATCCTAGGAGCTTCTTTTCAGACCTTAAATACGTGTTTTGGAAGTTTACGTCGCTTATTTTTAGCCTTGGTACGATCTCAGAGAATGTTGTAGGTTTGACAAAATTAGGCTTGACGAGCTACTAGTGCGTCGACGCAACAATGCCATTGCGTCGATGCAGCTTCACTAATCTTCTTGAATTTTTGCCGAGCAGGCCCAGTGTGCGTCGATGTAGCTGGTGAGTGCATCGATGCATCCTTTGAAAGTTCGTTGAAACGTGCTCTCTGGGAGATGGCCTTGTGTTAACGCACTGAGAATATTGCGTCGACATAGCTTCAGTTGGTTTCCCGTCTGACAGTTGCTAGGACTGATGAGGTCAACGCAGCTTGATGGTGAGGTCTACGCAGCTACGAAGATCGTTTCAATGCTTGCTGGGAATACATCTGGAGTCGACACAGTATTGCCATGGGGTCAATGCAGCTGAGAGCCGTTTGGGATTTTCTCCCTTTTGTGAATAATGGAGTCGACGCAGCCTCACTATGGGGTCGACGTAGTCTTTGGAATTTCACTTGGTTTGATCTTCTAAGTGATCAAATGATTCGACGCACTCATTGCTCAATCAATGAGCTAATGTTAACTAGGCTTTGTTCATTTTTGTTTCGGTGCATCCCAAGGACCTTTGCATCTGGGAGCTTGATCTAGGATGCTTGATCTAGGATACTTGGTCTGCCACCTTCCCAAACTGCCTTGCTTGCTTTCACTTAATCTTTGCTGGCACACAATTGGAGGTCTTTGAGTCACTTGACTCTTCTGCTTGATCTGTTAACTGTCTTTGGTTTGTGCCTATCTTTGATCTGAACTTAATGCATGTTGACATCATCAAAACCACATTAGACTCATCAATGAGTCATAATCAGACATCATCAAAACTTGGGATACAATAATTCTCCCCTTTTTGATGATGGCAATTATGAGTCATTGATGTCATTGAAATCAACATTCAATGAAAGATAAGCACGATTCAACATTAAGGATGGTTCAACATTCTCTCCCCTGTTAACACTCTTTCCCTTTTATTTCCAATGTCAATGACTCCACATATTAAAGACTTCACAATCCTCTCCAATATCAATGACTCTACAATTCTCTCCCCCTTTGTCATCAGCAAAGAGGGCTTAGATTAAAGCCAATTTCAGAGTTAGAATATAAGCATGATATCAAGAGATTAAAACTCATTTCAACTAGGCAAGCAATAAAGTCAAATAGCATGAGAAGTAGCATTGCCTGAGTTCAAGTATCAAGTCAGATACAAAATCAAGTTGAGCAAGCTTGGATAGCCAAAAGATGAAGCCAATCTATACCAATTAAGGATTTCAAAGGCAGACAAAGAAATTGATACCACTTGTAAAGATTGTGGATTTTTCAAATACCAAGTGGCAATCAACAAGCAGACCTGAGCAAGGAATTATTGTAAGTGGAGAACAATCAGATATAAGCAAGGAGCTATCCTAATACCAAATGGTTGAGAGGGGTTTCAGACTGAAACAATGTTCATAAATGCTGAGTTAGAGATTTTTCTAAATCTTCAATTATAGAGCTACTAATGATAAGCCCTTATCTTTCTGATTGGTTTAAATCTGATGAATTTTGAGTTTCTCAATTATTAATGTTGAAAATTTCTATATTCAAAATTAATAGAAGTAAACCAATATTACATATTAAAGACCTAGGTTAACCTCCTTTCATCCTACTCATTCAATTCCATTAGCTCCTTTGAAAGAAACTACAATTAGTATTGAGGTTAAACACCTTGTGAAGTTTCTGAGTTTATCCATGGGGTGTTACCATTTTCGGATTTTTCTTTTGATACCACTTGTTTTTCATTTCACAAGAGTATTCAGGTGTAGCATGCACCTTTTGACATGAGGATGCACGTTGATCAGACGCCAGCTTCCCTAGTTACTCAGTATAGCTCACCATTCTGCTTCATTTAGAGCATAGGTAGCAAGGCACTTCATGACTCCGTCCAATCCACTTCATTGATGAAGGGACTCAATTGCTCAATGAGTCTTTTACCATTGCTCTACCTTAGAGCATTGACTTAACTACACACCTTTTTACATGAGGATACACATTTATCAGACGCCAGTATCCCCAGTTACTTAGTGTGACTGAAGTCATTGCTTTCATTATGTGCAGCCCTTAAGGAAGTTTTTCAAATTTTCATGATGTTTAAAAATAATACTGAAATGAAGTTCATGAACCAAAGATGCCTTTGTACTTAAAATAAACTTTCAGATTCAAGAAAGCATAGCAGGACACAATATGAAAAATTGGTTTAGGTCCATTAAGTTTGAATGCAGCCATTTTCAAGACATTCACATTTAGCTCATGAAATGATTATACTTAAACCAACACTTTTCATGTACTGGGCAATCATAGAACTCCATAAAAGAAGATTCTTCTTTTAAAATTTACTCTGATAAATGAACTCAGCAACAGATTGAAATTCTCCCAAGAGTTCAAGGCATTCCAAAAAAATTGGGGCAGCCAGCCAGGTATTTGAACAAGCAGATGATATTTTAGCAAGAGAGGAGTTATGCCAAGTTGACAAAAGAGCTGATTTTTAGGAGTTCCAAAAGAGCCATTGAGAGCTACATTTTGATGGATTCAATAATGAGCTCAAAAACACAGCAAGTGAGCACACAAGATATGCAGAAAGTGCAAGAACACTCTTGTGCATTGATACCACAATTTTGTGTAAGATAAAGTCTCCCCCTCAAAGAATGATTTCCGAAGATGTTGCAAGGGGGATACAAAGGAATTTATGCTTATCAGATAAGAGTGATCATTGTTCAATCTGAAGATGAGAATTGAAATAGGTGAACAAGTCATCAGATGAACTGGTGCGTCGATGCAGGCACCTTAAAGGGTCGATGCTGTTGGATGGTATGAGAGGATCAAGAGGGGGTGAATAGATCCTACACACACTTTTTGAACACTTTAAGTGATTAACAAGGCTGAGAGCAGAAAAGCCTATTCAAACTCAGACCTGAACAAAAACTGAAGAGCTATTAGCAGAATGACATGAGATGCATTTAGAAAAAACTTAGAGAACATGTGAAGGTGGGATAAAAGAAATGTATAGCACGTAGCACACCACAACACAGGGTTTTTAAGGTGGTTCAGCTGCCATCGGGCAAGCCTACGTCCACCCCTCCGCAACTAGATGAGGCTTCCACTCTTTGGCCGAAGGAGACACACACACACGCTAGAACCCAGCAGAACACGGGGACAAGCCCCCCCTCACATGAGGACAAGTCCTCAATACACGCGGGGATGTAATCCCACAAAGGAGAAACAAAACAAAAATAAGAAAATAAAAACACACACGCTGCAACTGCAGCTTGCACGGTGACAACCCCCCTACACAACAATGCTAGGTTGTAGGAGAATGAAGAAAAACAAAAGACCAAACACGATGCTGCAAGTGCTGCGATTCTAGACAGAGAAACACACAAGTGGCTGTGCAAAAACATGGAAGCAATGGAACCAGGGCAGGCTGGCTTGGCAACAGATCCTTCTCCTCTCCTTCTCCTCTCTCTCTAATGGAAATCAGAGCAGACTATCTTTTCTCTTCTCTTTTCTTTCTTTCTCAGATTCTGCTCCTTCTCTAAGCATGAAACTTCAGCAACAATGGCAGCTCCAGCAGCATCTATACGTAGGAAGGGGCATCCAATTTATAGGCACAAGAGGCAGGGATATTTCCCTCCAATGCTTTGCAATTTGAATGACTGGAGTAAATAAAAGAGGTTTGACCAAAGGAGCCCGCAACATCTTATGTTCCATGGGCAGAGAGGATGTCCTTTTGTCCAGGGAGATTTTCTTTATAGACACAATCCTTGTAATGCCCCGGGTTTTTTGGATCAATGTTCGGATCAGGATCCGTGGGTTTCGGATCACTTTTGTGGGTCTCGGATTGAGTTTTACGGTTCACGTGTGTTTTGTCTGTCGGACCTTCGGAACCCCGTGTTGGGCGAACCGTCGCGTTCTCTGACTCCAAGACGTTACCGATGCATTGTGCATTTTTAGAGGATTAGGGAGATGATTTTTTCACTATTTTTCATATTTTCTGAAATATTTGGATTTTCTATATATTAAAACCCCGTTTTCCCTCTCTCTTCCTCACTCTCATTCTCCCCCTCTCCCCTCTCACGTTCTCTCTTTCTCCCCTCTCTTCTCCGACGGCCGACGGAGTGAGGCGGGGGCGAGGCGGAGGTGATGCGGGTGAGGAGCGGGCATGGACGGGATGAGGATTGAGGCGACGGAGGCACGGCGAAGCTCGGCCGCAAGTTCGGGGTGCCACAGCGGTTCGTGCGGCATTTTATTGGTGGATCGGCGTCTTTGGCGTGTGAAATCTTCGGTGGAGGTAGGGGGATGGTTCCCTAGCCCGAGTACTTCATTTCTCGTGAGTTTGGTAGCCCGAGACGAGCAGAGTGGGTTTAATTCTTCGTCGGGGTATAAATGCATGATTTTGGGGTGTGAGCCAGATTTAGTGTTTTGATCGCATTTTTGGGGTTTAAATGGGTCCTCTCGGTGCTAGAGAGGTTGGGGACTAGATTTCCCTTGTTTTCCCCTTCACATGGGTGTGAACGGGGCGTGGAATGGGGTTTTCTACCGTGTTTGCCATTTTTGCGCTCGGGACGACCTAGCTGTCCTTCTAGGGACCTCTAGGCTACCTGGCAGCCATGTGGAGACCGCCAGCGGTCCCCTTATGTAGGTTCGAGCCTTTCAATCACGTGATGGACCGCCACCGAGCTTAGCGGTCTTGAGGAGACCGCCAACCAATGTTTAGCGATCAGGGTATGACTGTTTTCACGCCCTAGTTATTCGAGTGTTTCTGGGGTGTTGCGGTCCTGGTTGGACCGCTAGCCGTGGTTTTGCGGTCCATTATGGACAGTCAGGCGGCCTAGTGGTCTGGGTGATGACCGTCTAGGTCCTAGGTGTTTCTGGGTGGTAGCGGTCTTGGCTGGACTGCTAGGCAGGGCTTGGCGGTCCAGGGGTAGACCGCTAGGCTTGGTTTATGATCCTAAGAGGGCCACCAGTTGATTTGACGGTCCAGGGAGGACATCCACCCTATTTTCCGTGTTAGTGGTGTTCCATTCGTGTTGTGTTAGCTCACGGTCGACCCGGTTGTGACCTAGTGGTCGACCTTCAGCCTTGTGGATGTCCAGGACATCCCGTGGGTTCTGTGTCCATGTTTTTGGGGTGTCTAGAGGTACCATGTTGTCTCGATTAGCGTGCCCAGAGGTTTGATGGGTCTGGGAGACCCCATGTGTTCCGAGCTTTCGTGTTCTCGCTAGAACGAGTCGCCGTGTATCGGCATGTGTGCGGTGGGTTATATTGTGTCCCATGGTTTTGATGATAACAAACCACAGTTCATTATTGAATGTGGTGGTGTGATTAATGATTTTCCTTAAGTAATGTTTTGGATAGCTCAAGTGAAGGACACTCAAGTGTCGACCTATCATATGGATGTGTCGACACTGCATGAAGAAACCAAGTTAGAACCAGTTCGATTCGAGCTCTAGAGTGAGCAAGGTGTCGACACTTCCAACAATGTGTCGACACACGTGGAAGAAAAGTGTGGTTCAACCATCTCTGGCTAGCTTCTGTTGTACACCAAGTGTCGACACCCTGAGGAAAAAGTGTCGACCCCTTGGCTCCAGCGCAACGGGCTACATCTCGGATTAGTGCATATGTCCCGACACCACCTAGTGAAGTCTCGGCACGGCTGCACGATTCGCACGAGAGTATGGCGTGCGTGTTGACGCTTGTCCATCGAAGTGTTGACCTGTTCTGCTTGGAAGCCACAGTTCTTCAAGATCGTAATGGGATGTGTGATGCAGGACGGACGACAATCGGGCTAAGACGTACGACGGACTCGATGTGCGGCCAGCACTAGCACGCTAAAGGCAAGCCGTGCGGCTGACCACCGTGGCATTCTCCGGGTGGAAACGTCTCTCAACAGCACTCTAACTAGCCCGACGATCATCCCTTGCGAGGGAAACGTGGGGATCGCAGCAGTTAAGGAACCACCGTCGCCTAGAGGTATCCAGTTCGGGCTCGGTGCTCGACCGGTGCCAAGGAATGGGCACTCACAACTAACAATCACGATGATTTTTAACTAACTATCTGCCCTAATCTCACAAACGCAGCATAATAGACAATACACTAAACTAGCAATGTGAGAGAGGAACGAGTGCGTACCTCCACGACTAGGCGTGGGGAAGAATTCCCTGCCGAATTCAAACAACCCCAATACACACAATCGTTAAAACTACAATTTCAAAAATATTCGCCCACTCCATGCAGGGAGGTAAAGGGCTACAAAGACCACTTTTGGGGTTGCTGGAACTGATGTGACACCAATATGGGGTAGGCAGCAAGCAAACAAAAAAAAACTTAAGATCTAATCCGCATTCACAAACACACAGCAATTAAGATGATAAATCGGGACCGAAACACCGTCGCACACACGCGAGCCCCGGGTGACTATATGATGCTAGAAAGAGGTGATGGATCAAGACCCTTGCTGGTAGAGTGCCAGCAGGGCTAGGGTTGCCCTCCTGAGGGTATGTGGCCCACACCTTTGGGGCTGGCCGGTGCCAATTGGGGCACTAGGTCCCACTCTCTCACTATCACCACGGTGACCACACTATAATGGTGGCTGCGGGAACGAGCACTCACGCACATGCGCAACGGAGCTAAGTCTACGGATATTAGATGAACAAACACTAAAATTACTGGAGCAAAGTTTAGAGCTCACCTGGTTGGTTTGAAGAAACCAACCCCGTTCGGAGACGTGGGCGAGCGGGGAAGTGTGATCCCGCACACTGCGCCGATGTAGCTTGAGCTGCTAATTTCATGAACTACTCCTCACGCAGGAGGGTTGGATTAAGGGTGGGGGAATCAAAATTACATCAAACACTACCTCCACGCAGGGAGGGGCGCTAAGCCGGCCAGGCGGGAGGGGGAAAGTCGCCGAGAAAGACGGAACGGAAGCCGACATGGATCCGCTCACTTGCTGTGCAAGGGGACAGGTTGCCGCTGTTGCAGTCGTATCTCGTCCTCTGGAATTTTGCTGATGACGAGACTTGAGGGAGAGGCTTCGTAACAGGGATGGGGACTCCTCTGATTTTTATCCAATTCTTCTGTCGTCGCCGGTGGTCGTGGTGGAGACTCGAACAGGACGTAGGAATCTGGGGTTGGCAGCTTCAGAATGGATGCAGTAGGATGCAGAAGTTGTACCTTGGGCTCCCGAACTCCGAATATCGAACCGTCGGAGTCGTTGTGTCCGTGGACAAGGCTTCTGCACAGAAAAACTGACAGAAACACCTTCTGAGGTCGGGGTGGACAGCGGCAGGCCGTTGAGTGGGACCTGGTCGATGCAGACTGCAGGAGGCAGACCCGCGCGACTGAGGAAGAAAATTCGGAAGTTGGGCTCCCCGATGCCGAATGTAGTTCTGCTTCTTGATCCTGATCGGGGACAGGGGGAGGAATATCTTTGATGAAGGAACTTTGGTCTGATTCAGCCGTGGTTCGCCGTGGCAGAGTCTGCAAGGTGAGTCTGATCCTCTGGCAGGGGCGGCACCAAGTCAGCCCTGGTTCTGTGGCAGCAGGTTGCAGATGACGTTACAGGCGCTCCCGAACTCCAATTGTCACGAAACCGGTGGCGTCGTCTCCGTGGTCGGAGTAGCTTTCATACGGAGTCAACGGAGCTGCAATCCGATGCCGAGGCTGATCGTGGTACCCAGAAGAAGGGGTCCTGGTCGCTGCAGACTGCCCGAGGCAGACCCGAGCAGTTGAGGGAAAAACGTCACAACTCCGGCCCTCGGATGCCGAATTAAGTTCCGTCTTGTGCTTCTGGTCGTGGACAGATGGAGGAAGAATGTTGAAGAAGAGTCTTCAGCCTGAATCCTTCGCTGTTGGCCGTGAAGCTGCTTCCAACCAGGATCAGGCTGTCTGCAGGTGGGGTCTGGCGCAGTCGGGGTAGAACTGCTCTCACGGGCGGCCACGAACTCGGAATTGGACGATTCCACCTCGCCTGTGAAGAGGACAGGGAGGCCTTTCCAGAATGGTATGCCACGCCCTCAGACGTTGTCGTATGAACTCGGGGCAGCTTCTGCAACACGTACCCAGTTCTGCTACCTGCAGACTAGCAAGGAGGGAGGGGAAGGAGGTGGTCGGCCAAGCAATGGGAGGTGGAATGGGGTGGAGGGGTCGACCCTAGGAGGGAGGGGAAGGTGGTGGACGACCTTGGGAGGTGAAAGGGGTTCTAGGGAAGGGGAAAGGGCTCTTGGGAGGTGGAAGGTTGCTTAGGGAAGGGGGAGGGATGCCTTGGGAAGGTGAAAGGGTGCTTGGGGAGGTGGAGTGGTTAATGGTGAAGTAATGGGAGTCTTGGGAGGTGAAAAGGCTTGCCTAGGTGGCAAGTGAGGTGGCAAGAGGTGAGGAGAGAGGGGAATTCCGAATTTAGAGAGAGAGAGAGAGAGAGAGGAGAGAGAGGGGGTTCGCCCCTAGGAGAGAGAGAGAGAGAGACTTAGAGAGAGAGGAGAGATGCACTCAATGGCTCAAATTTTGCTTAATACTTCATTTCTGAACTCAAGTGGAGTTGGGGTCCTATTTATAGGAATCCCAACATTTACAAAAAGTCCTTGGATAAACTACTAAAAGCAAATAAGCAAGGGGGTTGAGGAAAGAAGAGGTTGCCCATGGGCCAGGCCCATCTAATTGGGCCCAAACGACTTCCTAGCCTAACATACTTAGATAGATAATGTGACGACTTAGGACCATGACTCAAAATAAAGATAAGTACATCAAAATGACTCAAGGAAAGATAAAAAATACATAGCTAGACTTCGGAAATCAAGCTAAACATAATGGCAATCATCCGGTCCCGTGGAGAAGTGAGAAGTGGTAAGCGATGTCCCCATCATACTCCCGGGCTGCAAAGAACTCGACTCTGTCGAGTAAAAATCCATCGTATGCGGAGGAAGCCATAGCGAGGTTGCTCTCAAGTCCACCAAAGGTAGCTGGTCCTTTCCACCAAGCAAGGTAGTGCCCATCCCTTTGCTCCAGACGGCAGTAACCTGTTCATTTAATATCCGCTCCAATTGCTCACGTTGGCCCCTCTGGGTGGGTGGAACTCTCTTATGGGTAGTGACTCTCTCAAGAAGTAGAACAGGCTCAACATTCTCACTAGGTGTCACCGTGGGACCCCTATATGGCACCAAGTCAGCCACATTGAATGTGAGACTTACTCGGGGAGGTCCAACACGTAAGCGTTCGTGCCAATCCTCTTTAGGACCTGGAAGGGGCCTGATCCACGCGACCTCAGCTTGGAGACATTCCCAGGGGAAAGCCTCTCAGTTCTTACCATCACATAATCACCTACGTGAAACTCCTGGCGGCGGCGGTGGGAATCGGCCGTCTTTTTATAAACCTTATTGCTTTTGTTAATGCGTTTGCGGATTTCCTCATGCAACCTTGTGGATGTTGGTTCACTAGTGGATAAAGGGGGTCCTGGACAACCAAATAGGGACATATCATGTAATGGTGTTATGTAGACTCTGATGGACCTAGGGGGACCGGGACATCCATAGATGAGACTATCATGTAAAGGAGTGTTCGATGCCGGGGGTCCTGGATATTCAAATGGGGTTCTGACTTGTGAGTGATCCCTAACATGGTTGACTGCAAAGGGGGGGCCTAGACACCCAGATGTGAACCTATCATGCATCAGTCCTAGTGCGTGAGTGACACAAATGAGGTGACTAGCCTGACCACATGATGTAAAAGATTGTGACACATGGATTCCTATCAAGATGGTCCTATCTGTGAGATTTGGGGGTTTCCACTCATGGGGATCAAAGGGGTCCCAGAAAGTGGACATCTTGGGATGGGTAGATTCCTCACTTCCTAGGTGGATGTCACCCTTGGTCATGGCTCCTATGGTGTGGGCTAAGTTTTGGAATGGGTGGGTTAGGTTTGTCATGGTGTGTGAGGGTAGGAAAAGGTGGGTGGGGGTGGGTAATGAGACTAGGTCCCATGGGTTCTTTGGCTTCCATTGGGAGGGATGGAATGGGTCATCTAGGGGAGAGAACTCTTGGTCCTCATGGTCTTGGGAGAGGTAGTCTTGGCTTAAAATGGTAGGTTGTGGTAGGAAAATGATGGTGTTGGGTATGGTGGGTGGGTATAGGAAGGGATCGAATGTGTCATGGTATGGGTCACTTAGAAACTCAAGGTCCACATGTGGGTGGGGGTCATTCACCTCTATTGAGATTTTTGGGCAAAAGTTGTTGGTGGGTGGGTCAGCCTTGAAAGGATGATTGGGTTTTCTCCCTGAAATGAGGAGCTCCAATTTAAGGATGGCCTCGGGCTCATCGGGTGTGGGAAGAAAGAGAAGGAGGTCGCTGGTGTAGCAACCAACCGTGCAGACCGAAGTGAAAGACCCAACACATGGGTGTAGAAGACCAAGGCTCATGGGTTGGTCGACCATAGGGTTCAACATAGCCGTCAACTCTACTTGCCATGCGAGGCCTTTTAGGAGGTCTCTTAGAGTTTCCACTTGGTAAGAGGATTGGATGGTAGTGTGATAGGTGGAGAAGGGTAGTATGGGGAGGTGTTGTTCCATGGGAGGGTTGACATGGGGCAGGATAGGGTGAACCGGACTTTCCTCTAGCCATTTAGCCAGGGGCTCACTTATGACGAGTTCACTCCTATTTAGAGAGGGTGGTGTAAAAGGTGAAGTTCTTCCCTTGGTTTGGGCAAGGGTTTCCTCCAAGGTGTGGAGCGGTTCTAGGGTGTCCACCACTATGATGTCGGGTGTGGGAGTCATGGGTTCCTCTCCCAAGGAGGTGGGATGGTCCTTTGAAGGTGGAGTGATGAGGGTAGGTGTGTGGTACCCCCGGGGTGGGAGGTAAAGGGGAACTTGGTTTGGGGTCGGTAAGGGGAGAAGTGGAGGCCTAGGTTGGGGTTGGATAGGGGTTGGTAGTGGAAGATGGATGGGTTGAGACGGACTGGGTTGATCAGTTTTGGGAGGGAGGGTGGTGGCCATCATGGGCCTAGGGGAAGTGGACATGGGGTCCACATGGGTTGGAATGGTGTGGGTGGAGTGAGCCATGATGCTTTCTCCTCTTGGGATGGGAACTTCTTGGCATAACCCATGGTTTTGTGATTCATATTCTTCTTCCCATTCGGAGGAGGCCTCATATTCCTCAACCTCAATCTCATCCCTTTGTGGTGTAGGGGTCTTGCTCTCTAAGGAAATGGGAAGGCCTTTTGGCGATGGGGTGGTGTAAGTTGGACTTATTTGGGGTGGTGGAGTTTGAGCCCTGAGGGAGGTGAAGATCTCCTTAAACTCGATCCTTAGTTCTTCTAGCGAATCTTGGGGTCTTTTGGGTGGTGGAGTGTTGGTCCTAGTGGAGGTTCTAGATAGACTGGGCGGAAACGGGGTAGTGGGAGTGTTCTTCAGGTTGTAGTCCTCATGGTAGGAGTGGTCGGGTCGGGGAGCGTAGGTCTTCCTAAGTTCCTTTTTCATGTCATCCCATGAGTGAATGGGTTCTTGCCCCCAAACTCTTCTGAACCTCTCTTTGTGTTCCCACATCTTCTTGGCTTGTCCCCGAAGACACCCCGTGGCCCTGCGGACTCTAGCATGTCCATAGATCCAAGTCCTATCAAAGTGTTTATCCATAGTAGTCTCCCATTTTAGGTAGGCATTGGGATTAGATCCATCAAAACTAAGGTCCCCTTCTAGGATGATGTCCATGAGGAGAGGGTCAATCGGATCCTTGTGGAAGGCCATGTTGGGGGGACTTGACCAATGGGGAGTATACATGATGATGCACGGGGTGGCCCAATGAAGACTCTAAAAGCTTATGCGCCCTAGGACAAGACTTAGTAGAGACAAGTCTAGAACTTGCTCTGATACCAATTTGATGTGACACCAATATGGGGTAGGCAGCAAGCAAACAAAAAAAAACTTAAGATCTAATCCGCATTCACAAACACACAGCAATTAAGATGATAAATCGGGACCGAAACACCGTCGCACACACGCGAGCCCCGGGTGACTATATGATGCTAGAAAGAGGTGATGGATCAAGACCCTTGCTGGTAGAGTGCCAGCAGGGCTAGGGTTGCCCTCCTGAGGGTATGTGGCCCACACCTTTGGGGCTGGCCGGTGCCAATTGGGGCACTAGGTCCCACTCTCTCACTATCACCACGGTGACCACACTATAATGGTGGCTGCGGGAACGAGCACTCACGCACATGCGCAACGGAGCTAAGTCTACGGATATTAGATGAACAAACACTAAAATTACTGGAGCAAAGTTTAGAGCTCACCTGGTTGGTTTGAAGAAACCAACCCCGTTCGGAGACGTGGGCGAGCGGGGAAGTGTGATCCCGCACACTGCGCCGATGTAGCTTGAGCTGCTAATTACATGAACTACTCCTCACGCAGGAGGGTTGGATTAAGGGTGGGGGAATCAAAATTACATCAAACACTACCTCCACGCAGGGAGGGGCGCTAAGCCGGCCAGGCGGGAGGGGGAAAGTCGCCGAGAAAGACGGAACGGAAGCCGACGTGGATCCGCTCACTTGCTGTGCAAGGGGACAGGTTGCCGCTGTTGCAGTCGTATCTCGTCCTCTGGAATTTTGCTGATGACGAGACTTGAGGGAGAGGCTTCGTAACAGGGATGGGGACTCCTCTGATTTTTATCCAATTCTTCTGTCGTCGCCGGTGGTCGTGGTGGAGACTCGAACAGGACGTAGGAATCTGGGGTTGGCAGCTTCAGAATGGATGCAGTAGGATGCAGAAGTTGTACCTTGGGCTCCCGAACTCCGAATATCGAACCGTCAGAGTCGTTGTGTCCGTGGACAAGGCTTCTGCACAGAAAAACTGACAGAAACACCTTCTGAGGTCGGGGTCGACAGGAGGAGGCCGTTGAGTGGGACCTGGTCGATGCAGACTGCAGGAGGCAGACCCGCGCGACTGAGGAAGAAAATTCGGAAGTTGGGCTCCCCGATGCCGAATGTAGTTCTGCTTCTTGATCCTGATCGGGGACAGGGGGAGGAATATCTTTGATGAAGGAACTTTGGTCTGATTCAGCCGTGGTTCGCCGTGGCAGAGTCTGCAAGGTGAGTCTGATCCTCTGGCAGGGGCGGCACCAAGTCAGCCCTGGTTCTGTGGCAGCAGGTTGCAGATGACGTTACGGGCGCTCCCGAACTCCAATTGTCACGAAACCGGTGGCGTCGTCTCCGTGGTCGGAGTAGCTTTCATACGGAGTCAACGGAGCTGCAATCCGATGCCGAGGCTGATCGTGGTACCCAGAAGAAGGGGTCCTGGTCGCTGCAGACTGCCCGAGGCAGACCCGAGCAGTTGAGGGAAAAACGTCACAACTCCGGCCCTCGGATGCCGAATTAAGTTCCGTCTTGTGCTTCTGGTCGTGGACAGATGGAGGAAGAATGTTGAAGAAGAGTCTTCAGCCTGAATCCTTCGCTGTTGGCCGTGAAGCTGCTTCCAACCAGGATCAGGCTGTCTGCAGGTGGGGTCTGGCGCAGTCGGGGTAGAACTGCTCTCACGGGCGGCCACGAACTCGGAATTGGACGATTCCACCTCGCCTGTGAAGAGGACAGGGAGGCCTTTCCAGAATGGTATGCCACGCCCTCAGACGTTGTCGTATGAACTCGGGGCAGCTTCTGCAACACGTACCCAGTTCTGCTACCTGCAGACTAGCAAGGAGGGAGGGGAAGGAGGTGGTCGGCCAAGCAATGGGAGGTGGAATGGGGTGGAGGGGTCGACCCTAGGAGGGAGGGGAAGGTGGTGGACGACCTTGGGAGGTGAAAGGGGTTCTAGGGAAGGGGAAAGGGCTCTTGGGAGGTGGAAGGTTGCTTAGGGAAGGGGGAGGGATGCCTTGGGAAGGTGAAAGGGTGCTTGGGGAGGTGGAGTGGTTAATGGTGAAGTAATGGGAGTCTTGGGAGGTGAAAAGGCTTGCCTAGGTGGCAAGTGAGGTGGCAAGAGGTGAGGAGAGAGGGGAATTCCGAATTTAGAGAGAGAGAGAGAGAGAGAGGAGAGAGAGGGGGTTCGCCCCTAGGAGAGAGAGAGAGAGAGACTTAGAGAGAGAGGAGAGATGCACTCAATGGCTCAAATTTTGCTTAATACTTCATTTCTGAACTCAAGTGGAGTTGGAGTCCTATTTATAGGAATCCCAACATTTACAAAAAGTCCTTGGATAAACTACTAAAAGCAAATAAGCAAGGGGGTTGAGGAAAGAAGAGGTTGCCCATGGGCCAGGCCCATCTAATTGGGCCCAAACGACTTCCTAGCCTAACATACTTAGATAGATAATGTGACGACTTAGGACCATGACTCAAAATAAAGATAAGTACATCAAAATGACTCAAGGAAAGATAAAAAATACATAGCTAGACTTCGGAAATCAAGCTAAACATAATGGCAATCATCCGGTCCCGTGGAGAAGTGAGAAGTGGTAAGCGATGTCCCCATCAGGAACCCAGGTTGATGGGCCACACTCGCAGGAGGCGAGGGACGCGAGTCGGAGCCGATCGGGTGAGCCGAATGGAAGTCGACACGGTTCTGCCCGCGCTGGTCACCCTGCGCAGCAAACTTGCGAAGGCCGGTACGCCAAGATCCAATGGCGGATCGGAGTGCCGTTTATTGGAGAACATCGGACGATAGGACGTAGTTTGTCTACTTCAAAGGGCGTGAATAGATTCTTTCAGATCTGGGCGCAGCAGCAATTACACTCGGCTTCTGGTTTTGTGCACCCAGAACTACACAGTAAGACAATTAATTATAGGAAATTCTGTTGCCGATGTCGGATCGAGGCGCCGTTTGTGGGATCTCATTAACGACTTCCAGAGGAAGAAGTAGTCCAAAGATCTGGCACAGATCTAGACAGGATGAGGCGGAAAGGACTCTGGAAGTCGGCTCTGGTTCTGAGTCGGGTCTGCATAGATCAGCTCGCGCGATCCCACGAGAATCGTCGCCACGATCAGCATAGATCTTGGATCGAGACGAGATCAGTGGCAGTGTGAAGAGGACTCAAAATCCTACAACCACTTTGAAAGGCAGCTCGTGATGGCTTGAGAGGAGATCTGGGGAAATTCAGAATCAGTAAACTCTAGATCTGGACAGCAGGCTCGGGCAGATCTGCGCGCCGTCACGAAAAGAATTGCTGTCGGCGATCCAGAACTCTGATCGATGCAAAACCACCTCTGAAATCTTCCTGACTTGATGAAGTATCACTGGTAATATTCGTTGAACCAGATGATAAGAGGATGGGAAGGATAGAGGGGTGATTCACACGCCCAAGATCAATCCCGTCACAGGATTGGGCAGGGCATCACACCCATGGGGGGGGGGAGAGAATCACTCTCTTAACTCAAAATCCTTTCGCAAAAACTTCATTAGCTTCTGCACTAACATTATACAAGTGTTTAAATAGGTGTTTGGCAAGGGGAGGGGGCTGGGCACTTCGATGGAACAAGGGGGAGGGAGAGGGGTGCGCCTCTTTGACTAAGAGAGGGAGAGAGGGGGAGACAAGGGGACATGGACTCACCTACCTTCACCTACCTTTGAAATTCAAAGGGGAGGGAGGGTAGGTGTCAGCCATTCTTTTGGACCAGCAGTCTTCTCCATATTCCCTTATGGTAAATAAGGGATGGAAGAAAAGAAAATAAAAAAACTAGCCTAATACATCCAAAGAAGGGGGCGCCCCCTTCATGGGCCAAGAATGGGCCAAGTTTGGTCCAAGGTCACCCTTAAGCCCATTCAATCAAGCATGGCTTATGGTCTTTCCCATCTAGATGGCCCATGAAAGAAGGAGGCCCAATTGGGCCTTACATGGCTTATGGATCCATCATGAAGCCTAATGGCCACTCCTCCTTAATGGATTCTAAAGGGCTTTAAACCAAATGACCTTTTAAGAGCCTTACAATCAGCCCAAAATGAAAACCCAAGTAAACATACAAATTACAATCCCAAATTCAATGTAAACAAAGGCTAAAAGTATCCAAACTCAAGCCAGACTATCTCCATTTCAAAGGAAAGCCGATGTAGTCCGATTGGTGCTCCGCATATGGTACTGTCGGTTCGCCGGTTCGTGCTACTCGCTCGTTCCGATGTCCGCACCAATTCTCCCCGGATGGGAGGAACTCGACCCCGTCAAGTAAGGGTTCCGAGGCTTGAGCTCTTCGCATGTGATCAAGGCGTTGTTCATCGAGGGTCATCCTTGCCAACGCACTATGAAGTGTTAGTAGACTCCGTTCCTGGTGGTGCTCACCTGTTCAAACAATATACAATCTATATGCGTGCGTTGGGGCTGGAAGAGGTGGACTCTCGGGTTGTGTGTCACTCACAACAGGATGAGAAAGCCTAAAACTCACTAGGGATCACCGCGGGTTCCGATATGCTACCAGATCCGAAACATTGAACGTCGAACTGACAACAAATTCGTCTAGTAGTTCAATAACGTACGCATTCAAACCCACTTGTTTCGTGACTCGAGAAGGGCGGGTATCGCGGACCTAGAGTTGCTTTACGGCCCCCAAGAGGAAACCGTTCAGGTATGACCCTGATCTTGATGTACTCTCCCTTTTGAACTCACGGGCATGTACCATGCATCAGTTAACTCCTTATACGTGCATGGCTGGCCGTTTATTGGGACACGACTTAATACAAACCATATGCATTAAAGAAAACAAACTGTAGAAACAAACAGACACACACATGACTTTGGACAGACCTAGACACCAAACAAACAATGTAACCCAAAGTTGGGGAACTCTTAGACACCTAACATGAACCTACTGACTTCTAAATGGGGGTTCAGAGGTTCGGGAGGATCACACCCAAGTGCACATCACCCTGGGTACCCGGGTCGGCAGCATGCTCTTCTAAAAGTGCATCAAAATACTCTTCTCGAGTTCGGGATCTGCCACATAGTCGACCTTCACTAGCTCCGGTGTGGCATCGCGGACTGGAGTGTCTGAAATAGCCAATGATTCCCGAGTGGGACACTTGGCCACAAAGTGGCCAATTCCACCACACCTATAGCACTGGTCACGCGGCCTTGTGCTAGAAGATGCTCCACCGGTCATCGGTCCCTTGCCCTTGTCTTCTCGTCAGGCTGGGGGTGATGGGAGCTAAGGTCGGGTAGACAATGTAGGCTGTTGGGGGTGTGGGGTGGGGGTTGGTGCCTGTGGGCAAGGGAGAGGGTCCCTTAGAGGGAGAGGCCGAGGCCTGAGAGTAAAGGGGTCCTGGCGAGGGGGTTCCGGAGGACGAACCACTGAAAATTGACTATAGGAACTAGGTGTGGTCCGAGAGTCGGACCCACGCTGAGGGATGGTTCCCAGTCGCTGGACAGGAGCAAAATCTAACTCAAACTGCTCTAATTCGAGAGCAACTTGATAGGCGGCCTCCAGGGTGGTTACATTTCAGCGAAAGAGTTCGTACTGATAGTGGGGCCGCATACCACGACGGAAGCGAGAAACAGGCATCGTGCTCTCTTCCAAGATGTCACATCGCAAAAAATATTCATCAAACTTTGCGATGTACTCAGACACAGACCTATCACCTTGGGTGAGGTTCTGCCATCGATCAATGAGCCGTTGACAGTACGAGGTGGGAAGATACTTAGTTCTAAGCCTATCCTTCATTTCATCCCAAGACTCAACCGGGGGCTCTCGACGCTGATAGAGCAAGCTCTCCACATTGCGCCAATAAGTTTGCGCTTGCCCTAACAACTTCATTTTTGTAAACCTGACTCTCCGGAGGTCCGTCATTTCGAACCACTCGAAGTACCTATCCATACCGGCCTCCCAATCGAGATAGGCCTTTGGGTCCAAAGACCCGTTGAAAGTGGGAGAGTCTGCTCGCACGGTCCTAAGGACTCTATCGTCCTCCTCATCTCTTGGTTGATGAAAGCCATGACGGCGTCGGCCATTCCCCCCATACGCATTATCGGACCCATAGTCTTCTAGACCAAGGTCACGATGTTGTGGTTCGATGGCCTGTTGCCAAGCGTTTTGAGGAGCGGGTGGGGGCTGGTTTTGGGTTGTGGGAGCGTCCTGGACTTGGACCATGGGAGCGGGTTGGCCTTGGGCCACCGCGGGAGGAGGTGCGGGTGGGCCTTGAGCCGCTCCCGGGGGGTCCCCGTGTGACAATCTATCTAACCATCCAACTAGATCTTGGACAGATCTGTCGGAGGTCTCCATGCGTCCCTCCATTGCCCTAAGGTGACCATTCATATTATCGGAGAAATTCCGAAAGATAGCCTCGGATTGGTCCAATCGAGCCATAATGGCCATCATTGCCTCATGTAAGGAGTGGAAGTCTCCCGGGGGGACATCCCGTGGGTTAGCCATAGATGCGGGGCGATGGTATTGGGTACCACGCCGGGTGGGCATGCAAAGACACGAAGGTTGGAATGCACTAACTAGGAACCTAGACTTAAACCAAGACTCGGTACGTGGCGGAGTTAATCGATCCGAAGATCACTCGCGCAAGTGTGCGGCCTTCCCGATAGGCGTAGCCTAACGTGTGCGACTTAGATGATGATTAAACGTAAATGACACTTTTTTTTTGCTTTAAACACCCTAGACTCAATTGGCGCTCTGATACCAATTTGATGCGGGACGGATCACGACCGGGCTAAGACGTACGATGGACTCGATGTGCGGCCAACACTAGCACGTTAAAGTCAAGCGGGGCGGCTAACCACTGTGGCGTTCTCTGGGTGGAAACGTCTCTCAATACTACTCTAACTAGCCCGAAGATCATCCCTTGCGAGGGAAACGTGGGGATCGCAGCGGTTAAGGAACCACCGTCGCCTAGGAGTATCCAGTTCGGGCTCGGTGCTCGACCGGTGCTAAGGAACGGGCGCTCACAACTAACAATCACGGTGATTTGTAACTAACTATCGGCCCTAATCTCACAAATGCAGCATAATAGACCATATACTAAACCAACAATGTGAGAGAGGAACGAGCACGTACCTCCACGACTAGGCGTGGGGAAGAATTCCCTGCCGAATTCAAACAACCCCAATACACACAATCGTTAAAATTACAATTTCAGAAATATTCGCCCACTCTACGTAGGGAGGTAAAGGGCTACAAAGATCACTTTTGGGGCTGCTAGAATCAGGATTGACGGGCCACACTCGCAGGAGGCGAGGGACGCGAGTCGGAGCCGATCGGGTGAGCTGAATGGAAGTCCACTCGGTTCTGCCGGCGCTGGTCACCCTGCGTAGCAAACTTGCGAAGGCCGGTACGCCAAGATCCAATGGCAGATCAGAGTGCCGTTTGTTGGAGAACGTCGGCGACAGGACTTAGTTTGTCTACTCCGAAGGGCGCAAACAGATTCTTTCAGATCTGGGCGCAACAGCAATTACACTCGGCTTCTAGTTTTGTGCACCCAGAACTGCACAGTAAGATAATTAATTATAGGAAAATTGGTTGCCGATGGCGGATCGAGGCGCCGTTTATGGGAGCTCGTTGGCGACGTCCATAGGAAGAAGTAGTCCAAAGATCTCGCATAGATCTGGACGGGATGAGGTGAGGCAGACTCTGGAAGTCGGCTCTGGTTCTAAGTCGGGTCTGCACAGATCAGCTCGCGTGATCCCACGAGAATCCTCGCCACAATCAGCACAGATCTCGGATCGAGAAGAGATCAGCGGTAGTACAAAGAGGACTCAAAATCCTACAATCACTCAAAAAGGAAGCTCCTGATGGCTTGAGAGGAGATCTTTAGAAATTTAGAATCAGTAAACTTCAGATCTGGACAGCAGGCTCGGGTAGATCTGCGCGCCGTCACGAAAAGAATTGCTGTCGGCGATCCAGAACTCCGATCGATGCAAAAAAACCCCTGAAATCTTCCTGACTTAATGAAGTATCACTGATATTTTTTTTGTGGAATCAGATGATAATAGGATAGGGAGGATTGAGGGGAAAGTCACACGCCCAAGATCAATCCCGTCACAGGATTGGGCAGGGCATCACACCCATGGGGGGGGGGGAAAGAGAATCACTCTCTTAACTCAAAATCTTTTCACAAAAACTTCATTAGCTTCTGCACTAACATTATACAAGTGTTTAAATAGGTGTTTGGCACGGGGAGGGGGCTGGGCACTTCGATGGAACAAGGGGGAGGGAGAGGGGTGCGCCTCTTTGACTAAGAGAGGGAGAGAGGGGGAGACAAGGGAACATGGACTCACCTACCTTTGAAATTCAAAGGGGAGGGGGGGTAGGTGGCAGCCATTCTTTTGGACTAGCAGCCTTCTCCATATTCCCTTGTGGTAAATAAGGGAGGGAAGAAAGGAAAACAAAAAAACTAGCCTACTACATCCAAAGAAGGGGGAGCCCCCTTCATGGGCCAAGAATGGGCCAAGTTTGGTCCAAGGTCACCCTTAAGCCCATTCAATCAAGCATGGCTTATGGTCTTTCCCATCTAGATGGCCCATGAAAGAAGGAGGCCCAATTGGGCCTTACATGGCTTATGGATCCATCATGAAGCCTAATGGCCACTCCTACTTAATGGATTCTAAAGGGTTTTAAACCAAATGGCCTTTTAAGAGCCTTACAATCAACCCAAAATGAAAACCCAAGTAAACATACACATTACAAGCCCAAATTCAATGTAAACAAAGGCTAAAAGTGTCCAAACTCAAGCCAAACTATCTCCATTTCAAAGGAAAGCCGATGTAGTCAGATTGGTGCTCCGCGTATGGTACTGTCGGTTCACCGGTTCGTGCTACTCGCTCGTTCCGGTGTCCGCACCAATGTGTCGACACCCTATGTGTAAAGTGTTGACACGTTCATGATCGCCCAGAACGGACCTGAAACCGGAAGCGTCCACTTTCCAAGATCCGCAACGGATCTTGGAGGATCCGCTCGCACTTTCAAAATCGTCAAGAAGCTCACCTGTCAAGAGAGTTTATTGTCTGGCAGAGACATCCTCTGAGATGGTGGTACCATTACAGTTTTGGTTCCCTACCTACCCATGTACTAGCATGTCGGCAGGGAAAAGTCAACTATGCTAAGGAAGCTAATCAAATAATGGGGATGCGACATTTTGGGTGTGGCGTCTGCTGTGGACAACGTAAGAGATGCCGTAAGCCACTGATATAGCAGGAGAAGGAGCTCCAGTCCCTGCCAGAGCTAAACATAGAGAAAAAGAAGAAGGCGAAGAGCAACCGGAAGATAAGGGAGGATAGATCTCTCCTTCCTGGTGTTGATGAAGCGAGGGCAACGAAGTAGATCTTCTTCTTCCATCTCAGGAGCTCTCAAAGTAAGGGAGACAACATCCATCTACAGCTTCATCTAGTGGGAGTGAAAGCTGAGGAGCTTATCCACCGTTCCCCTTGCGGTCGTGGTGAAGACCCAAGAGAAAGACAAAGAGAAGCCAGGCTTTGTCCATTCCTCTCGAGACATGAGTTTTCTTCTCCTATAGAGTTTCTTTGTCATACTCTGTCTGGTCCTTCTTTTTACAGCTTTGTTTTTTCTTTGAAAACGAATATTCTTACTTTGTTCCCTACCTATGAGTAGGAAGACAGATGGTGTGTTCACTGGTCTGTGGGTTTCAGGGTTGTGTACCCTCAAGCTGTTTGGCAGCGGAGTTGAGAGAGTGTATCTCTCTGTTGGAAGCTGTGAATCAGCGGTAGTGCATTGGCACTAGTGAAGCCTCACCGAGTTGTTTGAGGGGTGGACGTAGGTCTCTGGATAGAGACCGAACCACCTTAAAACTTTTGTCTTTTGGTTTTTCTTCCATTGGGTACTGACGCTAGATGCTTGGTAGCAACACTTCTGATCATCATCCGTGCATCTAGCCTGTTAGCTATCAACTATCTCTTGCCTTAATAGTCTTAGTTTTGTATCTAGTTTTTATTTTCGCAAAGAAGGGCAAAAAGGGGCTGATCTATTCACCCCTCCCCTCTAGATCTGCTTATCACCACACATCACATGGTATCAGAGCTAGTCTCTTTGTATGTGGTCTAACGACCTTGAGAGAACTGGTGATATGATGACTAAGAGTCCTATGTCCGAAGGGCATTCCATATATAGACCTCACTTTTTCTCTGGAACAAACTATCCTTACTGAAAAAACCGTACGCAGGTCTTTATCAGAGCACAGGATCATGAGGTCTGGCAGGTGATTAACAAAGTTCCATATGAGTTGCTTCCCGAACCAGAAGAGGAAACATGGACCAAGGAGCAGATAAGAAGATCCACTCTGAACTAGAGTGCCATGCACATAATGCAGTGCTCCTTTCATCCAACAGAATACTCAAGAGTGTAAACTTGCGCAACTGCAAAAGAAATGTGGGACCACCTTGAGGTAATATATGAAGGGACATAGCAGGTACGTGCAACTAAAGCAAACATGTTAGTGTCTGAATATGAAAAATTTAAGAATGAAATCTGATGAGTCTATTTCAGACATGTATGGTAGGCTAACCATGCTCCCTAATGGTTTAACTGAGCTAGGCAAGACCTACTCTGAGCAGGAGATTGTGAGAAAAATATTAAGATCCCTCACTCCTGCATGGCATACAAAGGCCACAGTGGTCGAAGAATCAAAATTGTTGGCTATCATCAAGGCAGAAGAACTCATAGGGTCCCTGATGACCTATGAGATGAATTTGAGGAACAAAGAGGCTGAAGTGAGTAAGAAAAAACGTTTGGCTCTTAAAGCAGGTTCAAGTACCAAAGGCTTTTCTGATGATGAAGAACCTTCAAGCAGTAACTTTGAAGAGGATGAAGTTGCAATGCTAACAAGAAAGTTCAAGAAGTTTCTAAGAAAAGAAAGGTGAAGGCTTCACAAAGTGGAAGCCTCAGGTAAAGAGAGGTTTCAGGCCAAAACCTGAAAATGATAAAAAGTTTGACAAACTCGTCTGCTACTCTTGCAGGAAATCTGGACACATCAAGTCTGAGTGTCCAGAGGGAGCCAAGAGAACAATGCCCAAGTGGAAGGGCAATAAGAAGCATGCCATGGTTTGTACCTGGAGCGACGAGAAAGAAACTGAAGATAGCTCCTCATAAGAAGAGAAATATGATCTCTGCTTAATGGCCAATGGAGAAAAGAATAGTGAGGTGAGCTCTCCTTTTGAACATTTCACTACGGATGATTGGGGAGAGGCTAACTTTGAATTAATGGATAAGTATGAAGTGTATAGAAAGGAAAACAAAGCCCTAAAGAAGAAAATCGACTCCATTGTGCATGATCAAATCCCTAATGACAAAATCACTTCCCTAGAAACCGAAATTGAGGATCTGAGAAAATTGAACAAAAATCTAGAAGAAGGAAAGAAAGAAATGAGGGTTTTGAAAGATGAAAATGAAAGCCTAAGAGATGAAATTGATGAGCTAAAGACAAAGATGCAGAGCTATGTAAAAGACAACAACCTATGCAATGAAAAGGCTGATGTTGTCACTGAAGTAAACACCCAACTTCTGAAAGAAAATGAAAAGCTTCTAAAAGACTTAACTAACAAACAGAATTCCTTAGAGAAATTTGTTGATGGGAGTGAAAGCTTGAATGTTCTGCTTGGGACAAAAATGAACTTTAACAGGGAAGGGCTAGGATATAATCCCACAAAGAAAAAGTCAATTGGTATGAAAACAACAACCTTTGTCTCATCCTATGAAGCATCAACTTCTAAAATAACTCCGAGCCTAAACCAAGAAAATGCTAGAAACAAAGGAAAAGAGAAAGTGGGAGAGCCCATGAAGAACAACCTTGTAAAACCCAAAAAGGCTCGCCAACAGCAACACCAAGCAGGCCGACACCTACCTAATTCCAAGTTTGCACGTCCCAAGGGTAAAAAGAACTTCAACAATAGGATAGGTCGAGACTACCCAAAGGACAGGTCGACACCTTCATGGTCAACCACCCGTCAGTTCCCCAGGTTTGAACCAGCAGGTCGACACTCTACTTACAGGGACCCGACACCTCACTCAAACAGAGACCGTTATAGATGGGTAGAACGAGAGACAGGTCGGCACTTTCAGAACAGGCGGCCAACACCTCTCTCATCTAGAGACCAGTATAGATGGTCAGAACAGGGGAGAGGTCGACACTTTGCCCCCTACAGGTCGATACCTTCGTGGGTCTGGGGTAGTTATGAACCCTACAGTCATAGGTCTACCCAACCTCAACACCCTAGGTACTATGACACCTCCTATACCTCCAGACCAACTAATTGGAATAGATGGTCCAACAAACAATCCTCCTCTAACATTCCAAAAAACCATAAAGCCGAAGAAGCTAAAAGAGAGAGAAGGAATGTTAAAGAATAAAAGAAAAACTGGAACTTCCAGCAAAGCAAGACAAATAATAATGTTAAGAAAGTCTGTATTTCAAAGTCTATGTTATCTTGCTTTACAGAAATGAAGAAATTATTGGGACCCAATTGTCCTTTGGTTCCAAACATTGTCACTTAAATTCCTTGTGCAGGAGTGTCTTGCAGCCGTGCACAATCGCTAGTATCTTGACAGTGGCTGCTCAAGACAAATGACTGGAGATAGAACCAAATTCTATCTCCTGGTAGAAAAGGAAGTTGGACATGTCACGTTTGGTGGGAACAACAAAGGAAAGATCATCAGTACATGTAAAGTTGGTAAGAACCCCTCCAACTCAACTGATAATGTATTGCTTGTTGATAGTCTAGAGTATAATCTACTGAGCATAAGTCAGCTATGTGATAAAGGTCATACTATAGTCTTTGACTCTAATGAATGTAGGATCTTGCACCCTAATTCAAAAGAAACCAAGTTTTCTGGTAAAAGAGTCAACAATGTGTGTATGATTGACTTAGATGACCCTGCTCACATAAATCTTTATCTTGCTGCACCTAAGTCTGAATTAGCATGCTTGTGTCATCATATACTAGGTAATGCTAGCTACAATACCCTTCATAAATTGGTGAAGCATTCAATTGTTAAAGGTTTGCCTGAAATAAAATTCAAACTGAATTCTAAAATTTGTTATGCATGTGCTCAAAGAAAAAAAACCAGAAAGTCATTTAAAATCAGAACTGGAAACCTATCATCTAAACCACTTGAACTAATTCACATGGACTTGTTGTTCCAACCAAAACAGCTAGCTTAAGTGGTAAAAGATATGGCTATGTTTTAGTAGATGACTTTACTAGATTCACTTGGGTGTTTTATCTTGCACATAAAAATGACGCATTTGATGTGTTTCAGGCACTCTTCATGCAAGTAGAGCAAGATGGTAAGTTCAAAATTTCCACTATACTTTCAGACCACGGTGGTGAATTCAAAAATACTAAATTTGTTAATGTTTGTAGGACTGAAGGAATAAATCATAGGTTCTCATCACCAAGAACCCCTAAACAAAATGGGGTGGTCGAAAGGAAGAACAAAACTCTCATAGGGATGTCACACACAATGCTTGTTGAAAAGTAACTACCAAGGAGATTTGGGGCAAAAGCTGTAAACACTACATGTTATATCATCAACCGCTCAATGGTAAGGCCACTCACTAAAATGACTCCTTATGAGTTGATCAAAGGTAAGAAGCCATCTCTTTCTCACTTGAGAGTATTTGTTTCAAAGTGTTTTGTTCACAACAATGATAAAAGAGTTTTGGACAAATTTGAGCCAAAGAGTGAAGAAAGCATTTTTCTTGGATACTTAGATTGGTCTAGAGCTTATAGAGTATATAATCTTAAGGCCTTATGTGTAGAAGAGTCCCCTCACATCACTTTTGATGAGACTAATCATGACAATACTTGCAGGGAAGATGATGGTGGGGAATTTTTGAACATAAGAAGAACATAAGAACTTCCACCTGAGGAGACACAAGAAAATGAAGATCAAGGAGAGTCAAGCAATGCTCCGGTCACTAATGGAGATGAAGGTAACACTCAAGCTGATTTAAGAGTGTTAAAAGACCGTCCCTTAGAAAACATCCTAAGTAATCTGCATGACCAAACTAAAACTAGGTCTCATTTTAGAATCATGGATGAAATTGAACAACTTGCTCTTGTGTCCCAAATTGAACCTAAAAATATTGTAGAGGTCTTAAAAGATGACAACTAGATAAATTCCATGCATGATGAATTAAACCAGTTTGAAAGAAACAATGTGTGGCATCTTATTCCTAGGTCCCAAGAAAAATATGTCATAGGTACTAAATGGGTCTTTAGGAATAAACTAAGTGAAGATGGCAAGATAATAAGAAATAAAGCTAGGTTAGTGGCTCATGGGTATAATGAAGAATTTGGCATAGATTATGAAGAGTCCTTTGCCCTTGTAGCCAGAATGGAGGCCATTAGAATTTTGCTTGCCTTTGCATGTTCCCATAAAATCAAACTACAGCAAATGAATGTTAAAAGTATCTTTTTAAATGGTTTGATAAAAGAAGAAGTTTATGTAGAGCAATCCCCCGGTTTTGAATGTTCATATTTCAACGATTATGTTTATAAGTTGGACATGGATCTATATGGCTTGAAGCAGGCACCCAGAGCTTGGTATGACAGACTAAGCTCATTCCTCACCGAACAAGGGTATACAAGAGGTAATGTAGACCAGACACTATTCACCAAGAGACAAGGTAAGAACATCTTCTTGGTTCATATTTATATAGATGATATAGTGTTTGGGTCCACAAAATCTCAAATGTGTGAGGAGTTTGCTAAACTCATGACTAATGAGTTTGAGATGAGTCTCATGGGTGAGCTTCCCTTATTTCTTGGCTTGTAGATACATCAAAACAATGAAGGCTGTTTTATCAATCAAGCCAAATATGTGAAAGAGTTGTTGAAAAGGTTTGACCTCACCAACTGTAAATCATTAGGAACTCCAATGGGGACTACCACTTCATTGGACGCAGATGAACAAGGTATACTTGTGGATGCAAAGAAGTATAGAGGTGTGATCGGCTCGTTACTCTACTTAACTGCATCTAGTCCAGACATTCAGTTTAGTGTTTTCCTTTATGCTAGATTTCGGTCTAGTCTTAGAGAATCCCACTTAACTGCTGTCAAGCGTATCTTTAGATACCTTGCTGGCACTCAAGATCTGAGATTATGGTATCCTGCATCCTGTGAGCTTTCACTCATTTCATATTTAGATGCAGACTATGCTGGTTGCAAATTGGATCGCAAGAGCACCAGTGGCTATTATCAATTCTTGAGTGGGTGTTTGGTTTCTTGGGCCTCCAAGAAATAGCACTCAGTTGCCCTCTCCACTGCAGAGGCAGAATATGTTACTGCAGGGAGTTGTGGCACCCAAGTACTATGGATCAAACACCAACTCCAAGACTATCTAATAGATCTTGGATGTGTTCCAATTTTATGTGATAACACAAGTGCTATAAATCTTGTAAAAAATTCAGTCATGCACTCTAGGACTAAGCATATAGAAATTAGGCATCATTTCATTAGGGATGAAGTCCTTAAAAATCATTTTGAGCTCCATTTTGTTGAATCAGAAAATCAGATTATAGATATTTTCACAAAACCCTTAAGTAATGACAACTTTTCAACATTAAGGAGAGATCTAGGTCTATGTAGACCTCAATCAACTCAGGTTTGAGCTATTCACTCCTTTTAATGCACAAGTTACTTGTCCTTGTTATGATGTTTGCAAGCATATCTGATTTGTCTAGAATTGGTCTATTGTTTGAATAAACTATTTCATGAATGGTGGTCACATTCAGGGGGAGCTTGTGTGCATCTTGGTTGTTGTGCATTTCATATCATACTTTTGACCACATGGTATCTAAAATGTTGAGTTGTGGAAAGTCAGGATACGCCTGTCAAGAAACTCTCATCATGCGTGACGACTGACCTCCGCCAAGTACCGTGAGTCAGAAATGCATATTGAGATCTGTTTAGTTAATCTTGAGTGCATGAGCATGTTTAAAGCTTTAGCATCAAATAAAGCACTTCTCATTGGCAGTAAGAAGAAAAGTTCTTTTGGTGGATTGTTGAAATCAGAAAGTCAGAGGCACTTGTGTCAGAAATTGGCAGAAGCATCTCAGAAATGGATCAATCAAAGACAAATAGAATCAGAGACTCTAAATATGCAAAAACACTTGAATAGGTCGACACACTCACAGGAAGTGCCGACACTTGCAGGCCAATCCTCAATGTAAGTCTGTGCATGGTTACCCTCTGGCATAATCAGGTCCGTGCATATGCGACAAGGTCGGTGCAATGCTAAATCTCACTCTAGGCAGGTCGACACCCTCACAGAAAGTGTTGACACTGTCATTCAGCCACTCATGGGTATGAGACCCAATGGAGAGTCATTCTGTTCACTCATCCTTCCTATCACTGCCTTCTTCATTTCCACATCAAATCTGTTGCCTTTTAACCTTTTCTCAGTCACCGAGCATTAATTTAGGGGGAGTTGAGAATGTTTTTAATACTTCTTACAACCTTGGCTAAGAGTTATTTTGGACTACCTCTGATTATGAAAATGGTTTATTGTTTATGATCCTCAATTTGGCTGATAACTGTGTTAAGTTGCACCATATTTGCACTCATAATAGGGTTAAAACATTCATCAAGTCTTTGCAAATAACCATAGCCTAAGCGTCTGAAAATTGACTGTAAAAAGGCTCTTTGGTTTAAGAAATGCTAGCATGTATTGTCCCTAAACAAATTCCCTAATGTGAATCCACCTAGAGAATACGCCTTCTAACACCATAGTGCAATAATCTCAGAGCAGTGGCATCATCTTCAGAGAAATTAGACCTTGCATCAATGAAATGCAGATAAATCTAGTCATGATGAAGACAGCTAACTCTGATGAAAAGAGAACAGAAAGATAAGCCACACTGAGTAACCAGGGACTCTGGCGCCTGAACAACGTGTTTCCTTGTGTCAAAAAGTGAATGCTATATCAGACTATTTTAATTTAATCAAAAAAATGGTTTGGGGCTGAATCTATACTTTACTTCAAAAAGAGGGGGTATTTTTGTTTATCTTCAATACTTGCTTCTTTTTCTCCCAATCTTGCCCAATGAACTTAATGAGTAGGATTAATAGGCTTGGTTGACACCTCAGACTTCACTTCAATATTTTCATCTTATTATTTGTTGCAAAACATGATTTTTTCTTAATCCTTTATTCTTCTAAATTGAGCTTATATGCTTTAAACTATTTAAAATAACGACAGGGGTATTTCAACAATTCTTATCTAAAAGGTGCTCTTTTTCAAAATAAAAACTCTCAACTTTACCTTTTTAACTTGACAGTGATCATCTCGTTTTCACTTCAGCATTTCAAACCCTATTTCTATCGCACACCCCTTCTCCAGAGCGTCTGCACCTCTCAACGCGAGGTCAACACCTTCCTCCCTCTACCCTTGCAGTGGATCCTAGCCCTCCAGCTAGCTCCGTCTCTCTGCTGCGACGCTCTAGCAACCCACTACTCCTTTCTTCCACCCTCTCCATGGCTCCTCCGGTCACCCGCGGCAAGAGGAAGGATGCGGACACATCCAAGAAGGCCACCTCTCAAGCCCCTGCAGCAAAGAAAGCACACAAAGAAGGGCGCTCAAAGAGCATTGAGGATAGACTAGCTGCTGAACCAGCCATAAGGAGGGCTGCAAAAGCACAGGGTTCTAACAGCGACAAGGGCACGCCACAAGAACAACTGGCCAAGAGGAAGCGTCTGTCTGCAACTAAAAAAGGGAAAGGAAAGGTACAACCAGCATCCCAGCAGCCCAGTGCAACTTCCACTGTCAGGGATGAGGAGAGTGACCCCACAAGAATACTGTTTCCTAGGTATGTGGATTTCAGTGACCATCACATGCTTGATAATTTTCCTGAACTACTTCCCCTCCTCAAATTCCAAGGATGGAAGAGGTTTCTGTCCGAACATAGGGTGTACTACCCATTCCTGGTGCAACAGTTCTATAGAAACGTAGTCTATGATCAGAACCGCAAAGCCCTTAGGACTGAGGTGAAAGGGGTCAAAATCAAACTTTCAACAAAGCTTCTTCACAGAGCTTTACATATTCCTCGAGATGGGCTTATATAATCAGAATTTGACATTGACTTGTCTGCCGCCTACACCATCCTGAGAGGCAAGCCCAGGAACCCTCAAGATGAAACCCAAACTCTTGTCAAATACTTTGACACCAATAGGTTTCCTCCCTTACAACGTCTCCTGCACCACATGTGTACAACCATGATTACTCCACAAGGGGGTGGTAGGAGTCGGTTAACAAAAACCCAGTAGTTCATTTTCTTTTGTCTGTTCAACAATCATCAGATCTGTCTTCCCGAGATTATTCTACAGATTATGGACAATTGTATACGGAACATGAGAAGTATGCCTTATGCTGCACAGCTAACAACAATATTTCAGAAGGTTGGAATTCTTCTGGACAATGAAAAGTCAAAAGAAATCCCCAGGAGCAATGTCTATTGCATGAGATTCATTGAGAATTGCATGCATTTTAAGAAAGAAGGTGACAGAATTATCAGGAATCTGCCCGGGCATTTACCTGAATCACCAATGCAGCCAGTTCAACAGGAACAACCTGCACAAGATCAGCCGGACCAGCCAACTATAGATGAGCATCTAGAACAACATGAAGAATAGTTCCATATGGATGCTCACTTTGATCAGGAACAACAGCAGCAACAGGATGTACCTCAGGACACCTATGTTAGTCCCATCATACCTTTTGGGACTCTTCCCCCTCGGACACCTCCATCTGACCCTACAGTTCATAATGAAGAAGAGGCTCCTCCTCAATTCCACACTGAAGCCTCATCATCAAGAGGCCCAGCCTTTGGTGCAACTAGAGGTCTGATGGACATTCACCTTGCTCTCATCCAATTCTTAACAGCACAATTTGGTAGCATGAACTCATCCTTTTTACAGCTCAGTCTGCAAGTGGAATGGATGGAAGCAAGACAGCTTCACTATGAGCAAGTCTAGACCAGCAGATGTGAGAAATTTGTCGCAGACAAACACAAGTCTGATGGTAAACTGTCTACATTGATGCACTCCCTAATAAATATGTGTGAAAGAGCAGGGAGAGTCATGAAAAGACTACGAGAAATTCATGCTGAAACCCAAGAAAAAATAGGTGAAATGGTCATGCATGCTTATGACATCCGTAAAGATCAAAGCAATCTAAACATTAAGTATGCAAGGCTGATGGACACCTCAACACATCTCGCAGAACAAGTTGCAGGAGGAACCTTATCAATCAGAGAAGAAGTGGCCGCAGGGACGACTCAACTTGTCAATGCCACAGCTAATCTGGAAAGGACAGTTCATGCCAATACAACACGGCTACTTGATGCATCCAACTGGATGAAAGGAAAGGTGTATGATGACTCCAACAAGCTCCTTGATGCCTCCTCAAAGCTTGCAGAAAAAGTCCATACTGATACAACACGCATAGTGAACAGCACCACCCAAGCTGAAGCCAAAATGAATGTTGTGTACAACAAACTTGTTATGGTTGGTACTGAAATTCTGGAACTGATTCGTCTGCATAAAGTCCAACTCCAACGAACCTTGGCTGACACTGGTGATGAATGGTGTCCTCCTCCTCAGACAGAAGCAACATCCTCTCGTCTCCCACCGCAAGAAACCCAACAGAGAGCACAAACAGAGTACATCTGTGACATGTTAAACACCTGGCTGCGTGACATCAATGAGAATATCAAGACCATTCACAAATTTGTTAAACACAGAGATGAGATACTTACTCAGAAAGTTGACTCTCTTGCTGCCATAGTTATGCAACTGCAGCATCAGTTCTTTGAAGCCCAGAAACTTCAGTATCCAGGCAGCCCCAGCTCCAGCACATTGCCTCCACCACAACAAGCACCTCCTTCACCCCGTCCTTGCTGATGCCAAAGGGGGAGACAAGTCCAGTCCGTTATAAGCATCTCTGTTACAAGCATTTTGCATCTAGTTAGGTCATGCATAGTCTTTGATGGATGTATATGAAATCATTTTTGTATATCATTGGAAAACATTTTGCCTAATTCATGACCTTGTATGAAACTTTTGTTTGGGAATGAAAAGGTTGCTTTGGAAATGCTTATGAATGCTTGTAAATAATGAACCATGGTTGTCATCATCAAAAAAGGGGAGACTGTTGTGTCCTCTGGTTTTGATGATAACAAACCACAGTTCATTATTGAATGTTGTGGTGTGATTAATGATTTTGCTTAAGTAATATTTTGGACAGCTCAAGTGAAGGACACTCAAGTGTCGACCTGTCATATGGACATGTCGACACTTCCTGAAGAAACCAAGTTAGAACTAGTTTGGTTCGAGCTCTGGAGTGAGCAAGGTGTCGACACTTCCAACAATGTGTCGACATGCGTGGGAGAAAAGTGTGGTTCAACCATCTCTGGCTAGCTTCTGTTTTACACCAAGTGTCGACACCCAGAGGAAAAAGTGTCGACACCTTGGCTCTAGCGCAACGGGCTACATCTCTGATTAGTGCATATGTCCCGACACCACCTAGTAAAGTCTCGGCATGGCTGCACGATTCGCACGTGAGTATGGCGCGTGTTTCGACACTTGTCCGTCGAAGTGTCCACATGTTCTGCTTGGAAGCCACGGTTCTTCAAGATCGTAATGGGATGTGTCGACACCCTGTGTGTAAAGTGTCGACACGTTCATGATCACCCAGAACGGATCTGAAACCAGACGTGTCTGCTTTCCAAGATCTGCAACTGGTCTTGGAGGATCCGCTCACACTTGAAAAACCGTCAGGAAGCTCACCTGTCATGAGAGTTTATTGTCTGGCAGAGACATCCTCTGAGATGGTGGTACCGTTACAGTTTTGGTTCCCTATCTACCCATGTAATAGCATGCCGACAGGGAAAAGTCAACTATGCTAAGGAAGCTAATCAAATAACGGAGATGTGACATTATGGGTGTGGCATCTGTAGTGGACAACGTAAGAGATGCCGTAAGCCACTGATATAGAAGGAGAAGGAGCTCCTGTCCCTGCCAGAGCTGAACATAGAGAAAAAGAAGAAGGCAAAGAGCAGCCAGAAGATAAGAGAGGAGAGATCTCTCCTTCCTGGTGTTGATGAAGCAAGGGCAACGAAGCAGATCTTCTTCTTCCATCTCAGGAGCTCTCAAAGTAAGGGAGACAACATCCATCTATAGCTTCATCTAGTGGGAGTGAAAGCTGAGGAGCTTATCCACCGTTCCCCTTGCGGTCGCGGTGAAGACCCGGGAGAAAGACAAAGAGAAGCCAGGCTTCGTCCATTCCTCTCCAGACAGGAGTTCTCTTCTTCTATAGAGTTTCTTTGTCACACTCTGTCTAGTCCTTCTTTTTACATCTTTGTTTTTTCTTTGAAAATAAATATTCTTACTTTGTTCCCTACCTGTGGGTAGAAAGATAGATGGTGTGTTCACCAGTCTGTGGGTTTCAGGGTTGTGTACCCTCAAGCTATTTGACAGCAGAGTTGAGAGAGTGTATCTCTCTGTTGGAAGCTGTGAATCAGCGGTAGTGCATTGGCACTACTGAAGCCTCACCGACTTGTGTGAGGGGTGGACGTAGGTTTCGGGATAGAGACCGAACCACCTTAAAACTTGTGTCTTGTGGTTTGTCTTCCATTGGGTATTGACGCTAGATGCTTGGTAGGAACACTTCTAATCATCATCCGTGCATCTACCCTGTTAGCTATCAACTATCTCTTGCCTTAATAGTCTTAGTTTTGTATCTAGTTTTTATTTCCGCAAAGAAGGGCAAAAAGGGGCTGATCTATTCACCCTCCCCTCTAGATCTGCCTATCACCACACATCAGGTTATTCACGCACGTCATTGGCTTTCCGGTAAGTATTTTTCGAGTGGGCCGTGGGTTTGGCCCTTGGACTGTGAATCCAGTCACCCAGCGTAGGGTTGGAGATTTCCCGCTTTTCCCTTGGATAGGGGATCGATTCGGCGGCTTGTGAGTTGCCTTCGGAATCGTGTCTTCGTGGTTTCAGACCTAGGGATTTGGCTAGATTAATGACGATGTGCCGTCATGTGCAACGGTCTTGACCCTAGTCGTGTGACTCAAGGACCGTTGGGTTCATTAGGTCTAGTGGACTGTCCAGAGTCTGGTGGCCTCGAGCCACCTGTTACTCCGTGTTACTCGTGATGGGTGAGTGCGTGATTTTTAGTGTTCACGTTTTGTGATCTCCCACTAGTCGTAGATTTCTTGCGTACGCGTGTGCGGACCAACTTAGGAGTGGTGGAGAGCGTGACCCGAGAGAGATGATTTTTAAGCTGGTTACCATAGGGCCCCTCGCCTTTGCAGCCTGCGTCCGACCTAGGGGGAAGAACCTATTAGAGGGCCTGACTTTGAGTGCATAGTCTGTGTGTACACACGTGGCTGGGAGCATCAGACCTGCGCTGACGAGCCGACCCTAGCTAGTCCTTGTTTTGTGTTCCTAGTTATTGTACGGTGTCTCTGTCTCCGCCTGGGGCATCGCAGGGAGACAGCTGAGGCTGCGGACTAAGTCGTCAGTGGACGAATCCGACCTGGCTTCTGGTGGGTAGGTACTCCTGTCACATGACGTGAGATTCTTACGGCTCGAGTTTCCATTTCACGTCTACGAGACGTGGTTTTGCATGCAGTTTTCGGGTGATTTCCTGAGGTAGAGGTCTATGGTTTTCGGTGAGCATCACCGAGAGTTTTCCCTAGACAGTCTAGGGTTCACGGCGGTGAGGTCGTGACCGTGTCTACCCTGACCACGTGGTCTTGGGTTGGGCCTTTGTCTGTGAGATAGGCCTCCAAGAAAGTGGTGTCATGTTGGTTCTCATGGTAGTATAGCCAGAGGTTTCCCTGTTAGTCTGGTAGTCCCCTGATTGTGAGATCGGGGCATATTTTCCAGTACAGTAGGAATATCTATAGCGCCGAGTTTTTACCGGCCACTGGTTTGTTGTTCCTGCTGTTGTTGCTGCTTTCCGCTACGCCCGTTGTTTACGGTTGGGGTTCCGCGGGACCCCTACTGAGCCAGTGATAGGAGGCTCACCCCTACTTTTCAGGTGCGGCGGTTCTTCCTCGAGGTTCGAGGGTGCGGTGTGGAGGTTTTTAGCGCCAGCTCACCGGGCTGAGTGTTCACTCGGTGTTGGATACATTTCTCTACCCTGGACTATACTTTTGTTGGACTGGACTTTGTTGTAGTTAGATTATTTATTTCTGTTAATTGTTGAATTATCCTGCTTTATTTCCTATTTCCTTGTACCTTCACACTCCTTTTAGCCCTTCCAAGCCCTCTGGCTCGTGGGTGACGGGCTAGGATTTGAATGGTATCGGGCTCTCCCCGGTATCTGAATCTTGGGTCGCTACAATCCTTGTTGGCTGACTCCAGGAGACAGGACTGCAGAGAGGGAGACATCTCCTAGAAGCTGTACTGACAGATATTTTTTGTCCGAAAGGTTGCTCTGGAAACTTATGATGACAGGGACATTTGTGTGTCCTAGGAATCTTCTCCGCTGCTCAAAAATTGTGTTTTTATAGGATTACAGTTGCTATTTTTGGTTCCTGGATGATCTAACGTGTTAGACAGAAATAGCCTAAGAAGCTTCTGGGAAACAACATGAGGTCGACCTCCTGTGAAGGTGAGGTCGACGCAGCCTTGGAGAATCGTGTTTGCAAGGGCTTCTGGGAGGAGCTTGAGGTCAACCTCCTGTCGATGTGAGGTCGACGTAGCCATGGAGAATCGTGTTTATAACCACTTCTAGAAGGATCCTGAGGTCGACCTTCTGTAGATGTGAGGTCGACGAAGCTCACTTTGATAACCTGTCTGATTGCTGCAGAGCTGATGGGGTCGACGCGTCATGATGGTGTGGTCGACGCATCCCTTGTGACATCCTTCTAAAATGGTTTCTGTGAAGGCTTGAGGTTGACGTTCTGAGAACCTCAGGTCGACATAGTCGTGGCTCGACAAAACCTTCGTATGACGGGGTCGACACCATGAGTCGACACCTTTAACTTTTATGTTGATTGCATCGATACAGTGAGGCTGTAGGGTTGACACAGCTTAAGGCCCGTTAGAGATTTTCCTTTCTCTTGTGAACAAGTGCGTTGACACATCCTTTGGTAGGGTCGACGCACCCTAAGACCTTGTTGAACCTCTTCACACCTAGCCAAATGAAGAGATGATTCATGAGTTTCTAAATTAATTGGTCAATGACTTAGTGGGACATCATCAAAACATGATTTATACAACATTCGCCCCCCTTTTGATGATGGCAACTATGAGTCATTGTACTCACAGTTTTAACAACAAATTTTGGTATGCAGCGCACAATCATACAAATTTGAACATAAGTTTCATGAAGCACAACATGAATACATGAAGGAGTCAACATGATATGCAATGGACACATGCATACAACAAATGATGACTCATCAACAAAACTCTCTCTCTCCCTTTGACATACTAACTCTCACTCTCTCCTTGACATCAGTAAAACATGAGGGGTGCCAGAGAAAGAGAAGTGTAGAGTATGAGATGTGGAGAAAATCTCAGAAGAGAGATTCAAAACTAAGACACATGACTGGATCTGCTCCAAAAATAGATATCTCCCAGCACACAGCATGTCATGGTAGTAGAGTATGAACTGATGAATTTAAAATCAGGAACTTTTAGATGTGTCAGAATTTAAGCAACTAACAAACGAGTACTCAAACAAGACTACTAAAGGTTATGCACACAAGATAACCGAAGTCCTGGATAATCCCCGCTCAATCTAACTTATGAGATCCAATGACCTTTCAGGATTAACTACCATGAGTATTGAAGCCAAACAAGCTGGAATTGTGAGAACTTTTTTGAACATGCACCTCTGATTTTCACAGTGGCCATACTGACAAACAAGTTCAACTAACACCTTTTTACGTGAGGAATCACATTTGTTAGATGCAAATGCCCCAGTTACTTAGCGCAGTTAACTGTCATGCCTCATTTTGATCAGAGATAACTGGCCACTTCATGCCTGACCCACTATCACTTCATTGGTGAAGGGGTATAGTTTCTCAATAGACAAGAGCCATTGCTCTGTTAAGACCTTCTAGCTTATTTTTTTAAAAAACTCTACTAGATCAGAGTTAGTCAAGACATTATCTTTTGACGTGAACCACCTCACGTCCTAGGTGAAGTGCATCCGGTTACTTAGTAAGCCTTAACCATTGCTCTGCAATGAGTGCTTTGGAAAAATCTCACTCGGTATAGTCGTTTGATCACAATACTCAATAGAAGTACATCAGCGAAAATTGTCAATGAAAATGCATAAGCAGACCATGGAACATTAGAACTTATAACATGAAAATCATCAACAGAAGTAAGCCTGTGGAGTCCCTCCTCCAAGTTGCTAGATTTCAGACTTCAGGAAGTTGTTGACTTTAAGCCTTAATTCATGAAAACAACCATGATAAAAAGAGAATGCAGGACATTGATTTCAGAGAAGTCAGTCAACAAAACAGTCTTAGAAGGGAATCTCCCCTTGAAGTATTCCACATGGAAGTGAAGGGATGATTAATGAATAGGACACTCTCCCCCTCAACAATTGCAAGGAATGGCATGATAGAGTGTATTCACAAACAATGTGTGGCAATGATGAGAGACGGGAAGTTAGGACATTAAGAAGAGAGTACCACTCCTTCAAAGATGCAATCCATATGAATTGAACAAACTATGAAATGCTCAGAATGTTGACAAGAGCGTCAACCTATTTATAATAGTGCGTCGATGCATAACGGACTCACAGAACAGAGATTTTGGGTGATTTGAACTGTGGCGTCGACGCAGGCCTATCAGTGCGTCAACTCACTGGAGGTAGACATATGAGAAACTTATAATACAGTAGATTTTAACTATGAACCGGTTTCAAGAAACTTCTATCAACTCCCCTCAATCCATGGACACTAAAATGCAACAAGTAAGGACCCTTGGTACTTCGCGGAGTATCTTCTCATGCATAATGGGTGTTTTCAGATAGGGTGTGCCCATCCTTTCACACACCACCATTTCATATACCATTGGGTCATGCAGATAGAGAAAACAATCTACAACAAGTGAACAATGCAACCAACTAATCATGCAACAAAGACTCCCCCTAATATAGGTAACCAGTGACCTTATGAGCTTATATGACTATAACCATGCAAGCACACTCAAATGGGGGGTCTACATGGACCCAATTCTCTTCGTAAGGTAGAAAACATGTCATTGCTTAGAGGTTTAGTAAAAATATCTGTAATTTGCTTCTCAGTTTCAATGAAATGGAATTCAAAATTCTTTTTGCTTACCTCGTCCCGGAGAAAGTGATGCCTAATTTCAATGTGTTTTGTGTGGGAATGCTAGATGGGGTTTTTAGTGAAATTCATGGCACTTGTGTTATCACACAATATGGGTGAGCATCCAGGATCTACTCCATAGTCCAGGAGTTGGTGCTTTATCCACTGCACTTGGGTCCCATAACTACATGCTGCTACATATTCTGCTTTAGCAGTAGATGGGGCCACTGAGTGCTGCTTCTTGGAAGCCCAAGAGACTAGGCACCCACTCAAGTACTGGCAATAGCCACTAGTACTTTTTTGATCAAGTTTACACTCAATATAATCAGCATTAGTATAAAAAATTAATTCAAAATAGCATGATGCTGGATACCACAGCCCTAAGTCATGAGTGCTAGCAATGTATCTTAAGATCCTTTTCACAGCAATGAAATGAGATTCTTTAGGATTAGCTTGAAATCTAGCACATGTACACACACTGAACTGAATATCAAGCCTAGAAGCAGTGACATATAAAAGAGACCCAATCATACCTCGGTATGTTTTGGAATCTACAGATTTACCGTTCTCATCCGCATCTAGTGATGCATTTGTTCCCATGGGCGTGGATATGTGTTTGGCATCCTTCATTCCAAATCTTTTCAGAACCTCCAATGTATATTTGGACTGATTTATGAAGAATCCTTCCTTCGTCTGTGTGATCTGCAGTCCAAGAAAAAATTGGACTTCTCCCATGAGACTCATTTTAAATTCCTTTGTCATAAGATCAATAAATTGTTTGCACATGGTAGAATCAGTTGAACCAAACACTATATCATCCACATATACCTGTACAATAAGAATGTGGCCATTCATTACCTTTTTAAAGAGTGTTTGGTCAATTTTGCCTCTGATGTAGCCTTTCCTGGTAAAATGTGCACTGAGTCTATCATACTAGGCCCGTGGAGCCTGTTTTAGCCCAAACAGTGCCTTGTTCAATTTGTAAACATGGTTAGGCAAATCAATTTGTTCAAAACTAGGGGCTGTTCTACAAATACCTCCTCTTTTATCAAGCCATTCAGAAAAGCACTCTTAACATCCATTTGTTGAAGTTTTATACCTAGAGAGCATGCAAATTCCAGTAGAATTCTGATTGCTTCAAGTCTTGCAACGGGGGCATATGATTCTTCAAAGTTAATGCTAATTTCTTGGTTATACCCCTTAGCTACCAGCCTAGCCTTGTTTCTAGTGATTGCCCCATCTTCATTTAGCTTGTTCTTAAAGACCCATCTAATCCCAATAACTTGCTGGTCGGTGGGTCTGGGAACTAGATTCCAAACTTGGTTTCTTTCGAATTGACTAAGTTCTTCATGCATGGCATTAACCCAATTTTCATCTTGCAAGGCATCTTCAATGCTATTGGGCTCAAATTGAGAAACTAATGCAATGAGGCCTTCATTATGTACATCTTTATGAAATGACCTGGTCCTAGGGGGACCATGAATGTTTCTTATGATGTTTCGGACATGATGATCTTTTAAGGTTTGAATATTTACAGAAGACTCACCTGGCAGAACTGATTGGACAGGGTTTTCGGTCGACCGACCAGTTACCTATTCTGTAGTTGGCGGTTGACATCCGTCTCCTACGAAGGTTGTCACGCTCTGAACCGATAGTAGTGAAAACTACTCGAAACATGGCAGCGAGCAGTGATGAAAAAGTAGAGCACAACACAAGAGACATAATAAGACTAAAAAAATAACAAAACTACAATTTTTATTAATATCAAAACTCTTATTACAACTTATTGACTCAACTTACAATTAATGTAGAACAAGAAAGAAAAGACTCAATACATGACTAGACTCAATAAAATAAAAGGACATAGACACAGATCCTCTAGTGCACTCAACACTCTTGTCCTTCCCCGTCCAATTGAACATGTTCATCATTATTACCCGAAAAATGTTAAGAGAAACTATGTGAGCAAAAATGCTTAGTAGGAATTACATCACTATCGCCTGGCAGAATATAAGTGATTAACTAATTAACCAATATTGCTATGCCATGAATGATATAAAATCATAAATCAATTTGAAATACAATATATCGATCATAGGTGGCAATCAATAACGAATTTCAATGTCAAGGACAGATATGAAGCTCAAAAGAAAGGGAACAATCCCAAAACAGAATCAAGGACAATATAATAGTATAAGATAATGAACATATGATCCAGATGAACATAACTTATAGAATTAGCCAGAATATATCAAAATTCCAATAACATTTAAGCAGGATAATAGAGTAACATATTATCAGAATATTAGTTTAATAGAATAACATAATATCAGGATAACAGAATAATAGAATAGCAAAGGTTGGTGCAATGCCACACCAAATTTTTTTCCATGGTTTATAGAATGGACTTCCGTTCTACCTGGCATTGGTTGTTAGTGGATCCACAGCCCTTAATCATTACAAACCTTACATATATGGCCAAGTGAAGTCAAGGAGTTATGTTCCGGAAATATAACGAATGTAATTCCAAAGGGAAATATAATGACACAAGTAAAATAGATGATATTCTTGATGGAGATCAAGTCAACAATACCTTAAATAATAAATTCTCAGACTTATAAACCATAGTCAAACTGAAGAAAACATGTTCATAAAATTGGGTTATAAACGTGGCCATGAATAGTGTTGCAATCGGACTTAACACGGTTGGTTGTAAGGCTGCAACCAGAGCAAGACGATCAAGACGACAGTGAGACAGTGGTCTTCATAGAACACAGTCAGGAGGTCAACCGTGATCAGGATTGAACGTGGTTCCTGATCAAACTGCGCTCAGAACAAAACAAATAGAACCCAAACAGAACCTCGTTCTATGGGTCCAAAGGCTGGTTGAACCTCGACCTACACTAGTAGGATGAGATTCTCAGTGTTTTCAGGACTTTTGTGGTACAACTAGCTCGGCGTCCTTGTGAAAATCTAAGGCTTGCGGAGACTTACGGAGGCCTCGATCAAGAAAGTTCTACATCGACAGAAGGAATATCCGGCGGAGGGTTCTAACTTCACCAAGAATTGGGGTTCAAGTGAGAAACAAAAATAAATCAATAGCAGTAGGTTAATATCACCAAAGTGACAAACCTTCAATCAACGAAGCATGATATATCACATGATATAATCATGAAATCATCAATCAATGTAAACTAACATGTGAGAGAGTTAAACCATGCAATGATGAACAAATTTCAAGTTAACAGGAGGTTATCTACTCTTTTAACATGCTACGAATAGTGAAAGCAAGATGAGTTTATAGAATCAAAGGATGAAGATGAGCACGGATCGTGCAACTTAGATGATGTGGAGACATGATAAATATGCATCTAGACTCAATACCACTAACATAACATGTTGGAAAGATAATAGGGTTTCTAGAAACTCATGACAGAACGCGGTTGTAGACGCCTAATTTTGGACATCCCGCAGACCATGTCTAGCCATCATAGAAGCGACACTTTCTCTTGGTTGATTGGGAGTGTGGGGTCTCACCCTTGTCTAGGTAGGCTCCCACCTTGTCCCTTCGTGAATTTTTTGAGGTACTATATACATTTTCTGCATTGATCTCTAGGCGACCATGGTGCTGGCCGCCCAGATCCCAAGGCGGCCAGACACCTGGCCGCCCAGCCAAATCAAGACGGCCAAGGAGCTATCGGCCCATACCTCAAGGCAGATAGACTGCTGGCCGCCTAGTTCCTCAACACGGCCACAACCTTGGCCGCCCAGCCTTCTTTAAACGGCCATCGACCTTGACGCCTCCTGGCAACCGCCCATTAACTCCACGTTTCCGCCCACTCCGGCCGGGCACATCCTCTGAAATTGTTCCCGCTCAAGGGGGTCAAGGCACACGTAGACTTACACGTCCTCATCTCCAGTTGAATCAATCTTCGAATGTTTTGGGAGAGAAATCCCCCACATACAAAATCCCCGTTCCGAACCATCTCATGGGGTGTTGGACATTTTGGGGAGGAGGTGAGGCTGGCAACTTAGTGACCCCAGAGAGGGAGCTGTGAGGGCGAGAGCATCTTCCCCAACGTTCCCCTAGAAGCATAACTCAAAGTCAAAGAGCTCCACTACGGAAGAGTTTCATGTTCTCGGAGGCAGCCATCGACTTGGCCGCCTACCGCCTTTGAATGGCCACACAGTTGGCCACCTTCTGTTGGTTTACGGGCAAACACCATCTTTCTCCCTTCATTCCCATATCTTGCTACATTTTAGTTCATTCTACTGCATTCATGCATACTAGATTTGCCTAGATCCTTATTGCTAAGAGGTTTTCTCCCAAAACATAGGGAAGGCGGATGGTCGAAAGTCTCGCACATCCCCCTTCCCGATATGATAGACCCCATTTGTATGTTTTATTTACTTCTCTAAGCATATAATGCATTTCCACAGTCTAATGGTCTATTCTCTATTTGTTGGTTAATTTGCAGGGACTTTGTCATCGACTCATAGAGCTCCCTGTTCTTGGCCGGCCGAGAGCGAGGACATAGGAAGAACCCACATCTCCCGTTCCTAAGGCATTCATGATCATCCTATTCCTGTGAGGCTCAAGTATAAGTCTCTGGTGATCACTCTATTTCTATCTTTCTAATCTGTGCACTATAGACATCAGCAACATAGTTCGAAAAGAGGCTCACGCTCACACGTCCCGCTACCTTTCCGGTGCCTACAACCTTCTAGCGATCACGGTGGGACCCTCTTGCTCACTGTAAGATTTTAGATTGAAGTTTTCTACATTTTTTTCCAATAAATAGCCTTTTATTATTTTTTATTCGATTTTTAACTGCTCACTGCGCCTGTTTTGTGCTTGGCGGACCGGCGGGGCCAAAATAGGTGGCGACCAGGTTTCTGGCCGCCCAGGTCCCAAGGCGGCCAGAGACCTGGCCGCTTACCATCCTAGGAGGCCAAAGACCTGGCCGCCCAGGTCCCAAGGCGGCCAAAGACCTGGCTGCCCAAGTCCTCTGAGCGGCCATCAAGTTGGCCGTCTCCCGTTCGCATTTTTGCTTCCATTTTAGTGTTGTTTGCGTAGGTTAGCTTCTGTTTTGCATATTTTTTGTTCTATTTGTTCTAACATTGTAGGTTTGAGTCTGGGGTGGGCTTAGGAAGAGCCGGTATCACACGTATTAGGAACAACTTCCCATGGATTTGGACTCTTCACCCGGGGATTCGCACTCGGGTGTAACTAGTCCTTCGTAATTGGGAACCTCTGTAACTCCCCACGAACCATGGATTCCCACACGGTCGTCAGGCCTGTTGTACCTTGAAGTCCTATTAGATCTCCCAAGAGATTTGAGTGAGATTTACCTTAGGATTATCCCGGAGTTTGGCCTTGATCCCCCTAGAAACTTTCATTCTCATCTAAGAGGGGACAAATTTAAATCGTACTAATCGCGGGATTAACCTAAGTTAAAAACTATTGGGCACGTTGCTTGAATACAAGATTGCTGTTAGATACCATTAATTCAATCCTAATTGGCCATAAAATTCCACTTGAATCTCTAAAAATTTATTAGGTTGAGTTACAATGGACCAATGTTATTCTAACCTGCATGTTGTTGATGAGGATGATTTTAAATTTTACGACACACAAACCCGGCTTGATGTCGAGGAAGATACACCTAATGCTTTCATTGGGATGTGTCAAAGTTCACAAATTGATATAGGTCAAAGCACAAATAGTGAAGAATCATCCTTCAAAGTCAAGAGTTTATCAATGTCAAAACCCCATCAATCTCCTCAAAGGAAGACCAAGATCTAGCTAGAGTACTATCTCGATATGCCCCTAACCATTTGATTGCTCTAGCTTCCCTAAGAAGATCACACTTCACTCCTCACCCCTTTCCAAGGAGATCTCCAATTTCAATGCCAAACTAATTCAATAGGACTCCTTTCCATGTTCCTAGTCAACCTAACCATCCTCTTCACCCCCAAGGGGTTGCACCCTCTCCAATATCTCATACGATGCCTAATGTCAATGCACCCCTTAAGCAATCCAACCTCATATCCTGACAAGAGGTGGGAAGTATCTCCGGAAAGTGGTTGCTAAAAGTCTCCCTAAACCTCAACCTCACTATTTCACTAGCTACTGCAAGCTTTCGAATGCTTATTTTCACCCGGGTTTCAAAGCCCCCAAATATCGGAAGTATGATGGTTCCACCAATCCACATGAACATCTTTCTTGCTTTCTAATGGATTCTCACCAATGGCTTTACGATCGGGTCCTTCTAATCCATCTCTTTCAAAAATCTCTTGAAGGAGAGGCCCTTAGGTGGTTCTTTTCACTCCCGGCCATTGATCTTATCAACTTTGACATTGTGTCTGAGCATTTCATCACTCAATTCGGCCACATGGCTAGTGTAGCTCCCACTCTCACGGACCTTATCATAGAAAAGATAAAGCCCGATGAGGACTTCACTCAATTCGCTAATCGGTGGAGAGCTATGGCTTCTAGGTCTTGGATTGCCATCTCGGAATCTCAAGCCATCACTATTCTAGTCAATAACATAACTCCTCAGCTCCGTGCTATCTTGATGCTTAGTGAATTTCACACATTCGCTCAGCTCTACAAAAGAGCTCATGTTGTCCAAGCTCAACTCAAACACTCCTCCTTTCCATTCTACCTTGACGATTGTGATGTCCCGACCTCAAAAGGGGAAAGTGCTGATGATCATATCAATGCCTTCCATCAGCCCCCCAATTCTACCTACCCCATGGTTGCCACTACAAACTATAGGGTGCCAACGAGAAGTGTGGGGGATGTCCCTAGTTCCTTTCCTTTCCATCAATCATCCCTTGTTTCATCTGACACCCGAGAAAGGTTAGCCATGGTTAGAGACAACCGTGAATCTAGGCTAATGGAAACAGGATAACATTGGCAATATGATGAGGAAGAAGTGGTGAATGACCAACCCATAGTGCACTCGGACACAAGAAGCATGATTGGCCATGGACAGGGGACAAGACCTTTGGTCTTGATCCGACCCAAGAGTGAACCACCCCAACAAAGCCAAGACACCCCTCCTTCTACTCCAAGTCCACCTAAAGGGGCAAGCCCCTTAGTTCTTATTCTGCCTAATGGCTTATCTACTCGGCAGTCAAATCAAGGTGTCTCTTCTCCACTCATGGCAGAGGATCACTCAACTTCATCCACTTTTCACCAAGGCACCTCGCGGGAAGAGCTACTATCATCTCTTGATTTAATCAAACCAACTCCTACCCTAACCATGTTGCCAACTCAATTTGAACCAGCCCCTATTGTTGATGAGTCTTTTGTGACCCCTACCTCAATTGATCTAGCTCTGATTCAGCTTCCCCAATATGAATCCATCCCCTTTGAGGAGTCAAATTCTAGATTTACTCTCCCAAATCAAGATGTCATTCCAAATACCCAATCAAGCTCTCAACATATCCCTAACCCCCAGATTGCTCCTACTCTAGAAATTTTGGTCGACATCTCTACGGTGTTAAACCCAACCATGATCATGTCATCAAAGGACAAGGAGCCCATTATCTCCACCTTGGATGTCCATCAAGCTACTCCTTCCTCCGAATCCTTAGAGTCACCCGTACCTAAGGAGAAACCTCAAGATATAGGATGGCACATAATGTCCAAGATGGGTTATACATCTGGCGTAGGGTTAGGAAAAGAAGAATAAGGAATTAAAGAGCGGATTGAGGAAACTGGAACACTCGAGAGATTTGGATTAGGGTGTCAACCAACCAAGGTCAACAAAAATGAACCAATCAGGTGGAATCTACACAATCATTTTGTGAAGGAGTCTCGTCTGGTTGAAGAGAGAATCGCCAATGTAGAAATATTCCATGAAGATGAACATGTGGATCTAAAAGAGAAACCCCATGACATAGACATAGAAGATTTGGGTTTATCTAAACTATTCTCTGAAGATCCCTTGTCCCACCTGATAACCCAAGAAGTTCTTGTAACAAAAGGAGAACTGACTTTGTTAGTCCTCCTCTTTTTTATATTCCTCTTGTTCACGTCCTTCAAATGTGGTTTTGTCTTCAAAGCATATCAATCCCAAAAAGAAAGACCTGAAGCTATCATTGAGAAGCCAACTCTAGGGGCAGAACTCTCAATCCAAGATTCCCCAGCTCAGGAACTTTCATCCTCCACCTTTAATCACACAACCCCAATCAACAGCCCTGCCAGGGGCATTTGCCTTGTACATAATAGGTTAAAGTTAGAAGAGTCCAAAACTTCGGCTACATCGCACAAGAAGGTTAGGGTCACCCAAGTTCCCTACCAACTTTAGTGAGGTTTAGCTGAAAGTTATAATTTGTTAACTAAAATCTTAATGTTTAGCTTAATGAGTTTAATTAATCTGCTATAAGGTAAGGAACAATCCAACCCGTCTCATATGGCCAAACAAATTCAAGTCGAAGAGCCCATTAATCCAAGTAGGCATAGGAATCATTTCCATAGTCACGTACTTACCCCTCATCCACTTGAGCCTTGTTTTCAGCCTACCAAGGAGGTGGACTGCTCCTCTTAGTCCATCCAGCAGTCCACAAAGTGCCCAGACGACACCGTCCACTCTGTAGGAACCCTTGTACATAGCTAATAACCCAAAATCCAAAATCTAAAAAAATAGAAAATTTAAACCCAAAATCACAAAAAAAAGAAATCAAAGAAAATCAACAGTCTGGCAGCTGCCATGCATTTCACTCTCCATCCCTTCATGCATGATTAAGGTTAGGTTGCATTAAAGTCTTGGTGGATTAGGACTTTGATCTATCAAAACCAAGGAGAATTCCATCTAGCTAACCTAATGCTCCAAGGAGTAGGCAATATGCACACACTCACGTGGTTTCAAAACATGGCAACGCCCTAAAATGGTATTTATCCTGAAGATTTCTTGAAGGCTCCAAAATCCTCCTTTTCCTCTCTATTCGACCGATCAAGACAATCGACGCCCTTAAGGCGTTGAGCTCAACAGCTGAAACACAATACCCTCTGGTGAGAGTAGGACTTACCTTCTTTTGAAAATTAGACCAGAGCACGTGAAGAGGGCAGTGTCTCCGCAGGTAAACAAAAAAATTCAAAGTCAAAAAAAGGGAGCAAAATTTCTAAAATTTCTGAAATCTTAAAAAAAAATCGCAAAAGGGAAGAAATGAAAAACCTGGTCGTGACCGTGCCTGGTCAAGATAAGAAAACCTTACAAATCAAGTCCAAATTTAAGGGGTAATACAAAAGCACAACACATTCTGAGGGTGGTCCGAAATCACCGAAAGGGTGGAGTGAACTAAAGCTCGCTCATAGCTCATCAATTTAACGATTTTGCCGATCCTCTTGTGAAGTTTATCCCCTACATTCTTTTTTCTTTTTGAGGACTCAGGATCCGATGGAAACTCTGAGGGATAAAACTATGTTGACTGCTTGTAGCCCTTTTTCAAAAACACACTATATGGTTGTCTACCCCAAAAGAATAAAAGCCTTTGCTACAAGAAATCTCCACGTTTCTGGTATGTCAATGTTCTCATCCCCTTTAGTATGGTTCTTTCATCAACCTCGGGCATAGGTCAACGCATGCGCGTCACCTGTCGGTCCGACGACGTCTGATTCTGGGTCAACGTCGCACGGTTGGCCATTAGGGTTCCTATAAGGTTTCGATCAGAATACGCAGTGAAAAATATCGAAACCTTAAATTGCATATCATTATCAATTTTTCAAAATCGAACAAGATCCGTAAATCCCGCGACGTGAAGAATGATTCTTTACCTTTGCGGGGTTGAGAATCTGCTAAAACCTCGAAGATGAAGGAGAGGAAGATCCCGGGGTCGCGAGCCGTCCAAGCGTCCGGCCTCTAGATGTATCCACACGAGCAGTGGAAGTAGACGGGATCTCCTCCACAATCTCCACACGCCGACCCTATCTCAGCACCACCATCCACCGGGGAGGAAGGAGAGAGAAGGAGGGTACGCCTCCTGGAGAGAGAGAGAGAAGAGAGAGGGAGGTCATGGTTCAACCTTATAGCTTGGCAAGGGTTTCTCCCTTTAGCGTTTATTTATAAACCCCCGACATTTTTCACAAAAACCAAATAATAGTCTATAAAGTCCCCACATCCCGGTCTGTCCAATACTCTATTGTGTGTGGCCCTCTAGACCCAATAGTCTGTTTAGTTTTTCAGCCCATTAAATAAAGAACTCCTTCTTAACTTAATTAATTTTATCCATTAACTTTTAATGGAATTAGCGGGCTTTCCGATCATGAAAAACACCAAGCAACGTCTAGTGATCCCAAATGACATTGGGGATAAGCAACCCACACTGGAACCTTTCTGTCTATAGATTCCACAAAGCTATAGATCCTCATTCATCCAATGCCATACCAGGACTAGGGTATGGTCAAACTATCAAACCCTATTGAGTCCATGCTCAACTGAACCTTGTACTCTAAACTGGTTCATTAGAAAAACTCCTTTTTCATAATGAACTCCCGTACCCTGGCCAAGGTTTTTCTGAGTACAGATCCGTAGGGTATTCTCTCTCATATATCATACTGAGAGTGAACGATCTCATGTTGTCAAACTAATTGCCTTCGCATGAGTTCCACTGAGTCCGAATAACTAACTGTACAAGACCACTTTACAGAAGTCCATAAGTTAGTAATCAAACACTCAGCATCCCTTATGCAAGACATCTTTAGTGACTCAGGTCCCAGATCCAACAGTGCTACTGAGAAATAGAATACCCTGATCGACAGTCAGTATGATTACCATTAAGGGATTCTAGATCGGGCCAATTCAGTGTACTCATTCCACTAATGAGCACCCACACACGTACTTCAGTGTCTCTACACTGATGACTATGAGAGCAATCACACCCATCATATGAGTAAGTATCATGTGTACCAATCTATCCGGATCTTCAATATCCCTTCTTGAAGATCCTATGACTAGGAACATTTAGAACATGTGCATCTGGGTGACTGATCTCATTATCATAATCGCATTGTGATCCAACCATCATCGCATAGGTTCAGAGACTTCATTACATTCGAGTCATTAACACAAATTAAATACAACAAATAAATGCCATTAATATGAATATGAATAAGATATTACAAGAAATGACACCATCACATCTCATGTGATTGGCTTGTAGGGCATACATTTCTATCAATCTCCCACTTGCACTAAAGCCAATCACCCACATGTTTGATCCCCATCAACCCCAGGTGATGTTCAAAAATACTTTGAGTCAACGGCTTAGTTAGTGGATCTGCAATATTATCACTGGAAGACACTCTATCAATTACAACTTCTCCTCTAGCTATAATCTCTCTGATTAGGTGGTAACACCGCAGAATATGCTTCAATTTCTGATGAGACCTCGGCTCCTTTGCTTATGTAATCACCCCAATATTTTCACATAATAAGGGGACTGGATCAGAGATGCTTGGGACAACTCTAAGCTCTTCGATGAACTTCTTCATCACAACCGCTTCTTTGGCCGCCTTAGCAGCAGCAATGTACTCAGCTTCAGTCATAGAATCAGTAGTGGTGTCTTATTTGGAACTTTTTCAACTCACTGCCCCACCATTCAGGGTAAACACATACCCCGAAGTTGACTTGATGTCATCTTTATCGAACTGAAAACACGAGTCAGTGTAACCTCAAAGTTTCAAGTCCTCTCCTCCATAAACTAGAAACATATCCTTAGTTCTTCGCAAGTGCTTAGGGATACACTTCACAGCTATCCAGTGTTGCTCACCTGGATTTGCCTAAAACCTGCTCGTAACACTTAGAGCATATGTAACATCAGGCCTTGTACATAACATGGCATACATGATGGACTCTATGGTAGAAGCATAAGGTACCTTAATCATGGGCCCCCTCTCTTCAGGAGTCTTAGGGGTTACTTCCTTAGAGAGGTAAACTCCATATCTCATCGGTATGAGACCTCTCTTGGAGTTTTACATGCCAAACCTTTTGATAATGGAATCTATGTACATTGATTGGGACAAGCCTAGCATCCTATTTGATCTATCTCTATAGATATAGATCCCCAATACATATGATGCTTCTCCTAAATCCTTCATGGAGAAGTGCTTCGACAGCCAGGCTTTAACTGATGACAACATACCTATATCATTCCCAATGAGTAGTATGTCATCGATATATAGCACCAAGAAGGTGATTGCACTACCACAAGTTTTCTTATACATACATGGCTCATCTTTGTTCTGAACGAAGTCATAAGACTTGATGACTTCATTAAATATTAAATTCCAACTGCGGGACACTTGCTTCAATCCATAAATGGATCTCGACAACCTGCATACCTTATCTGGGTGCTTCTCGGATATGAATCCCTCAGGCTGAATCATAAACACCTCTTCCTTAAGGTGTCCATTGAGGAAAGCAGTTTTCACATCCATATGCTAGATCTCATAATCATGGTATGCAGCGATAACAAGTAAAATCCTGATGGACTTAGTCATGGCAACTGGTGAGAAGGTCTTATCATAGTCAACTCATTGTCTTTGATAATATCCCTTCACAACCAACCTAGCCTTGTAGGTATCAACCATTCCATCTGCTCCAATTTTTCTTTTAAAGATCCATTTACATCCGATAGGTACTATACCCTCGGGTGGATCTACCAAGTTCCAAACTTGGTTGGAGTACACGGAGTCCATCACCGATTTCATGGCCTCTTGCCATCGCCAGGAGTCAATACCACTTATTACCTCCTCATAAGTCTTAGGATCATCATCCTCATTATAGTATGCCTTATCCCCACTATTAGAGATATGTCCCACATATCTATCTTGTTGGACAGGTGCACAGCTAGACCTACGCACAGTTTATGTGCAAACTTGAATTGGTTCCTGAGATGATGCATTCCCAGTTTGTGGTTCTATAACTTCTTCTAGTTCTACCATATTTCCACTATTTCCTTCAAGGATATACTCTTCCTCTAGGAATACAGCTCGCTTAGCTACAAACACTCTTTGATCGCTAGGCTGGTAGAAATAATATCCATAAGTTTCCTTAGATATCTCACAAACCTGCATCTTTCAGTCTTGGATGCCAGTTTATCAGGATTGTGTTTCTTAACGTGGGCAGGGCTACCCCAGACCGTAACATTCTTAAGGCTGGGTTTCTTTCCTTTCCATATCTCATATGGAGTGGAAGACACTAACTTAGATGGAACTTTATTTAGTAAGTGAGCAGCAATGTCTAGGGCATAGTCCCAGAGTGATAAGGGCAATCCAGCAAAGCACATCATGGAACGTACCATATCTAATAAGGTACGATTCCTCCTTTCAACTACACCATTCAGCTGAGGTGTATAAGGAGAAGTCCACTAGGATAATATACCATTATCCTTTAAGTATTGTGTGAATTCCTTACTCAAGTATTCCCCTCCTTGATCAGATCGAAGAGTTTTAATACTCTTTCCTATTTGTTTCTCTACTTCATTCTTGAACTCCACAAATTTCTTAAAGGCTTCAGATTTGTACTTCATTAAGTACACATATCCATACCTAGAGAAATCATCAGTGAAAGTAATGAAGTATGAGTAAACCCCTTTGGCTTGGGTGGACATAGGTCCACATACATCAGAATGTATGAGGTCTAACAACTCACCAGCTCTCTCTCCATGTCCATTAAATGGAGAGTTGGTCATTTTTTCCATGAGGCAAGATTCACAGGTTGCGAACGATTCATAATCAAATGGATCAACATATCCATCTTTGCACAACCTTTTCAATCTTTCCTCACTAATATGACCGATCATACAATGCCAAAGGTATGCTTGATTCACATCATTCCTCTTCCTCTTAAGAGGTCCATCCACACACATAACAAGAGTATCCACATCTAGTAAAAATAAACTATTAATTAAGCTCCCACTGGCGAACAATTCGCTATTTAATAATAAAGAACATGCCATATTCCAAAAGCTCACAATAAATCCACATTTATTTAAGCATGAAATGAAAATAATGTTCTTAATTATAGAAGGGACATAAGAACAATCTGTCAACTCTAATGTAGCTCTTGAGGAAAGCTTGGGGTTTACACTCCCAACTGTAAGTGCAGCAACTCTTGCTCCATTTCTCAGTCGTAGATCAACCTCTCCTTTGTTCAGCTGCCTACTGCTTGTCAGAATCTGCAAATCATTGTAGATGTGAGATGCACATCCAATATCTAATACCCATGATGTGGATCTATATGACAAGTTAAGGTCAATCATGAACACACCTGAAGCTTCTCCAAGCTTCTACTTTACTTTCTCTGCAAGGTACAACTTGCAGTTCCTCTTCCAATGGCCATCCTTATGGCAATGGAAGCATTGGCGCTTGTCTTGCTAGCCTCTTCTTTCTTTGCAGCCTTTACCTGTTTACCCTTCTTCTTTGCCTTGCCTTTCTTAAAGGCATGTTGAATTTTTCTCTTCTTGTTAGTCTTACCAACAAGCATCACAGGAGCTTTCCCATTGTTCATAGTGCTCTCAGCAGTCTTCAACATGTTTAGAAGCTCTGCCAGAGAGCATTCTATTTTATTCATGTTGAAATTGACAATGAACTAGGAAAAGGAACTAGGAGAGATTGCATAATTAAATCAACACAAAGATCCTTATTCATGTCGAAGCATAATTCTGCCAACCTTTTGATCCGCTCAATCATTTTGAGAACATGTGTCTGCATAGATGTTCCCTCAGACATTCTTGCCCCGAACAAACTCTTAGATATCTCATATCTTTCTATTCGACTTTGAGCTCCAAAGAGCTTCTCAAGATGACACAGAATGGATCTAGCATCCCTCTTTTCATGTTGCCTCTATAACTCAATTGTCATAGAGGCAAGCATATAGCATTGGGAAAGCATGGCATCATCCTTATACTTCTCATAAGTAATGATCTCTCCCTCTTCAGCATCATCGACAGGAAGAGGAGGTACAGGCCGATCAAGAACATAGGCTATCTTCTCAGCGGTGAGAACAATTCTCAAGTTCCTGAGCCAGTCATTATAGTTTGGACTTGTAAGCCTGTTGGCATCAAGTATGTCGTGTAACGGGTGGTTTGCCATTAAAGTCTATAAGAGAAGATTTGTAATAATTAGATAACATGTAAATATTAATTAATTAAAATTAAGATATGGTCTTTAATCTTAATTTGATAACTCACACTAATTTTTAATGAATTTACACAACCCTCATTGTGCAAAGACGGGATACTCTAGCTGTATCCTAGCAGGACTAGAATCTCATTAACATTATGGTAGTGGTCTTGTGGTAGCACAACAAACCACCCCATACTTAATAGGTAGGCAACTCTTGCCAATTGTAACTCCTTGCAACTTCTGGTGTATTCACCCTCCAAACCATTTGTGACCTTGTGGCAGCACAATAAATTACAAAGTCTGGTTAGTTAGACCCGTTGTTACGTTATGAGAATGGGTTCAAAACATGACCCTTGTGGCAGCACAACAAAGCCATGCCGACACCCATCCCAAGGTTCAGCCTAAGCCTTAGTCTAAGTCTCTACCCCCTTACTGTGAGGGCCTTGTGGTAGCACAACAAACCCACATAGTCTAAGAGCAGCTCACTTAGACTATAACAACGGAAGGCTGCATGGGTCATTCTTAATACCTCAAGTTAAATACCTAATATTAGATCGAGGGGTTTTGGATTAAAATTTTGGTCTCATCAATAGAAGTGTTACATACATATAAGAATTTGGAGTATCATATATAGTCTAATATATATATATGTAACTAGTAGCACAACCCACATATATCATATATATGTAATAATACCAATGGATGATCATGGACCTTAAGCTCTTAAAACACATTACCAGAGCCAGTTGGTAATGCTTATAATTATGGCAAATAGAAAAACTTGGAGCATCCAATGCTCCCACTGGATGTGAAGAATCTCCCGAGGTCCTCATAGTCGGTCTCCTTCTTTATCTCCATCCGCTTCTCATTATTATAAGTAAATTTATAATTTAGGCAGGCAGGCCCAAATATGTGCATCAGATAATAATAAGAAACTTTGAACTAATCAAGGGGAGTACAACATAGGGGAGAGATAGAATGTACAACCCAGACTAATAAGAGAGAGAGAAGGAGACATGTGGGCCCCAATAATCACACCACATAAAACCATTCACCACAATGAGCATCATCACATGATACTTAAGTCCATGATCATCCATCCACACACAAGACACATCACATGCATCTTACAATAATTATCATATAATTATAGCGAGATATAATGATAATTTTAAAATTATAATAATTAATTTTGAAATTGCGCATTTAGAATATCCAACAAAATAATTTAGTTAAAACAAATAAGTCTAAACAAATTTAGACCATCGGCATTCACATTTACTACATGTGCTCAATGATAATATCCAGTTAATTAACCTCATAAGAATCACATTCTTATAGTAATTAACTTTAGTTAATTAGATAATAGGAAATACTTAAAACTATTTTAAAATCTGCATTAACTAATTAACCATGGGTCAAATAACAAAAAATAAATTAATAAGTTACTAAAACTATTTTAGAACCCATTAAAATATTTTTTAGAATTTTTAGAATTTTTTTTGAATTTTCTACACATTTTAAACTATTTAAAACGCATAAATCAGGAAAAATAAGGGGGGCGGCCTTAATGGGTTCGGATCCGGCGCAGGCCGGATCTGACCTACCTGCGACCCGCAGGTGACCCCCCCGCCCAAACGCGGTGCGGCTAGGGTAAAACCCTAGCCGCCGCCGTCCCAGCCCGTGCAAGCCTGGGGAGGCCCTGCCGCCGATCACTGTTGGAGCCATGCCACCGCCTGACCCTACCGGTCACCCCGCCGCCAGCGCCGTCCATCCTTCCGGTCACCACCGGTCCTCGCGATGAGCAGAGGCCCGCATCCACCAGAACACGCCGCGACGACTCCTCCACCGGCCTCCACCGCCACCGGACACCGCCGGACGCTGCGGCTCAGCGTGGATGGCCATCGTCGGTCCCTGCCAGCCCCATGGACACCTGCAATCAAGCTTTACCGACATGAAACAGCCTCCTCCCCACGCCACGAACGGCGACCGTGAGGACGAAGGCATGGCCGATTCACGCTCCCCGGTGGGTCAATCAACGCGCAACGATGTGTGTTTTGATCCTCTTGATCCCGGGAACAATTCTCTAGCATCAATCAGCCGATGCTCATCCCATGAGTGACCCAATAGAGCGACAAACAAAGAGCCCCATGCATGAATGAGAACGGTGAAAAATATAATAAAATTACGCCGAATTTGATCAAACCACCAACCTGGCTCTGTTACCACTGTAAGGTTTTGCTCAAAATATGCAGCAGAAAACATCGAAACCTTAAATTGAATATCATTGCCATTTTTTCAAAATTGAACAAGATCGGTATATCCCGCGATGTGAAGAACGATTCTTTACCTTTGTAGGGTTGAGAATCTCCCAAAACGTTGAAGATTAACGAGAGAAAGATCCCGGGGTCGCGAGCTGTCCAAGCGTTCGGCCTCTAGATGTATCCACACAAGCAGTGTAAGCAGACGGGATCTCCTCCACGATTTACATGCGCCGACCCGATCTCAGCACCACCATCCACCAGGGAGGAAGGAAAGAGAAGGAGGGGGGCGCCTCTTGGAGAGAGAGAGAGAGAAAAGAGAGGACAGCCATGGTTCAACCTTGTAGCTTGGCCAAGGTTTCTCCCTTCAACGTTTATTTATAGACCCCCGACGTTTTTCACAAAAACCCAGTAATAGTCTATAAATTTTGCCCATCCCGATCTATCCAATACTCTATTGTGTGTGACCCTCTAGTCCTAATAGTCTGTTTGGTTTTCCAGCCTATTAAGTAAAGAACTCCTTCTTAACTTAATTAATTTTATCCATTAACTCTTAATGAAATTAGCGGACTTTCCGATCACGAACAACACCAAGCAACACCTCGTGATACCAAATGACATTGGGGATAAGTAACCCACACTAGAATCTGTCCATCTACAGATTCCGCACAGCTATAGATCCTCATTCATCCAATGCCCCACCAAGACTAGGGTATGGTCAAACTGTCAAACCTTATTGAGTCCCGGCCCAACTGAACCTTGTACTCCAAACTAGTTTATTAGAAAAACTCCTTTTTCATAATGAACTCTCGTACCTTGGCCAGGGGTTTTCTGAGTAAAGATCCGTAGGGCATTCTCTCTCATATATCATACTGAGAGTGAACGATACCATGTTGTCAAACTAATTGCCTTCGCACGAGTTCCACTGAGTCCGAATAACTAACTGTACAAGAGCACTTTATAGAAGTCCATAAGTCATTAATCAAACACTCAACATCCCTTATGCAAGAAATCTTTTGTGACTCAGGTCCCAGATCTAACTGTGCTATTGAGGCATAGAATATCTTGATCGACAGTCAGTATGATTACCATTCTGGGATTCTAGATCGGGTCAGTTCAGTGTACTCATTCCATTAATGAGCACCCACACACGTACTTCAGTGTCTCCACACTGATGACTATGAGAACAATCACACCCATCATATGAGTAAGTATCATGTGTGCTAGTCTATCCGGATCTTCAATGTCCCTTCTTAAAGATCCTATGACTGGGAACATTTAGAACATGTGCATCTAGATGACTGATCTTATTACCATAATCTTATTATGATCCAGCCATCATCGCACAGGTTCAAGGACTTCATCACATTCGAATCATTAACATAAATTAAATGCAACGAATAAATGTCATTAATATAAATATGAATAAGATATTACAAGAAATGACACCATCACATCTCGTGTGATTGACTTGTAGGGCATACATTTCTATCAGTTCCAAGGTGTTCCATCATATATCATCTAGAGTTGTTAGAAAATAGACCCAGGTCAAGTAAATCATTTACCTTGAACACTTTTTGGGTGTATCTCTGCGGTCGGAAGCAACTAGGAGCCTAAGCTTGACATGACGGCATTGTCATCAGTATAAGTCTTAACCAGCAAGACCATTATTCGAGGAGTCTAGAGGCCCAAATCAACCTAGATGTGTGCTCAAGATACCTGGGAGGTTGTAGAAAGAGCCTACCCTTTCTTCATTGTTACGATGTCTCATGGGCATTTGTCAGATGTTGGCAAAAAAAATCTAAATATGTCAAAAAATTAAAATATTTAATTCAAAAAAAATCAAAATATGTGAAAATCACAAAAATCAAAATATTCAAAAAAATATCAAAAAAATGGAGGGGCGACTCCTCGATACAAGCATCACACACACACACCACCACACCACCTCCTTTCCCTTCATCACTACCCCACAACTACGAACACCAAAGGCTACTCCCCTTTCTTCATCCCATCCCACTAGGGGATTTATACCTGCACTGCTATCAACACCCAAACTAGGGGTAAAATGCATGTCTATCTGCCCATCCAAGATAGTCAAATCACTGGCTACCTTCTCGGGAGGTAGAGCATTCCTTGTCCCTTTGCTTTCCATAAATCTTAATGGCCATTTGAACTCCGCCAGCTTGGCACTTCAACTCGAGTCCTAAGCAAATGAAACCTTCATATCACTTGATTTTTAGTAGATGCCTGATTGCATTACAAATACCAGTTTTCTTACTCTCTCTACTCCATATCCCTTTGATTGGACAAACGTCCTACCTATGTCAGCGGTTCCAAGACGGACTTTGGTTATGGAGCTTGAATTATTCTTTTAGTTAGTCTTCCCCCAACCAGACACCTCAGTAAAGTTAATTGATATGCTAGGTGAAGTTAGCATAGGCTCCCCTATCATCGGGAATGATCACCTCTGGGGACCTGCTTACGCCCTGGTGACCATCCCCGCAGAATTCAATTATGTTCATTAGCCCCACTGTAAAGCCAAATGATGATGTTTGCTTTCTCACTCCCCTTACCTTAGTGGATGCTTCCTCTTCAAATGCTGATTTATTTATGAACTTCACTAATGTGTGTTTTTGTAGCTGCAGGTCATATGGCAATGGGATTCGCCTCGCCCTGCCTTCTCCTATAATTATATATACTATATATCATATAGAGCCCAGAGGCAAATAACTTCAGACACATAAACTCTAAGTTCCTCATTAGTAAAAATAATGAGGTGTTTATGTCAAGTCATGACACGGAATATCGAGACGTGACAAGTCGTATCATTCGTGCCGATCAGAGTATGTGTATAAGGGGGTCTAACCATAAGGGAGATAATGAGAAAGGATGCTATTACTTCATCAAAGAGAGTTTTACAACACGCTAAGTCTCAAGAGGCATAATTACATCTTCCAATTACACTTAATTCTAGCAAGAACAATAATTAAATCTAGGGAATCTAATTAAATTTGGTCTCTCCTTTCACTTTGGCCCTTCCCCATTTATTTGAGGTTCTTCATCAGAACTACATGAAATATTAATCGAAAACACAGGGTGAGCACAAAGCTTAGTAGGACTTATATCTCTACATCAGGCAGCTTTAAGTAATTAACATTTTTAGATAAGGTAAAAGTGCTATGATGAGAATTGCAACTAAAACATGAGACATGAGCATGAGAGAGTAAGGGAAAGCTTGTATATATGATCACAAGTAAACAAGTTGACAAGAGTAAGATTTTTAAGAATGATTATGTAGCATGTAAAATCATGGAGTTGGTCATTTCACGCAAACATGTACGAGTCAAGTGTTTCATGTAATTCAAGCAAGTCAAGTACTTCACGAGTGAGTGGAATGTCATAAACGAATCTAGCAAGTATGTACTTGGTGCAATGTCACACCTGGTCAATAATAGATCCCATGGGCACAAGTACTTTCAAGTGCTCCTCCCAGGACCAGACTGGGCCTCATTAATGTCAGGCATTGTAGTTATGGATCATAGATCCCAAGTATTTATTTAGACATCCACATAATATACATGGCCAAAGAATTTTAAGAAAAGCTTAAGAAGCGTAGTATAGCGCAAAATTAGTCATTTAGTTATGAAGGACTCTAGAGGTGGCCCCTACAGGCTCAAGAGGTGGCTCCCGTCATATAGCACTTTGCGCCATTACGGCCTCAAGAGGTGGCTCCCATAACGTAGGACTTTGCCCCGCATGACATTTAGCTCCTACACTCCCAAATGATAGTTTATGGCTAAAGTACAGATTTCCATTTTCATTTTCAAGGACAAGTAGTATGAAGAGTAAATGATGTTTATGAGAGAAGTTGAAGGATGATTGAAGTCATCATGTTGAATGACATTAAGACAATGAGGAAAAGAGTTGTTGATCAAGGCACGATTAACTCTTTCAGAAATTCATGTAAGGCATTTTAGATCGAGTTTTCCTTAGTCATTGTTTAGCAAGAACACCAAGAATTCACGGCCAGCTAAGAGGTGGGACAGTGGGAGACTCCCCTTGCATTTACAAGGACCTAATTAAATAACCACTTATCCACTTAAAGCGTTTACTTACGGACCTCTTTCCTTAGACACCGATATTTCTTGATAATCTTGCTGGCTACACGACTTTGTCAGAAACCCGAAACACTTAATTCATTTTAAGAAGAATCCAGAGAATGAAAGAGTTCAAGGAATACGAGAAATGCAAGAAACTGGGAGAATTGGCGTCCACTCAGGTCGCCGCTAATTCTAGAATTCGTGTCCAACAAGAAGGGCGTCAATTCTAGAATTAAATTAACTTTTATAAAATCTTATTTTAAATTAGCGTCCGTTCAAAAAGGCGCTATATCTTTAATTCGCGCCACTATAAAAGGACGCTTCTATATATTATTATTTTTCTTTAGGTCAAAAGGAAATTATTTTTAAATTGACATCCATGTGCAAAGGTGCTAAATGTTAAATTCGCGTCCATTTAAGGGGACACTAATTCTATATTTTCTCAATTATTTGGTTTATCAATTATTTACATGAATTGGCGTCCCTACAGAAGGGCGATATTTTATTAGTTCGCGTCCGCTCATATAGACACTCATTCTTCTCATTACAAATTGACACATATCAGGTAGATACGTTTATAGACACATGCAACTGCTCATTTGTCTTTAAGGAATATGAACAGTAGCACTTTGATTTCTATCAAGAATTTCATAGATCAAGAGATACGAAAATCAAGAGAGAAATACAAGGATCCTAAAAACATGCTCATATAAATTTTAGCATACTTTGTTCCATATGTATTGAATTTTTAAATATAGGTGAAATTATTTAATCATTAAGGAATTTGCGCCTCTTCGTAAAGATGTCAATTCATATTTATTTTCATATAATTTAAAAGTCTTAGAAAAATAACGTCTCTTTAAAAGGATACTTATTTTAATAGATGTCACGGGTATGGACACTATTTAATATTTATATTTTATTATATATATATTTTGAGAGATTAATGGTAGAGCTAAGGGTTTTTAAAGAATAAAGAGAATATGGGAAAAGAATAGATAAGGCATAAAGACAATTAAGTGTATAGTAAGGTTAGGTGAAAACTTCTAAAAAGGTGAGAGTGCATCCTACGGTGGAGGTGTGACCAAAAGCCACGGTTACTATTCATTTAACATATTATTGTTCATTTAGAGTGAATAGCGCCACTTTTTAATTAGCGAGAATTTAATAAATTAAAATATATGAAAAATAAAAAATATATAAGGATTCTAACCATATGCATATCCAGATTTTAACTTGCCCAATTTAATATAGATAAAATTTTAAAGGTGGATATGTTCATATGATGTAACAAGATTATTACTGTTCATTGAACATAGTCACTTTTAATATATGAAGTTTTTCATGGATCTAAAAATATGAAAACTAAGAGAAAAATATGGGGATTCAAAAAATATACATATCAAGAATTTTAATTGGCATAGTTTCCTTATTACATATTTTTAAAGATGTGTATGTTTATTTAATTAACTGAAGCCAATGTCAGGCCGGTTTAAACATGCAGAACGCAGGGAGAAAAAAAGACTTTTCAGAAGCAAGGAATAAGGTGATGAATGATACTCTATGCCGCGTGCATGGTGGGATTTTAATGTTTGATCTGGACAGAGAAAACCTACCTGATTGAAAATGGAAGATGACGAAGAAGAAGAAGAAGAACGAAATGACCACCCAGAGCCCCCTTTTTCCTTCAAATCCTTCCCAACGTGTAAGGCAGAAAGGCTGATTTAAGGGGCTATTTATGGGGGAAAATTGGCCAAAACAGTAAGATTTCTCTCCCCCACATATTAAACTCATCTACCACCTAACTTAATGTTCCTGGCCCATTATTAAACCATTTCACTAACATACTTTCAATAGGGTACAACTAATATTCTGGTGCTTTACTTTTTGGGCCATCCTTCTAGAATTGTACTAATTTATTCTAAAAATGGGTGTTTAAATTGGGCTACCCATTTCACTCTATTTGGCCCATTACTCCCAATTTAACCCAATAAGGGTTGTGCAATGGTCCAATTATCAATCATAATCCTTTTAGCCCATTAAGGTATGTTCCATAGCTCAAATTGTTCATTCTAGGGAATTTGATTAGTTCTCTTGAAATTTAAGCTATTTAATTTCAAGAAAAATTTAATATAATCTCATCATTTCTTTTAATTGAAATATTTTCTTCTCTCCCCTTTTTTTTGAGTCACTACATCCTCTCCCACTTAAAAAAATTTGGTCCTCCAAATTCACATCACGCGATTTGTAAAATTTAAAATTTAAATAGAGGGTTCAAATTTCTAACCTTAGATCAAATCTGGATATCTTTTAGTGATCGAATCCTCTATTTCCCAAGTAGCTTCTTCGAATCCTCGTTTGCTCCATTGTTCTTTCACCATCGGTATAGCCCTATTTCTGAGTTGGTGTAACTTCTTATCTAATATTTTGATCGATCTTTCCTCATAAGATAAATCATTTTGTAGCTTCAAGTCATCGAATTTAATCACATGCGAAGGATTATACACATATTTCCTCAGCATGGATATGTGAAATACATCATGAACACTGACTAACTGTGGAGGCAAAGCCAACTTATATGTCACTTTTCTGATTCTTTCCAGAATCTCGAATGGGCCAATAAATCTTGGACTCAATTTTTCTTTGACACCAAACCTTTTGATTCCTCGTGTGGGTGAGATCTTCAAAAAGACATGCTCCCCCACTTGGAATTCAAGGTCTCTTCTCCTGCTGTCAGTATAACTCTTGCCGTGATTGAGCAATCTTCAATCTTTTCCTAATCAACTGGATGCTTTGAGTGGTATCTTGAATAATATCCGGACCCAATAGTCCTTTTTCTCCAACCTCATTCCAGCATAGAGGGGATCTACAACTCCTTCCATATAGTGCTTCGAAAGGTGTCATTTGTGTAACGACCCAAGATCCGGATACCGGGAAGAGCCAGATACCATTCGAATCTTGGCCCGTCGCCCACGAGCCGGGAGGGCTCAGAAGGGCTAAAAGGAGTGTGGAGGTACAATAAAATAGGAAATAAAGTAGGACAATCCAACAATTAATAGAAATAAATAAACAACTACAACCGCAGAGTCCAATCCAATAAAAGTATAGTGTAAGGCAGGAAACGTACCCAACACCAAGTGAACACTCGGCCCGGCGAGTTGGCAACTAAGAGCCTCCACACAGCACCCTCGAACCTCGAGGAAGAACCGCCACACCTGAAAAGCAGGGATGAGCCTCCAAACAAAGGCTCAGTAGGGGTCCCACGGAACCCCAACCGAAAATAACAATGGTAGCGGAAAGGAAAGCAGCAATAATTACAGCAGGAACAGCAAACCGATGGCCGGTCAAAACTCGGCACTACAGCTACTCCTACTGTACTGAAAAAACATGTAACGATCTCACAATCAGGGGACTACCGAACTAACGGGAGAACCTCTGGTTACTCCGCCAGAAGAAATAATCACGACCTCGCAGCCGTGGACCTAACACCGTCTAGGAAAAACCCTCGGTGAAGCTCACCAGAAACCCTAGACCTCTACCTCGGGAACACTCCCAGAAACTGTCAGGGAAACCACGTCTCGCACACGGGAAACAAAACCTGAAAACAGGAGAGTCACATCTCACGTGACAGGAGTACCTGTCCACTAGAAGCAAGGCAGGATGTATCCACTGACGACTTAGTCCATAGCCTCAGATGTCTCGCTGCGACGCCCCAGGCAAAGACAAAGACACCGTACAGTAACCAGTACCACAAACAAAAACAAGTTGGGGTCGCGCTCGTCAGTGCGGGTCCAACTGCCCCCAACCACATGTGCACACACTGACCATGCGTCCTAGGTCAGGCCCTCTGACTGGTTTTCCCATCAGCCGGACATTGGCTAAAAGACGTGGGGCCGCACGGAAACTAGCCGAAAATCTGTCTCTCTCGGGTAAAGCCTCGCCACCACTCCCTGGTGGGACCACACGCGTGTCGGAAGGCTCCGACTAGTGGGGAGTCACTGATGTTACCACTCTCCGAGGAGAAACTCCGAGAAACACGCACGCACCCTGCGCGAAAGTTACGACGAACCAAGTGGCATCGAGCCACTAGACTTTGGACAGTCCTCTAGACTCACTAAATCCGATGGTCCTTATAACGACCCAAGATTTGGATACTGGGAAGAATATGATACCATTCGAATCCTGACCCGCCGCCCACGAGCCGGGAGGGCTCGGAAGGGCTAAAAGGAGTGTGGCGGTACAAAGAAATAGGAAATAAAGTAGGACAATACCACAAATAATAGAAATAAATAACAACTACAACAATAGAGTCCAGTCCAACATAAAGTACAGTCTAAAGTAGTAAAGTGTACCACATGCCAAGTGAACACTCGGCCCGGCGAGCTGGCAACAATCACTACAAGAAAAAGCGGATTTAGCGATGGCATTTTGCGACGGATATTAATCCGTCGCAAATATGTCTGTAAATTTAGACAAACCTATTTCGTCTAAATATTTAAGACAGAAAATTATTCGTTTGCATATCTATCGCAATTAGGGACGGATTTGCAGACGAAAATTAAGACATCTGAAAGTAGAGACGGATATGGAGACGAATTATTTTCTGTCTTAAATTTGAGACGAAAATTTTTTCCGTCCCAAATACCTTCGCAAAAATTCACTCGATTCCCCCCCATTCCCCCCCGCTCTCCCTCTCACTCTCACTCCCCACGCCCCCCCATTCCCCCCCTCTCTCCCTCTCACTCTCACTCCCCCCCTGCTCTCCCTCTCCCTCTCACTCTCACACCGTCGCCGCCGTCACTGTCGGAGGTGCGCCATCGCCACCATCACCGGAGGAGCTACGCCATCGCCGCTGGCCTCGATCATCTCCCCCCACCGGTAAGCCCCTCCCTCCCGCTCCTGCTGACCCCCCTCACCCAGCGACCCCCGATCCCCCTCCACTGCACCCTCCTCCCCCTCCTGCTGACCCCCCTCACCCAGCGACCTCCGATCCCCCTCCACTGCACCCCCTCCCCCTCCACTGCACCCCCCTCCCCCTCTTGCGACCCCCCTCCACCGCCTGCGACCCCCTCCCCCTACACCGCACCCCCTCCCCCTCCTGCGACCCCCCTCCACCGCCTACGACCCCCCTCCCCCTACACCGCACCCCCTCCCCCTCCTACGACCCCCCCTCCACCCCACCCCCCTCCCCCTCCTGCCACCCCCCTCCCCCTCCTGCCACCCCCTCCACCGACAGCCCTCCCCCTCCTGCTGACCCCCCTCCCCCTACACCGCACCCCCTCCCCCTCCTACGACCCCCCCTCCACCCCACCCCCCTCCCCCTCCTGCCACCCCCTCCACCGACAGCCCTCCCCCTCCTGCTGACCCCCCTCCCCGAGCGCAGCCCCTCCCCCTCCTGCCACCCCCTCCACCGGCAGGCCTCCCCCGCCTGCTGACCCCCCTCCACCGTACCCCCCTTCACCTCCACCGTACCCCCCTCCCCCTCCTGCGACCCCCGCCACCGCACCCCTTCCCCCTCCTGTGACCCCCCTTCCCCTCCACCACACCCTCTCCCCCTCCTGCGACCCCCCTCCCCCTCCTGCGACCACCCCCCTCCACCGCACCCCCCTCCCCCTCCATTAAAGGATCCAAATTAAGCAGTCAAAAAATAAAAATAAATCTATCAACACTTGGCAACGATTCAAAGCTAAGTTGGGTGATTGAAACTTAGTTGATATGTAATCAAGTAAGAGTCGTTTTTCAACGTGTAAAACCTAATTTTGTTGTGTGATGGCCCCATTTGGCAAATCATCCTCAATTTTAATTTCTTCAGTAAACAGAGATATTATGTTTAATTTGCCTGTAGATGGCCGGTATGTGTTTTTCTTGATGGCACTGGCTAGTTGGGTTCTATCTTCTATGTATATCTATTAACTGTGTGACATATATATAAACTCTTATCAGCTTATTCCTTATTATCTTCCTTTCGTGTTGTCTGCATTGTCTATATATATACAAACATAAGATTATATTCTCACAAGATTATTTTTACGAAAGCTAATTATAAATTGGTGTTTCTATTTTATTGTGTTGGATATGTCGGTTGAGATTGGCCTTATCACCCACATGAGAGCTCATAAGAGACTCCGGAGTACCGGGACAAACTTGGACGGTTTGCTCTATGCTGGTGATTTATTATGTTAAAGCTGATGAGTGAGAGAAATCGCAATCTTTTATAATTGATTATATTATATTCAAAAATTTGTCAACATAAGATGGTAGAGAAATGTCACCGGCATCCAATCCCAATTGGTTCACCCCTCTTAGAATTATGAAACGTTAGACGTTTCAACTCCAAAACAAACGTCTTGTTATTAATAAAAGCCGAGAACTGGCTTTAACGCTCTAAGCAAAACATAGATATGGTTAATTTTAGCGTTTGTTATTAATAAAAACACGACGCCAATGCAAACTTAAGCAGAAGAACATTGATGCTAACCTTGTTAACAATTGATTAGATTCCCTTATCAGGGTCGCTTTATTTTCAGAATAGCAGAGGCGGATATCGCATTCGATGAAAGAGTGAAATCCCATTCCATTCTATCATACGCTTTTGCCATGTCTAACTTGAAAATGACATTATGACCATGGACCTTCCTATAAATATCCCTGACCAATTGTCTGGAAAGAGATATGTTATCCAGAATGAAATGTCCTTTGACAAAAGCTCTTTGCTCTTAGGATATAATGGCAGGCAGCAAAGGAGCCATGTGCTCACATATAAGGCAAATGTTAATGTAATAAACAAAGTTGCACAGCCTCCCCTCTCTGCTTTGTGTAAAACGAAAAAGAAGGAGAGAAGAGAAAGAGAGAAAGAAGAAAAAAAGAGGGAATCATAGCGGCATATCTCCAGGTCATGGGACCCTCTAGGCTGCCCCTTCCCTAGGTCGGCAGACCCGAACTCATTTAAATGAGATCATTCACCTAAAAAAAAAGGGACCTTCTGGGCTGCCCTCGCACTAAACAAACGAAACAACTAGATAAATAGATGAATAAAATTATTATTTAAAATTTAGTGCGTCCACAGCAACAGTCGACTTATAGCAATAGGTAAATACTCTAAAAATTATGCTTTCGCTTCCAAACTTTGTGGATGTTAATTGCATATAAATGTGTTTTTAGATGGATATGCATAGAAATTTGATGTTGACATGACTCAAAAATGTGGATTGTTTAGCTTTGATGTTCTTCATGTGAGTATTTTTTTAAATTAGATATTATTTAGATGGATGTATGCAGAATGTTAAGTGTGATGTTATTTAATTTTATGTTATATAAACACATGGGGTATTCCATGTGAGCTGAGGTGCGTGGGTGCGACCTAACATTACACGCACCTCAGGAGAGCGTGTTAAACCCGTGTCAATGAACCTTCCCGTTCAAGATTTTGGGATTGATGTGTATGTTCTCATTTTTTTTATGAGAATGTATATATCTACCTCAAAGTCTTGAATTGTCCCGTTTGGACAGTCTGTGAATGTTTGATCGCACTTAGGCAGTCCTTTACTATATGTGTTTGTATGGTTTGCTGAAAATGTCGGTTGCGTCTCCTCACTCTTCTTCGATATACCTTTATTGATTTTGAGTGTTTTCTTAACCACTTACTTATAAGTGTTTAAGAAAACTTTAAAATCAATAAATATTTTTGGTATATCGGAGAAGTGTGGGGAGATGCTGCCGAAATTTTCAGTAAATTGTGCAACACATATAGTAATTGATTGTGCGATCAAACCTTCATGGATGGGTTAAAAAGTGATAATCTAAATAATAGTCCTCATCCAACTACAAATGGTCTGCGACCAACGATGTGAGGAATGGGTCGGGTTTATTTTCAAGAGTAATGATTTAAACGTTAGTTGTGTATTAACATTTATTGGGTGCAGGCGAAATGTTGACAGATCGTTCATGGATGTATCGTAGAATAGTTGACCGGGTGGTGTCGGATGATTTTAAGCATGGAGTTGAGAGTTTCATTCAGTTTGCATTGGGGAATCCAAACGCATCAATAGACCGCGACGGTCACATTCGTTGCCCTTGTTCAAGTTGTAGAAACTTGAGGTGGCGTTCACCATGGGATGTGCAACATCATTTGTACAAGAAAGGGTTTGTGGATGGTTATACGAATTGGACGTGTCATGGTGAGCAATTCTTGAGGTATGAGCCCGACAATATTATGGGCACAAGTGGGTACGTGGATGTGGTTGTAGATGCTGCTGGTCCTAGTTTTAATGTTCATGAGGAAGCGCCGAATAAGACAGCCGGAAGATTTTATGAACTATTTAGGGATGCTGATGAGCCGCTGTGGGATGGTTGTGAAAAGCGTACTCGATTGTCTGCAGTGTCACAGTTGTTGAACTTGAAATCGGAATTTCACATCAATGAGACTTGTTTTGACCGTCTCCTCCTCTTGATCAAGAGTATGTTACCTCGAGACGAGAAGTTGCCAGAAACTTATTATCGTGCAAAAAGGATGGTCAATGAGCTAGGACTTGGATATTTGAAAATAGATGCATGCCCGAATCATTGTATGTTATATTACAAAGATGATGCAGATAAGATATCATGTTCTATTTGCGGCCATGACAGATTCAAACCTAAGGGAGGTGTCAATTCAAAGCGAAAAGATGTACCTTACAAGGCATTGCGATACTTCCCTCTAGTGCCTAGGTTGCAGCGGCTGTATATGTCCTCAAAGATAGCTGTACATATGACATGGCACAATGACAGAGTACGCCGTGCCGATGATATAATAAGTCATCCTGTCGATGGTGAAGCTTGGACCCACTTCAATCGTACTCATCTTGCTTTCTCAAAAGAGCCACGTAATGTTAGGTTGGGTTTATGCACAGATGGTTTTAATCCATTCGGTGGTTCAGTGGCATCTTACTCTTGTTGGCCAGTGTTCATGACACCGTACAACCCTCCGCCAGACATGTGCATGAAGCGAGAAAATCTATTTTTGTCTTTAGTAATTCCTGGTCCAAAAAGTCCCGAAAAAAATTTGGACATATATCTCAGGCCGTTGATTGATGAGCTCAATTTTTTATGGAGTGATGGAGTTGTTACTTATGATGCACGTAAGAAGCAAAATTTTATTATGAAAGCTGCACTGATGTGGACAATAAGTGACTTCCCTGCATATGGAATGCTATCTGGTTGGAGCACACATGGGAGGTTAGCATGTCCCTACTATATGGAAGATACTAAATCATTTGTATTGAAACATGGTGGAAAAGCATGCTGGTTTGATTGCCATCGGCGGTTGCTACCAAGTGACCATCCTTTTCGAAGGCAAAAAGACTCTTTTAAAAAAAATATTGTTGAAGTAGATGAAGCAGACTTGCAACGGGTGTCGGGTCGACATATGGCGACACGGGTGCAAAATTTACCAGATGTAGTACAATTGTCTAGTAGCACATGATAACTGAATAGTTTTGGAAAGGATCACAATTGGAACAAGAAAAGTATTTTTTGGGAATTATCTTATTGGTCAACTCTTCTTGTACGACACAATCTAGATGTCATGCATATCGAGAAGAATTTTTTTTATAATGTGTTCAACACGGTCATGAATGTTAAAGGTAAAACAAAGGACAACACCAAAGCGCGCATGGATTTAAAGATGCTTTGTAAACGTCAAGAACTGGAACTAGGCAACATAAATGGAAGGGTTGTGCAGCCAAAAGCAGCTTACGTGCTTAATAATGCACAGATCAAGGAAGTGTGCCAGTGGGTGAAACAATTGAGATTTCCAGATGGATATGCATCCAACATAGCCCGTTGTGTGAATGTTAACGAGGGAAAAATATATGGTCTGAAAAGTCACGACTGTCATGTGTTCATGGAAAGGCTACTGCCCATTGCATTTCGTGATTTGTTGCCGAAGCCTATATGGGGAGCACTGACCGAGCTGAGTCAATTTTTCAAGATTTTATGTGCATCAGAACTCAGACTTCGGGACATACAAACTCTTGAAGAAAATGTGGTCAAAACTATTTGCAAGTTAGAGAAGATATTTCCTCCGGCATTCTTTGATTCGATGGAGCACCTGGTCGTCCATCTGCCATACGAGGCTATTGTCGGAGGGCCAGTACAATACCAATGGATGTATCCATTTGAGAGGTATGCGAGAATTTTCATGAAGACATTCATGTTGTCCATGGTCGCTACATGTCATTGCCATCTGAATTGTTGTTGTAGGTGCATGCATGAATTGAAAATGAAAGTTTGTAACAAGGCAAAGGTGGAAGGTTCGATTGCTGAGGCATATGTTATTGAAGAAATTTCGAACTTCTGTTCCATGTACTTTAAGCCAGATATTCAAACTCGTCATACTCGACCTACACGTAATGATGATGGGGGAGTTGATGATTTGTCAGATCGGCATTCCATATTTTAGCATCCTGGACGTGCTTTCGGATGTTGCTCGACCCGCACGCTCGAAGATAGAGAGTTGTACGCTGCTGAGATATATATTCTTCTGAATTGTACTGAGATTGAACCTTATGTTGAGTAGGTTCTTAACCCACATTTCCAGCAATGCCATGACTTGTTCATCCTTCTTCTGTAGTTCAATTAAAGTAGTAGTACATTTATATTGCAGATAATTTTATTCAGAATTAGCACAAAAATGTCCAAATATCCAGGACGTAGAGATTGAAAAAGAACGCGAGAAGTTTTTTGCCAAATGGTTGAGATATCAAGTTAGTGTCGATCGTTCAATATATATGATTGCATTTACTAATGTTGACGTAATTGTTCAAAAATATTTAACTACTCTACTTGACATATAGGTTGAACAAGGTCTCATTAGTGATCAGAGAGTACAAGAGATAAGTTATGGCCCCTCCAACGTTGCACGTGCCTATCCAGGATATATTGTGAATGGATACAGATTTCATACGAGAGATTATGGATGAAGTAAGTCTACGATGAACAGCGGCGTATCTGTTAAGGGAAGTGTATACAATGAAGTGGAATTAGACTACTATGGTATTCTTGAGGAAGTCATAGAACTTCAGTATTTGGGACGAGACAATCATGTATACTTATTTAAGTGTCATTGGTTTGATCCTAATTCAGTTCGACATGACACATCTACTGGGATTGTCGATGTCAAACATAGGTACAAACTTAATACCTATGAACCGTTCATTTTAGCCACACAAGCCCACCAAGTGTATTATTCAAGGTATCCATCGTCCAAGAATAAAGATTGGTGGGTAGTTTGCAGGGTTAAAGCAAAATATTTTCCCACTTATGAGTTAAATATGAGTCAAAATGTCTCAGAGCTTGGCAACGTCGAATATTTTCAATCAGATGAAGTTGGCATTATCGGCTCCACACATGTTAATCTGGATGAATCTAATGAGCCACTATCATTACGTAAGGAAGATGAAGTGGAAGAAATCGATCCGACGGAGTTAAATGTTCATGTTAGAGGGGAGGAGGAGTCAGATGAAGAGGAAGAGTTCCAATCTGATGAGACTACGATGGATGACGAAGATGATGATGATGAGCTAGATATATCAACATGAGGGAGGCATGTTTTGATAATTTAGTAAGCTGATTCTAACTTTTTAAGCATAATTTTAAATAACATTTGTCTAGCCTTATATAATTGTGGATTAATATGTATTAATTATTTTATTATTAATAAGGAAATGGTGCGAGGAGGTCGTACTAGGAGTGGGAGGAGACAAGGCAGTGAGAGGGGCGCTACTCCCTCCTCGTTAGCATCTTCTTCAGACACAGGTATATTTGATCAATAAGTTAGCTATATGAATATTTTAATTGTTTACTAACTTAAAAGAATTTTTTTATAGGTCCAAGTGTCAGCTCACCACCACATGTACAGACGCCACCACCACTTCCCGCTAGTGCCCTCCCACCAGCTCCCGCTACAGGTATATCTATTTTAATTTTCAGTAACATGTTGCATTTCCTTATGAAAATTAATGTTTTCCCACCTATGTATTTCTTTGAATTTCTAGCAAAATATTCATTTATCTAATGTGAATTAATTCTTACAGGTCTTAGTGCCCTCCCACCACCTGTCCCGACGCCACCCCCACCAGCTGTCGCTACAGGTATATCTATTTTAATTTTCAGTAACGTGCTGCATTTACTTATGGAAATTAATGCTTTCCCACCTATGTATTTCTTTGAATTTCCAGCAAAATATTCATTTATCTAATGTGAATTAATTCTTACAGGTCCTAGTGCCCTCCCACCACTTGTCCCGACGCCACCCCCACCAGCTGTCGCTACAGGTATATCTATTTTAATTTTCAGTAACGTGCTGCATTTACTTATGGAAATTAATGCTTTCCCATCTATGTATTTCTTTGAATTTATAGCAAAATATTCATTTATGTAATGTGAATTAATTGTTACAGGTCCTAGTGCCCTCCCACCAGCTCCCGCTACAGGTATATCTATTTTAATTTTCAGTAACGTGCTGCATTTACTTATGGAAATTAATATTTTCCCACCTATGTATTTCTTTGAATTTCCAGCAAAATATTCATTTATCTAATGTGAATTAATTCTTACAGGTCCTAGTGCCCTCCCACCAGCTCCCGCTACAGGTATATCTATTTTAATTTTCAGTAACGTGCTGCATTTACTTATGGAAATTAATGCTTTCCCACCTATGTATTTCTTTGAATTTCTAGCAAAATATTCATTTATCTAATGTGAATTAATTCTTACAGGTCCTAGTACCCTCCCAACAGCTCCCGCTACAGGTATATCTATTTTAATTTTCAGTAACGTGCTTCATTTACTTATGGAAATTAATGATTTCCCACCAAAATATTCATTTATCTAATGTGAATTAATTCTTACAGGTCCTAGTGCCCTCCCACCACCTGTCGCTACAGGTATATCTATTTTAATTTCAGTAACATGTTGCATTTACTTATGAAAATTTGTTCTTACAACCCTCCCACCACCTCTGACTTCTACATGGCCCTCCCCACCACTCAGCAGCCAGTTGACGATGCCAGCAGTCATCACGAAAGAGGCACTGTCCATGATGGACGTCGCCCCTGCTGGATCTCCGGGTATATTTATAAGGCTAGTTTACATTCATTAATTATTAGCGGTAAGTTTCTAATATGAATACTTTGACATTTGCAATTGCAGGAAAAAAATAGAACCTTGCACCGCTGTCCATCATGCTATTAGCCTAGTAATGGCACATGTACCCGGGTCACATTTGTCTTACAAAGAATTTCCGATGGGCGTCCGCAATTCATTGTTCGACATGTTCTTAGTAAGTAACTATGTCATTTAATTCAAGTCTTTTCCAAACTCATTTCACAACAGTCTATTAATTGTGAAGCTTAATTCATTTACAGTGGACTTATCGATTCAATGGTGGACATGATGCGGCACGATGTCGTTCTGGCTGGGAGTCCACTGTGAAGACAAATTATCGAAAGAGAGTATATGCGGCTCAGAAGAAGGCCCAAAAAATTGCTGGTGGGAGTGAAGACCGACAGCTGTGGAAGGAGCACCGTCCTCTATGGATGAGGAAGGAGGATTGGGAGATACTATGTGACAAATTTGCCGACCCCAAGTGGATAGAGAAGTCCCAAAAAGCCAAATCAAATAGGGTGTCACAGCCGGAGGCAAATTTGCATACATGTAGGTCCGTCTCTTTTACGACTCATAAAAATAAAATGGTAAGTAATGTTTCAAATCTTCTTACATTTTATTAACATATATGACAATTTTTTACTATGAACTATATAACAAGCTGTGGAGCTTAATCGAGCTCCGACGTTCCTCGAGGTGTTCGACAGAACACACAAAAAGAAGGCGACAGGTCAATTTGTGAGTACGAAAGCTCGTTCAGTCGCGGTAAGTTTATCTTCGTGTGCAACTTCTACCGTTCATTTAATTCAGATTGAATCATATGAAATTGACTTATTATTTTATTTTATTTGTAGGAAACATATAGCAGAGCTGTGACAGAGAAGTACGGGGAGGGAGAGGGGTAGCAGCCAGACTTGGATCCGACAGAATGGGTGGCCGCAGCTGGTGTACCGAAGAAGGGCCGAATATATGGTTTTGGGGATAGCATGGACTCTAGCGCGGTGATATCATCATGTGCGAGTTTGAACTCTGCCCAAACCAGTACTTCTGCCTTCAGTATACCTCATTTTGCCCCCAGTACTTCTGGTAGCGACGTCAGAGATATCGTCCGATCCGAGATGTCTAGCCAGATTTCAGATTTGCAGCTGCAGATGCAGCGGCAGTTCCGAGAGGAGATGTCTACCCAGCAGTCTACCATGCTACAGGCACTCACTGCCCTGCTCTCCCAGGCGGGAATTCTCCCTCATGCATCCACCACCACGGCACAAGCGGCACAGGTGATTCTTTTCCATGGGTCTTTTCTATGGGTTCAGTTTATATGAGTTTTGTAAATGCACTTGGTTTCAAATCAAAGCAGCCGGGGTCCGGGGGTCGAGAATGTCAAATACTGATCCGACCGGCATTCCGATCATTCCAACACGACCTGGGAGGTAGGCGTGACTTGTTAGAGCTGACGGATTCCAAATCGGACATCCGGTTCGAGCCCCACGCTCAAAAGTGCATTTTGTAAATGCACTTGGTTTCAAATCAAAGCAGCCGGGGTCCGGGGGTCCAGAATGTGAAATACTGATCCGACCGGCATTCCGATCGTTCCAACACGACCTGGGAGGTAGGCGTGACTTGTCAGAGCTGACGGATTCCAAATCGGACATCCGGTTTGAGCCCCACGCTCAAAAGTGCATTTTGTAAATGCACTTGGTTTAAAATTAAAGAAGTCGGGTCCGGGGGTCCAAAATGTGAAATACTGATCTGATCGACATTCCGATCGTTCCAACACGACCTGGGAGGTAGACGTGACTTGTGAGAGTTGACGGATTTCAAATCGGATATCCGGTTTGAGCCCGACGCTAAAATAACACAATTCAAAACTAAGTTAGTTTTCAAAACTAACTTAGTTTAGAATAATTCAAAAAATTAGGGGTTCGGGGGTCCGGAATGTGAAATACTGATCTGATCGGCATTCCGATTGTTCCAACACGACCTGGGAGGTAGACATGACTTGTGAGAGCTGACGGATTCTAAATCGGACATCCGGTTTGAGCCCGACGCTCAAAAGTACATTTTGTAAATGCACTTGGTTTAAAATTAAAGAAGTCAGGTCCGGGGGTCCAGAATGACAAATACTGATCTGATCGGCATTCCGATCGTTCCAACATGACCTGGGAGGTAGGCGTGACTTGTGAGAGCTAACGGATTCCAAATCGGATATCCGGTTTGAGCCCGACGCTAAAATAACTCAATTCAAAACTAAGTTAGTTTTCAAAACTAACTTAGTTTAGAATAATTCAAAAAAGTAGGGGTTCGGGGGTCCAAAATGTGAAATACTGATCTGATCGGCATTCCGATTGCATTTTGTAAATGCACTTGGTTTAAAATGAAAGAAGTCAGGTCCGGGGGTCCAAAATGTGAAATACTGATCTGATCGACATTCCGATCTTTCTAACACGACCTGGGAGGTAGACGTGACTTGTGAGAGCTAACGAATTCCAAATCGGATATCCGGTTTGAGCCCGACGGTAAAATAACTCAATTCAAAACTAAGTTAGTTTTCAAAACTAACTTAGTTTAGAATAATTTAAAAAAAGTAGGGGTTCGGGGGTCCAGAATGTGAAATACTAATCTGATCGGCATTCCGATTGTTCCAACATGACCTGTGAGGTAGACGTGACTTGTGAGAGCTGACGGATTCCAAATCGGACATCCGGTTTGAGCCCGACGCTCAAAAGTGCATTTTGTAAATGCACTTGGTTTAAAATTAAAGAAGTCAAGTCCGGGGGTCCAAAATGTGAAATACTGATCTGATCGACATTCCGATCGTTCCAACACGACCCGGGAGGTAGACATGACTTGTGAGAGCTAACGAATTCTAAATCGGATATCCGGTTTGAGCCCGACGCTAAAATAACTCAATTCAAAACTAAGTTAGTTTTCAAAACTAACTTAGTTTAGAATAATTTAAAAAAGTAGGGGTTCGGGTGTCCAAAATGTGAATTACTGATCTGATCGGCATTCCGATTATTCCAACACGACCTGGGAGGTAGAAGTGACTTGTGAGAGCTGATGGATTCCAAATCGGACATCTGGTTTGAGCCCGACGCTCAAAAGTGCATTTTGTAAATGCACTTGGTTTAAAATTAAAGAAGTCGGGTCCGGGGGTCCAAAATGTGAAATACTGATCCGACTGGCATTCTGATTGTTCCAACACAACCTGGGAGGTAGACGTGACTTGTGAGAGTTGACGGATTCCAAATCAGATATCCGGTTTGAGCCCGACGCTAAAATAACTAAATTCAAAACTAAGTTAGTTTTCAAAACTAACTTAGTTTAGAATAATTCAAAAAAGTAGGGGTTTAGGGGTCCAGAATGTGAAATACTTATCTGATCGGCATTCTGATTGTTCCAACACGACCGGGGAGGTAGACGTGACTTGTGAGAGCTGACGGATTCTAAATCGGACATCCGGTTTGAGCCCGACGCTCAAAAGTGTATTTTATAAATGCACTTGGTTTAAAATTAAAGAAGTCGGGTCCGGGGGTCCAGAATGTGAAATACTGATCTGATCGGCATTCCGATTGTTCCAACATGACCTGGGAGGTAGACGTGACTTGTGAGAGTTGACGGATTCCAAATCGGAGATCCGGTTTGAGCCCGACGCTCAAAAGTGCATTTTGTAAATACACTTGGTTTAAAATTAAAGAAGTCGGGTCCGGGGGTCCAAAATGTGAAATACTGATCTCATCGACATTTCGATCATTCCAACACGACCTGGGAGGTAGACGTGACTTGTAAGAGCTGACGGATTCTAAATCAGATATCCGGTTTGAGTCCGACGCTAAAATAACTCAATTCAAAACTAAGTTAGTTTACAAAACTAACTTAGTTTAGAATAATTCAAAAAAGTAGGGGTTCGGGGGTCCAGAATGTGAAATACTGATCTGATCGGCATTGCGATTGTTCCAACACAACCTGGGAGGTAGACGTGACTTGTGAGAGCTGACGGATTCCAAATCGGATATCCGGTTTGAGCCCGACGCTAAAATAACTCAATTCAAAACTAAGTTAGTTTTCAAAACTAACTTAGTTTAGAATAATTCAAAAAAGTAGGGGTTCGGGGGTCCAGAATGTGAAATACTGATCTGATCAGTATTCTGATTGTTCCAACACGACCTGGGAGGAAGACGTGACTTGTGAGAGCTGACGGATTCTAAATCGGACATCCGGTTTGAGCCCGACGCTCAAAAGTGCATTTTGTAAATGCACTTGGTTTCAAATCAAAGCAGCCGGGGTCCGGGGGTCCAGAATGTGAAATACTAATCAGACCGGCATTTCGATCATTCCAACACGACCTGAGAGGTAGGCGTGACTTGTCAGAGCTGACGGATTCCAAATCGGACATCTGGTTCGAGCCCCACGCTCAAAAGTGCATTTTGTAAATGCACTTGGTTTCAAATCAAAGCAGCCGGGGTCCGTGGGTCCAGAATGTGAAATACTGATCCGACTGGCATTCTGATCATTCCAACATGACCTGGAAGGTAGGCGTGACTTGTCAGAGCTGACGGATTCCAAATTGGACATCCAGTTCGAGCCCCACGCTCAAAAGTGCATTTTGTAAATGCACTTGGTTTCAAATCAAAGTAGCCGGGGTCCGGGGGTCCAGAATGTGAAATACTGATCCGACCGCCATTCCGATCATTCCAACACGACCTGGGAGGTAGGCATGACTTGTCAAAGCTGACGGATTCTAAATCGGACATCCGGTTCGAGCCCCACGCTCAAAAGTGCATTTTGTAAATGCACTTGGTTTCAAATCAAAGCAGCCGGGGTCCGGCGGTCCAAAATGTGAAATACTGATCCGACCGGCATTTTGATCATTCCAACACGACCTGGGAGGTAGGCATGACTTGTCAGAGCTGACGAATTCCAAATCGGACATCTAGTTCGAGCCCCACGCTCAAAAGTGCATTTTGTAAATGCACTTGGTTTCAAATCGAAGCAGCCGGGGTCCGGGGGTCCAGAATGTCAAATACTGATCTGACAGGTATTCTGATCATTCCAACACGACCTGGGAGGTAGGCGTGACTTGTCAGAGCTGACGGATTCCAAATCGGACATCCGGTTCGAGCCCCACGCTCAAAAGTGCATTTTGTAAATGCACTTGGTTTCAAATCAAAGCAGCTGAGGTCCGGGGGTCCAGAATGTGAAATGCTGATCCGACCACCATTCCGATCATTCCAATACGACATGGGAGGTAGGCGTGACTTGTCAGAGCTGACGGATTCCAAATCGGACATCCAGTTCGAGCCCCACGCTCAAAAGTGCATTTTGTAAATGCACTTGGTTTCAAATCAAAGCAGCCAGGGTCCGGGGGTCCAGAATGTGAAATACTGATCCGACCGGCATTCCGATCATTCCAACACGACCTGGGAGGTAGGCGTGACTTGTCAGAGCTGACGGATTCCAAATCGGACATCCGGTTCGAGCCCCACGCTCAAAAGTGTATTTTGTAAATGCACTTGGTTTCAAATCAAAGCAGCCAGGGTCCGAGGGTCCAGAATGTGAAATACTGATCCGGCTGACATTCTGATCGTTCCAACACGACCTGGGAGGTAGGCGTGACTTGTCAGAGCTGACGGATTCCAAATCGGACATCCGGTTCGAGCCCCACGCTCAAATAACTCAATTCAAAACTATGTTAGTTTTCAAATTTTAGTTTAGAATAATTCAAAGAAGTAGGTTCTACAATTGATATCTTTACAGTCTTTGATATTATGTTTGATTTAAATTCATGTAATCTAATAAAATATTTAATTTATCTTTATACTAATCTTTTTATCTATGTATGTTTTTTTAATATAGGAGGATCCTTCTGCGAGCGGTACCAGAGGGGATGAGCAGGGTGGTGGGGATGAAGATATGGACGATGTGGAGGACATTTGTTGATTCCGTCACCAAATTTTTTTTATGTAACGTTGATGAGTTTATTCTAATATTTGTTGTAATTTTAATTAAGTTTGATTTCGGATTTTTGTTCGTATGTATTTTTATTTTCGATGATTTTGTAAACAGGTTTTTAATAAAAATTTGAAATTTTAAAAAAAAAGAAAATGAATTTCGGACGGATTTTGAGACGGATCAGTCTCAAACGTTAGACGGATTTAGGGACGGAAATGATAACCGTGCAAAATTGGTGACGAAAATATCGACGGAAATTAGGCCGTCTCCAATTTATGTTGGAAGGTTTCAGACCGATAGGGAGACGTAATTTAGTCCGTCTCTATTGCAGTGTATAAGTTGCGACGGAAATAACGACGGAAACTATTTTGCGTCGCAATTTATAGATGGATATTGAGACGGATTTACCCCGTCGTAATATTTAGACGGATTTGGAGATGGAAGTATCCGTCCGAATTTGTCTCGTTAACGACGAAATTGGCGACGAATTATTTTTCCGTCGCTACTTTCGGACGGATATTAGGACGGAATAAAATTCGTCGGTCATTTGTGACCCTTTTTTTAGATGGCCATATTCCGTCCGAAGTCCGTCGCCAGTCCGTCACAAAAACGTTTAGCGACGGATTTTGTGACGAATTTGGGACAGAATATGGCCGTCGCTAAAAGCACTTTTTCTTGTAGTGAATGAACCTCCGAACAGCACCCTCGAACCTCGAGTAAGAACCGCCGCACCTGAAAAGCAGAGATGAGTCTCCAAACAGAGGCTCAGTAGGGGTCCCGCGGAACCCCAATCGGAAACAACGGCGGTAGCGGAAAGGAAAGCTACAACTATAGTAGGAACAGCGAATCGGTGGCTGGTCAAAACTCGGCACTATAGCTACTCCTACCGGTAACGGGAAGGAGGGGACTCCCGATCTCACTATCGGGGACCCGACCCCACTAACACCACCTACCGAGGTAAAACCTACGGCAACCCTACCGTAAAGGCCTGTCCTCCCAGACATGACCAACCTGGACACACTGTCCAAGGTGCAACCCCGACCCCCTAGTCGCAGATACCACACTAACAAGATGTAACCTCGGTAAAGCTACCGGCACCCTAGCCACTACCTTGGAAACACCGGACGGTCCAGAAAACCACGTCTCGCAGATGGGAAACGGAACTCGAAAATAGGAGAGTCATGTCTCATGTGACAGGAGTACCTGCCCACCAGAAGCAAGGCCGGATGGGCCCCCTAGAATCTTAGACCGGGCCTCAGGTGTCCCCCTCAACGCACCCTGTCGGAACGGAGACACCGTACAAGTAACCACAGAACAAGTGACTAGCTGGGGTCGCGCTCGTCAACGCGGGTCCAACCGCCCCCAATCACGTGTGCACACACAGACCGTGCGTCTCTGGTCTGGCCCTCTGACTGGTTTTCCCCTCAGCCGGACTCTGGCTAGTAGACGTGGGGTCCGACGGAAACCAGTCTAAAACCGTGTCTCTGGGGTAGCCTCACCACCACTCCCAGGTGGGACCACTCGCATGTCGGAAGGCTACCACTAGTGGGGAGTCACTTGTGTGACCACTATCCAAGGAGGAACTCTGAGAAATACGCACACACCCTGCCTAAAAGTAGAGAAGAACCAAGTGGCGCCAAACCACTGGACTCTGGATAGTCCTCTATACTCACTAAACCCAACGGTCCTTGAGTCACAAGACTCGGGGTCAAGACCGTTGCACCGAATGGCTCTACAATGTCAATCTGCCCTCACCCTAGGGTCAGAAACCTTGACACAATGTCTCATGAGGCAGTTCACAACTGCCGAGACCATTCCCTCGAAAAGGGAACCAAGAATCCTCCAGCCTCAAGCTGGGTAATTGGACTCACAGTTCACAGGCCACACACACGGCCCTCACGGAAAACACAGAAGCACGATTCCCAAGGTAGCTCACAAGTCACCATGCTGATTCCTCATCCCAGGGAAAAGTGGAAAACCTTCAACTCTAGGCTGGATGACTGGACTCGCAGTCCAAGGCCTTTCACTTGGCCCACTCAGGAACCGTCTTCTGAAGAGACTCACGACGTGCGGGGAAAACCTTATCGCACTCACACCGATACACGGTGACTCGATCAAGCGCGACACAAAGCCCAGAATACACACACAGGATCACCCAGACCCTTGGACACACTGGCACACTAATCGAGGTAACACGGTACCTCCAGACATCTCATGAACACCATCACGGAACTCAAGAGATGTCCGGGACACTCACGAGGCCGAAGGTCGACCACTAGGTCACAACCGGGTCGACCGGAGACCAACACAACACTAAACTTGTTCGGCAAGCACAAAACCCCTGGACCGTCACTGACTAGGCGGTTTGGCTGGGACCGCTTAGCTTGGCTTAGCGGTCTGGCTGGGATCGCTTAGCCTGGCTTAGCTGTCCAGCCAGGACCGTTTAGTCCCAAACACCACCAGGACCCAAACGGTCACTCTCAGACCGTCTAGGAGAGTGGCGGTCCATTGCCTGACCGCTTGAGGTCACATAGCGGTCAATCGCATGGCCGCTACCCTTCCTGGCATAGACTGTACCCAAAACGGAAAATAGTCGTGCCCTGGTCGCTCCATGAGCCAGGCGGTCCACACCAGGTCACTTAACGCTCCAAGCGGTCTATCATGCGACCGTTTAACCTACCATCACAAAGGGGCTGGTGGCGGTCAGACCAAGACTGCCCAGCCATAAAAACGGTCTGCCTTAGACTGCCCAGACAGCCAGAGCGATCTATCGTAGGGCCGCTACCCCAAAACATGGTGAAACGGACTATAAGCGGTCACCCTGGGGACCGTCTCACCTTATAAGCATTTTCTGTAAAACCGCGTTTAAGTCGTAAAACTGAGAACGGTGGGAAACACCCCAAAAAGCCATTCCACGCCCCATTCACCCCCGGGTGAAGGGGAAACAGGGGGGAAACCCTTCCCTAAGCCCCTTGTAGATGGACATAACAGATGATTAAATCATATAAATATATCCAAATCACAACAATAATGATGATATCAAGTGAAATAATGATGATAACATGATAAAAACAATAAATATAAGGAGGGAGATGATGATAAATCAAATAAAGCACGAGGTGCTAAGGGGAGTTGTGATCGCCAGAGGGGTTACCTCAATAAGAAGAAAAGGAGATCGCGTGTACCTGGTGAAAATTGGGATGCGGAATGGATGTGGATTTCCTCCTCCAACTTCAATCGGCCGGCCGATGAAGTGGGTCTTCTCAGTTGATTACCTTGTAAAAAGATAATGAAAACAAGCAGAAGAGAGAGGGATCAGCCAAAGTGCTATAGTATCAATCCAAAACTAACATGAAACGATGAAAAGACATCAACGTGCGCACCTCTTTTTTTTGATTTTTTTTAAAACGCCTAGAAGAGAACTAGGGAAAGGATATGATATGTTGATACTTAATGCAACAAGAAACTAATGATGGGATGACAGTGATGATGATATGCTTAGAACACAAACGAGATAAGCACAATATAGCCCTGCTCTCCCTGACGAGAGTAGAGGGAAACTGTGAAGGTGTTGAACGGATGCAGAGGAACGGATGAAGCCTGATTGGATGCAGAGGACACCAGGATGCAGAGGAAGCAGTGGAAGCAGTAGCAGCAGGATGCAGCACAGGAGAAAGAATGCTCTGCTTGCAATCGTGATGTTCTGGGTTCAAGGCGTTCAACCCTCTGAGTGCTTAACTTTTAACACGATCGATATGGAACCTCTTATATAGTGTTCAATCGGATGTGATCAAACAAGGTAAGATAAGAACGGGTAATGAGGCATCCAAGGAAGGATCGAGATCGAGTAAGAGACCAATTGATAGTAGGGAACTGTGAGGGAAAGATGGAAAAAGGAAGGACTCTGGAGTGAAACACAACTTAGGACAGGGCGTCAAATCATGAATTGACGACCTTCACAGAGACGTTTCTTGAAAAACGACCTAGGAAAGAGCGTTTCTTCCTGGATTTAATTTTGGAAATAAAACTTTCTTTGTTTAAAAATCAAGGGAACACGCCTGAGGTAACGGCGTTTATTAAAAACACGCCCTGAGGAAGGACGTTAATCACAAAATACTTTTTATTTTAAAAGTAGATAATTCCAGAAATTAATGGATAATACCAGGAATTGACGCCCTTACTTATGGTCGTCTCTTCTTTTGAAAACGCCCTATGACAGGTCGCTACTTTGAAAATAACGCCCTTCTTCAGGTCGTGAATCACGAAAATGCAGGAAAAATGCATAAACCTCACAAAAATAGAAAAGCTTCATTTTATAGGAATATTGAAGTCCACTTGGGGCGTTTATATAATGACATGAGATTTGATCAACATAACGTCAATTTTGGCGTGTCTACAGCTGCCCCGCCTTGGCGTCTGCTTTGCAAGGGAGTGAGACGGAATGGAGTGAAGTGTAATGAAAGGAATGAAGTGGAGTAAACTGATAAGGAGACGCCAAGGTGTGATGTGACACGCCTCAGACACCAAGCATTTGAAATCTTTCCAAGATTCTGAGTGAAACAACTCTGAGTGGTTCCAAGGAAACATCGATTTGTTGGATAAAAGGAGATTAAACTAAGTAAATAAAGGGTGTGCTCGTGGGCACGACAGGGAAAGACCATTGGAGAGCGATTACCAGCCAACGTCGACGTGCTACAACCAAGGTAAATTTTGCAGAAAAATAAAGAGAATTGGGATAGAGATCCAACAAAAGGGACACTTTCAAGGAATCAGCCTGAACGGCTTCAAATAGAACGAAGTACTTGATTTGAAGTGGAATATCTCATGTCAACTCAATCAAGAGAGAGTGAACTTCATTATTGCCATAATATGAAGATTTTCAGCATGAAACTCAAAGTCCTACATGATGCATGCTGGGCTAAAAGAAAAGATTAAAACAAACTAAAATAGAAAATAATCAAGGATAATATTGCTAAGCCATTTAGATCTGGTCAAGAATCCAAATCTCTGAGCTAACACTAAGCCGAAGCCCGTTTGTCCGCGCATCAGCTCAGAAAGTGGAACCATCGTCCCAAACCTTTAACGACTCAACGGCCTATCCGTGTGATCAAGACTCTCCTGAAATCCTCATTGTTTTTGATGAAGGGGAACTCAAATTTCAGGTTCATCAGAACCACAAGGTCCTTGACATACTATAATAGTGTAGATATCATATAATAATGCTTACAAGAAACGGATACAAGGGGACACGATGTTATCCCCATGAGTGGTCCAAACGCCTCGAATCCTACAAACTTCTGCACTTGAAACTTATTAAATAATCATCAATTTAGAACATGACATGATCATAAGTGCTTAATCATAAATAATTTCATCAAAATAATAGCACTTAAGTTCATTAAAACATCATAATCCAATAAAACACGCCTAAGAATAGGGCGTTAACATCATAAAAGGCGCCTGACCATAGGTCGTTTAACATTTAAAACACGCCCTACTCAAAGGCGTAAACAGTAACGGAAGCTTAGAAGAAGACGCCGCATGTTAGGGCGTTAAATATAAAATGACGTCAGTCAGGTCGTCAATTTAAGAATCGATGCCCTAACCAACGTCGTTAATTCAGCATGAACATCCGTTTCTAAATCGAGAACACAGTCCTTAACCCAATCAAATTCTAACTTCCAACAACCTTACGATTCTCTAAATCTCTATTAAAAGGAGGCCTTCCTTCAACAGAATCAACCAAATCCCTGCAGCCGGCCATACTTTCTGTTCTTCTTCTTCTTCATCCGCTCTGCAGGTTGCAGCCATCCAAGCTTTCCTGACGATGGATAGGGCACTGAAAAGGCCAAAACTCTCAACTCCCAGGATTAACGATATCCAAGGTCATATAAGCAACAGGATATGCATGAATCAGGTTAGCTTCAACTTTCTTCTCTGTTCATATAACCCTCTACTGCTCTGCTCATATATTTATTTCTCCGTTACTGAACTCCTCTGCCCAACATTTCATATGCTCATGTACTTCTATTCTTTGTTTTTATTATTTTCTCTTTCCTTCTCACAGTAGTACCCAAATCTTCCAGGGGCTAGAAGATATATAAAAATCAAGTGGTTGCCCCTCATACTTTCCAAGTTCTCCTCTGACATGAGGGTCTTTGTAGCTAGATGGCATCTCTTAGGATTGATAACCCATGCCAAGCATTATGACCAAATCCATCTTGATTGGGGTGCCATGGGAGCATTAATTGAAACATGGCATCCTTCCACCCATACTTTCTTATTTTCCACATTTGAGGCCACCATCTTGCTGGAAGAAATAGAGATGATCTTGGGTTTGAAAAGAATGAAACAAAGTGAAGAAGAACAGATGGCCAACATGCCAAGACCTATCTCGTCTCATGAACTCTTAACCAGCCTTATTCCTAACCCAAACTTAGTGAATCAGATCAAAGTCGCCAAGGGAATCAACCTCTTGAAGTTAGTCTCATGGGTATACAAAAGAGCAGATCAAGCCAAGGAAGAGGAGGAGATATAAAGAATAACAAAGGCCTTCGTGGTTTGCATAGCAGGTGCGCTCTTGTTTCCATCCACGGAGGACTTCCTTGAAGAGAGTCAAATAAGTGCAGTGGTGAGCTTATGGGAAGGTGAAAGAGTTGGGGAGGCGGGAGCGTGCCCGAGAGCGAGAGGAGCACCAGACGGAGCTGTAGATCCTAATTAGAAATCCACTTAGAACAATTAAAAGGAAAAAGAAATGAATAGAAGAATGGGAAAAGAGGGAGAAAAGGGGAGCATGCGTAGGATGCTAAGGGGATGTGTGATCGCCAGAGACGCGAGGGCCTCAAAGGATATAACCAATAACAATATGGAGGGATCGCGAAAAATACCTTAAAAGCGCGGGATTGTGAGTGCTTTCCTTTCTCTTCCGATCGGCCGGCCGATGAAGAGAGTTCTTCCTTTTTGATTACCCTTGCAAAGATCAAAGACAACAACCAATAAGAATAGGAATTAGAACCAAGGTGAGTGTAGCATCAAATTCATAATAAAGATGAACATGAAAATCATGTATAAGAACACACCTTGTGGGTGTTGGCCCTTAAACCCCTATGCAAAAGGGTATGGGAGATATGATGAATGATATGCAAATAGGGAGGTGTGCAAGTGTTGCACTAAGGAGATCTCAACATGGAGATAAAAAGAAATTAAAGGAAGAGATGGAATAATGATGCATGCAATTAACTAAAGAAAAATAAGAGATAGGAGGGGGAAAGCTTAGTGGTTTCACCAATTGGCTTCAAGCTCTTCAATAGAGGAAGAAGAGGATGTAGAATTCCATGGATGTAGAGGCTCCAAATCTTCAATAGAGGAAGAAGAACTCCATGGATGAAGCTTTTAGGTGCATGGGAGTCTTCCTCCTTGAGCCTTTAGTCCGGCAGCACCTCCCCTTGAATTGATCTTGATCTCTTAACACAAGGGAGAGAGGAGTCCTATTTATAGGGTTGAAATTCGGAATTAATTCCAAGAGAAATTAGGAAAACATGTTTTAGTGGGATTTGGAATGAGATAAACATTAGGCAAGTGTCCCTTCAACCTTGGAAAGTCATAAGAACCCTTTCCTAAGTGGAAAAAGAGATTAAATGAGGAAAGGAAGTGAAATTCGGAATTAAATCAAGAGAAAATAAGAAAACATGTTTTAGTTAGAATTTGGAAGAGATAAACATTAGGCAAGTGTCCCTTCAACCTTGGAAAGTCATAGGAACCCTTTCCCAAGTGGAAAAAGAGATTAAATGAGGAAAGGAAGTGAAATTCGGAATTAAATCCAAGAGAAAATAAGAAAACATGTTTTAGTTGGATTTGAAAGAGATAAACCTTAGGCAAGTGTCCCTTCAACCTTAGAAAGTCATAGGAACCCTTTCCCAAGTGGAAAAAGAGATTAAATGAGGAAAGGAAGTGAAATTCGGAATTAAATCAAGAGAAAATAAGAAAACATGTTTTAGTTGGAATTTGTAAGAGATAAGCATTAGGCAAGTGTCCCTTCAACCTTGAAAAGTCATAGGAACCCTTTCCCAAGTGGAAAATGAGGTTAAATGAGGAAAGAAGGGAAATTCGGAATTAATTCCATAAAAAATTAGAAAACTTAGTTTTGGTAGGATGGAAAGGGGGATCCTTCCTCCAAGTGTCCTTTCAATATTAAGAAGCCATAGGAACTCTTTCCCAAGTGAAAAAGGAGTGTAAGTGAGGAAAGGAAGGGGTGCTTCTGGAGTTCGGAATTGAACAAGAATTGACGACCGAACAGACGGTCGCTAATTAAAGAAATGACGCCCCCTGACGGGGCGTTACTTAAATGACGCCCGGGTCCCTTCCCCCATTTGATTTAAGGCCCGAAAAAATGGAGAAATGGCTCAGAAAAATCTGGAGAAAAATGGAAAAACATGTAGAAAGCTTGGGGAAGTTGGATATTCAATAAAAAGGAGGAAAATCACTCAAATAAGTCGATTTGAGGGTCAAATGGGGCATCACAGTGTGATAGGAGATATGCTCAAAATGATGTCAATTTTAGTGTGTCTACAGGAGCGTGCCCAGTTCCTTGAGCTTCAGCAGGCGGAGCGTGCCCGGTTCCAGGAGCAGGCGGCAGCATGGGAGCGAGAGCTAGCCGACTCGAGGACCCAGTTGATCCTTTCTCAGGAGCGGCTGCGAGTGTCCGAGGAGCGGTTGCAGCGAGGCCGTGAGCGAGCACGGGCTGCGGGGTACTCCTTCACCAGCTCCACCTTCGTGGCGGGTTCTTCCCTCCGAGAGAGGAGCAAGACAGGGGGACACGTTCGGGTTCCGGCTTCTTCACGGGGGCCTATGCCTCCTCCACCAGCGCTAGCTCGGGACGGTGAGGAGGAGGTTGAGAGTAGGAGAGTAGAGGAGGGTGGAGGCGAGAGCTGAGAGTTTTGTACTTGTACTCCTCCACCCTCACACCTGTACATGATAGACATGATGATATATATATATATATGAGATTTGAGCTTTTGTTACCTGAGAACTTGTGTGGTTGTGGACTTGTGTTTGTGTACTTTTCCTTTCCACGTTCCTCGTGTTTGCTTTACTTTGCGCTGTATCTGCAGCTGTGGTTTTCACTTGAACAAACAGGTTAATTCATCTGTTCGACTTGGCCCCTTGCTCGGCGAGCAAGGGGTGTCAATATTCTGACCTTAATAATGGGTCAAGAGGCCAAGCCTTCAATTTAATAAGGCAAAATGAAATAACCAAAACTGGGAGATGCCTCATGCAATCACACATATGTAAACAATAATTAAAAGATGTCCAGGCAAGAGTGCAATTCATGCAACATGAAGAATTTATTTTTGTTCTTTTCATTATCTATATATATATATTTTGGGATTTTTCTGAAAAACACGCCTTAGATTAGGTCGTTACTCTAGTAAAAGACGCCCTCGGAGGCGGCGCGAATTTGAAAAGATTTTTAAATTTTGTTGAAAACACGACCTCCCCAGAGGCGTTATTTTTTTTAATAAGAGACTTTAAGCGAGGCGTGAATTAACATGAACGCGCCTTGAACAAAGGCATTAATTTTATTGTTCCCAAATTGGGCTGATAAAGCCATTAAGGTGGTGGGCCCTACTTGGTCATCATCTAAGATCCATTAACCTTTCTTGAATAATTAAAAGGGAGATTGGCGTGCATATAATTAAACTTATACACAAGATTTCGTGCAGTGCATTCTCTTCGATTTGTCTCGACCATTCTGCTGGTTCATGACTTTTCCAAAAATAAAAGAGAAGATATAAGGAAGCCCACAAAAGATTCAGAGATGCCTGAGGCAAAGCTACCTCCCCTACCCTATGCCTGTTGGGGTTCGGTCTTTGGCGTAGGGACGTTTTGTTGCCTTTTGCCTCTTTTCATTTTGCATGCATACGCCCAAGGTTTTCCTTGCGGGGACTTTGCCCTCTTGACATGCTTTTCTTTTCACCATTTGACTTCACTTTGGAATTGATTTGCATTGATGAACAGCCTAATTGTACTTGGGCTTTTTGTGGCATTTGTTCCCTTTTGGGCCCTGACTTCCTCCTACTAGGGCGGCGGATAGGCTTGGCATGTCTACCTCGAGACCTCCCTTCCTGTGGGCCGAAGAAGAAAAGAATGGATATCGTCTTTCACCTTTAGTCCGGTTTCGACTTTCCATCAGATTTTGCACTGCTTGAGCTCAAGAGTGTAGTGTGTGCGGGGTCAACTCTCATTTTAAATTAGCAAGACTGATGAATGGATTCTAAATTTTGACCTTTCGGACCGTGGACCTTTGTATGCCATGTCAACCCAAAAGGAAAACCATGTAAGAAAACTTTTTTTTATTTTGATTTTGAAAATATTCGATTTTTTGGATTATTTGGGAGATTTCTATTTTCTTTGGATTTTTATGAAGTTTTCAATTTTTGTTTGGATTTTTGTTCAGGGGTAATATTTCTTGATATACAAACCATTCCATGGGTGAGTCAATTCCTCTCCTTCAGCATTAACCAGTTTATAAGCATTGCCAGGATAAACATTTTTTATGACGAACGGCCCTTCCTAATTTGGTTGGAGCTTTGAACGAGGGCCACCGGGTTTTACAAAAATTCTTTTAATTACCATTTCACCTACCTTAAATTTTCTCTCAATTACCTTCTTTTGATAAAAACGTGAGAGCCTGGTTTGATAAACGCGCGCATGCTCAGCGGCAACCAGACGCTTCTCATCAAGGAGTTCCAACTGGGCAAGGAGTGATTCACGACGCTCATCAATAGAGAGCTCCTTGTCCAATTGTACTCGCAGAGAGGGAATAAGAATCTCATAAGGGACTACTGCCTCCATTCCATAAGTAAGGGCGAAAGGAGTTTGCCCAGTGGGAGTTCGAATGGAAGTGCGGTAGGCCCAAAGAGCTTCAACCAGCTTGTCTGGCCAGTCCGCAAATTTATTAGCCTCACACGTCTTCTTAACAATTTTGATCAAGGTTTTATTAGTGGCCTCTGCTTGGCCATTGCCCTGCGGGTAATAGGGAGAAGAATGATGCAATGCAATGTTGTACCTGTTGCAGAGATCCTTGAGATCTTGAGAGATAAATTGAGGTCCATTGTCGGTGACGATGGTATTTGGGATCCCGAACCTTGTGATGATGTTCTTCATGATAAATTTGCATACGGTTGACGCTTTAATTTCCACGTAAGCTTCTGCTTCCGCCCACTTGGTGAAGTACTCCGTTGCCGTCATGATGAACGACTTTTGTTTCGTGAGGAGATTCGAGTCACCAAGAGGTCCAATGATGTCAAAAGCCCACATGGAAAAAGGCCATGGGGAGGACGTAGGATGGAGTGAGGAAGCATGAGAATGAATCTTGTCGGCGTGCAGTTGGCACTTAACACACCTTCGAACGTAGATAGAGCAATCCTCTTCTAGAGTGGGCCAATAGAACCCTAGTCTAAGAATCTTCTTAGCTAGCATCTGGCTGTTCACATGACCACCACACACACCAGAGTGCGCCTCTTCCACAACTTTCCAAGATTCATCATCATCGAGGCATCTCAATAAAACACCGGTGAGCCCTCTTCTATAGAGCAGACCTCCAACCAAAGTATAACGTTGAGCCACTCTTCTGATTGCTTTCTTTTCTTCTACAGTGGCTTCTTCGGGATAGGACTGATGATTGCAATACCTGGCAATCTCATAATACCAAGGTTTTTCTTCGTCAGCCACATCTTCTTGCCAATCCAAAAGCATGACTTCCTTACCTTTGAGAGCTTCTTTTTGTCTAACTTTCTCAAGCACCTGATCCCTAATATCGAGAAAAGTACGATCCTTAATAGCTGGAGTATCACGCTGATGAATCAGGGGGACATGAAAATCACGCTCAACAGGGAAAACTAAAGCGGAAGCCAAAGAGGCGAGAGCGTCAGCCAAGATGTTCTGGCTGCAAGGGACATGAATGAAGATCAATTTAGTGAAGAGTTTGGCGTAAGCTGAAGCAAGTTCCTGGTAGGGCTTGAGCTTAGGATTGATAGTGCGACACTTGACCAACACCTGGCGCAAAATGAGCTGACTATCACCGACAATCCTCAAATGGGTGACGCCATATCGATGAGCGGTTTGAAGACCGGCCAAAAGAGCTTCATACTCAGCTATATTGTTGGTGATGGGGAAAGTGAGCCGAGCAGCAAATGGAATGGTGACCCCTTCAGGTGTTAGAAGAACCATGCCGATCCCTCTTCCTTGAGAATTTAGAGCTCCATCAAAATGTAATGTCCACATAGCATCATGGGGTTGATTGATGGACATTAGTTCTTCATCTGGGAACTCTGAATTGACCGGATCAAAATGGGGGAGAGGGTGATGAGCAAGGTGTTTGGCGATGGCGTAGCCTTTGATAGCTTTCTGCTGGATGTAAGTGATGTCAAATTGAGAAAGGAAGCTTTGCCAGCGTGCTAACCGATCAGTGAGGACAGATTTTTCAAGGAGGAATTTAATTGGGTTCATGCGTGCAATGAGGTGAACCTCGTGAGCTAGGAAATAGTGTTTTAATTTCTAAACTACCCAAACCAAAGCTGCACAAGTCTTCTCCATGGCTGAGTACCTCTGCTCACAGGGGTTAAGGAGTTTAGACAAGTAGTATGCTGCCCTCTCCTTACCTTCCTCATCCACTTGGGCTAGAACAGCACCTACAGAGTCATCCAGGACTGAAACATAAAGAACAAGTGGTTTGCCTGGAACTGGCGGCCTCAGGACAGGAGGATTGGCCAAATAATCCTTTAATCCGTCAAAGGCTGCCTGACACTTGTCATCCCATTCAAATTTGACTCCCGGCTTAGTGAGCTCGTAAAACGGCCTACATCTCTGTGAATGCTGGGAGACAAAGCGGCGAATAAATTGTAACCTCCCGATTAATCCTCGAACTTCCTTCAAATTCTTGGGAGGAGGCATGTCTCTAATGGCCTTTGCCTTGTTGGGATCAACTTCAATTCCCCTCTTGCTAACAATGAAACCAAGCAATTTCCCTGAAGAAACGCCAAATACGCACTTCTTGGGGTTCATTTTCAATTGATATTCCCGCGACCTTTGTAAAACCTTAGCTAGAACCCCAGGATGCTTAATCCTTATCCTTGATTTCACTACCAGGTCATCCACATACACCTCAATATAGATATGGATCATGTCATGAAAAATAGCCATCATAGCCCTCTGATAAGTGGCTCCAGCATTCTTAAGTCCAAAGGGCATGACCACATAACAATAAGTGCCCCATGGTGTAGTGAATGATGTTTTCTCTTGATCTTCTTCAGACAGACGAATTTGATTGTAACCTAAAAAGCCATCCATAAAAGAGAGAGTCTCAAATCCTGCCGTGTTATCGATTAGAACATCAATATGAGGGAGGGGGAAGTCGTCCTTAGGACACGCCCGATTGAGGTCCCGGAAGTCTATGCAAATCCAAACTTTCCCATCTTTCTTCATAACCGGAACAATGTTAGCCACCCAATTGGGATAGAGAACGACTCTAACAAATCTAGCCTTATGGAGTTTGTCGACCTCTTCTTTCATCTTCAAAGCCATGTTAGGGTGGAAACGCCTCAACCGTTGTTTGACCGGGACAGCCCCTGGCTTAAGTGTAAGACGATGTTCAACGAGCGTAGGGTCTAATCCAGGCATATCTTCATAGCTCCATGCGAACGTGTCCTTGTATTCTTGAAGAACTAAAATGAGCGCCTCCTCTTCGGAGGGCGGCAAATTCTTACTGATGAGGACAATCCTAGGGTCTTCCTCGGTACCCAGATTGATTTCTTTGGTTGGCTCTTCTACAGAGGCTGATGGTTCGTCAAATCTTCTTATGCCACTAGCAAAGGCGTCAGCCTCGTCCTCATAGTCTTCATAACTTTCTTCCCCCTCTTCAATAGGGTCTTCATCATTCATAATTTCATAAACGCCCAAACCCTCATATGAAGCAACAACATCTTCAAATCCTAACTCTGGTAGGATAAGTGGATCTTCCACAAACTCAGGGATTGCTAAACAAGCTTGGCATCTGATGGCCAACTCCAACAAAAATCTTCGGGGAATCTGCCTACCCTTGGCCTTCTTATGTGGAACTATCCCCTGCTTTTTATTATTAGAGGGAGAGGAGGAAGAATAGGAACAACTAGCTTGATCAAGGGAAGGAGATGAAAAAGCGGATACAGGAGGTGATATAGAGGAAGGCCCCTCACCAGAGGGGGAGAAAAGATTGATCAAGGAATCCTGAAGGAGCGGCCCCTGGGTCGGGACACACTCGGGAGAAAAATAGGAGGTCTCCTCAATAGAAATGGAGGATTGGAATGTTGGAGATTTGGCGTTTTTTTTTTCATTTTTATCTTTTCCTTTATTTTTATTTTCTTTTTCCAGTAGGAAGCAATGTGAAGGGGGAGTAGCAGGGGGAGTGGGAATTGAAAGATCAGAGAAAGCTTTAATCAGTGATGGCCCACGCGGGGGCGAGATGGAGATTTTAGAAAATCGCTCGAGGAGCGAAGGAGCAATCGGGAGGGAAATCTGAATTGAATCGGGAGACAGGTTGATGGTAATCGGTGGCGGTCGCGGCACGTGACCAAACCAACGGGAATAGAGAGAAGCCAACACAGACGGATGCACAGCAGTGAGGGAGAAGAGGCCGGCCCACAGCCTATCAACGGTAAAACCTTCTTCAAAGGGGACATCTGGCTCTCCAGTATCTATGTAGTCACTTAGCAACTGTCTCTTGTCTGTGATTGCGGCTGGCATTTCAATCAATTCTTGTATGAGTGGCGGCCATTCCGGATCTGTCGGCATGAACAGGCGGCTTAAAGAAATAGTGATGTCATTCAGGTCGAACCATCTGTACCAATCACATTCCGGATCATCCATTTTCCTTCTTTTGTCCGGCCTTAAAGACTCCAGGGCCTTGTAGGTAGCCAGTGGTGCAATATGACGAGCAAACTGTCTGGCGTGAACATCCTGACAATCCAGCAATGAAGTAATCATAGTCGTCTGCTCATCATTATGAATGCCACCCGTGACAAAATGTGTCTTTAATGTCTAGGTGAGTGGCTGGCGATCTGGCTTTAAAGTAGAAGTCATAAAAGCCCATGGCTCTTCTTCATTTTTATCGGGCCCTTTATAGCCCAAGCCGCCTCGTGCAAACAATTTCTGCGGCTTAATGGGCCTAATCCTGCCCTGACAATTGGCGCCCAGGCCCTTGCCGTCTTGATACCCCATTTTCAACAGAATGTTCCAACCAGGGGTGTTAATCATATTCTTTTTCTTCTTCCCCTTAGAAGGCAGGGGCATCATAGCAACTGCGGTGACGGTCTCAGACGGCCTTGGTTGCGGACGAGGGACGTCCAGCACAGACAAAAGTGGCTTGTTGGCTGGCCAAATGGAAGGAACTGATGAAGCTGCATGAATATCTTCCTCTGGCAGGATCGGCATACTGGTCACCTTGATAATACGGCCCTTGTGGGGGAATTTAATACACTGATGATTTGTAGATGGCACCGCATCAAGCTGCTGTATGTAGGAGCGGCCCAGAATGCCGTTAAATGTTGGATCCATGTCCAAGATGTGAAAATCTGCTATTATGGAAACTGGACCCAAACTTACTTTTAAAGTGATCATGCCTAGAGGGGGCTTTTTGGTATTATCATAGGCAGTGACCGTTATAGTGGATGGCCGAATTTGATCTTCCGGAATGCCGCACAGCTTTAAAGTGCTTGGTGGTAAAACATTGATGGATGCCCCTGTATCCACCAAACACTGCTTGACAGCCACTTTGTTGATGTCGACTGTGATACAAAGAGCATATTTTCTTGCCTGAAGAGGTGCTAGTTCATGCTCATGGAAGGTGATTGCCGGCTGACTGCTAGCAGGTGTCAAGACTGTAACTATTTGCTCGACCGGAATGTCTTCGTTGACCATGACTTTCTGCAAATATTCCTTTAAAGCCAACTGATGAGTGGTGGACCGTTTGATCAGTTCAAGAATAGAAATCCTGGCGGGAGTGCGGTCCAAGTGCTTTAACAGATCATACTGAGTCCCTGGCACTGATTCTTGTTCCTGTTCCTGCCCTTGCGGCCCCTGCACGGGCTCTAGCTCTCTCTGTGGGAAAATACGGTGGAATATCCGTCCACTGCGGAGCGGCGCCACGCCTTGACGCGCCTCTGTCGGGGCAGAAATAGGAGGAGGGTTGGAAGAAGAAGAAGGAATGTTGGTAGCAGAGACCCTGCTGGGGGAAATCAAAGGGGAATTCAATGAAAAGGACGCCCCCGTAGGAGGCACGGTAGTGGTGTTTAACAAAGATGCCCCCGCGGGAGGCATGGGAGAAGTATTTGACGAAGACGCCCACGCAGGAGGCGTGGGAGAAGAGAGGGATACCCGAATGCGAGGAGCGTTAGTGGGTGGTGGAATAAGGAGAGATCGGGGCACAAAAGGTGGTTGAACTGATGATGGAGGAACCCTTGCCGGTGTAGGAGTGGTAGAGGGGGTAGCGGGTGCTGGCGGTGAGTGAAGTAGGAGTGACCTGGACGGCACGGGTGTTGGGTTGGTGATGGATGAAGGAGTGGCAGGTTGCGGGGGTGGTAAGCGGGTCAGAAGAGAGCGAGCCGGCAAGGTCCTGGAATTGATGGGGGTAGATGGGTTGACGGTGCGTAAAAGAGAACGTCCTGACTGAAGATTGACAGAAGAAGAAGGAGGGGTGCGCAAAAGGCGCGGAGTTTGATTTTGAGTTGAATCATGGTGAAATGCCCCGACAGAGGTGTTTTCTTCGTGCCATCCCTGCCCTCTCTCCACCTCGTAGAGAGACGTGACAGGGTTCACGTGTTGATTAGGAGCGTGCTCCGGCAATGGATTACGGACGATCCCCATATCCTGCTGGGGTGCTGGAGCTTGCTGTGGCTGAACTTGCTGCGGAGCTGGCTGCTGTTGTTACTGATTTTGCTGTTGCCGAGGAGGCCTTCTTTCTTTCATGGTGGCGATGAATTGCCTCATTTCATCCCAATTAATGCCACCCTGGTCATTCAAATCATAAATATGATCTCTGAAGTGGAAACAACGATCAAGGTTGTGACCAGGGGCGTGGTGAAAAGCACAGTAACGGGATGTGTCAACATTGGCGGGCCACACCGTTCTTTCTTTTGGTAGGACGAGCAGGTTAGCGGACATCAAAGCATTAAAAATATCAGGGAGACTCTCTGGGAGCAGTGGATAATGGGCCCTCTTGGGGCCAAGCGGTGGTCTCCGTTGTTGTTGGCCATAGTTGGTAGGCGGAGGGACTTGATGGTATTGTGGTGGTGTTGGAGGGTCGGTGCGGGGCGCTTGGCTTGGTGATGGAGCAAAAGAAGGTTGGGGTGCGAAGTGGTGTTGTGGAGCGGAGGCAAAATGGGGGTTTTGCTGTGGAGGTGGCGGAGGTCGTGGGTTTGATTGGTGGTGGGGGTGGCCAACTATGCCAACCCGCTCATTTGTGACAGTGCCTTCAGTCGTGGGCCCTCTATTGACATTTGTATTCTTTTTAAATAGCCGAGGCTTCGGCTCAAACATGCCCATGATGGGCGAGTCCTTCATTTGCGTTTGTATATAACGAGCTCTTTCATAGAGCTCTTCCATAGTTGTCAGCCGATTCATGGCCAAAATATGCCGGAATTGAGGAGTTGCATTAGAAATAACCATTTTCACTTGCTCCTGTTCTGACAAAGTGTCCTTCAATTTCTCGGCCATAGACCGCCACCTATCAGCAAATATGATGAAGTCCTCCGCGGGCTTCATTTTCTCAGCGACTAGATCTGTAATAGAAAGGGAAGGTCCCACCCGGTCTCTGTACTTTTGCAAGAATTTTCTTTGAATAACATCAAAATCGCCAGCATCAGCTGGCTCCAGAGAATAAAACCATTCGAGGGCTGGCCCCTCAAGAGATCTCCTGAATAAGTAGGCCAGGGAGGCCTTATTGTCTTGCCAGAAGGAAGTCTCATATCGGAAATCCTTTAAATGAATGAATGGGTTGCATGTCCCATTATATCGCCGAAAATTCGGCATTTCAGAAGGTGGTAAATGGAACACCGGCAACGTAGGAAGAGAGATTTCCGGAGCATTCTTAGTTGCTGTAACCTTCTTGAGCTGCTCCTCCATGCTGGCCAGCTTCTGAAGCAAGAGAGTGTTGGTATCGGGCTCGACCGGGGCCTGATTCTGAACAAAAGAATGCGGTATAGGCGTTCGTAGAATCCGAGGAGGTTGGGAAGATTGGTGCCTAACCGCTGAATAGCTCGCCTGCTGGGCCGGCATGGCCGTAGTAGGCGTTTGTGGACGAGAGCAGGGGGGATGCAAGACCGCCTGGTCATTAACAATCTGATGGCCGCTCATGGCCGGAGGGGGATTAGAGGAAGACGAAGGGGCGGATTTCCCCTTCAAAGCGGCCTGAATGGCTTGCCGCTGGGAGTCATCCAACTGGGAGAGAGCTTGGATCAAATCTGTGACATTAATGGATGGGGAAGGGTTCCCCGAGGTGTTGGAAGATGGAACTTGAGACGAAGGGTCCGCTTCATGAATAGTGGTATCAACCACATGAACTTGTGAGTAATGAGGATGAGGAGGGAGATAGTTTCCCTCATAATGAACCGAATCTTGGAAAGGGTCACCATTTTGACCAAATACATTCTCATCCTCATCATCATAAGAGTACCCGTTGCCTGACATGTTGATGATTTTACCTGAACGGAGTTTCATACTTAAGAGAGGGGATGTTTAATGAAGGAATTACCACAAAAAAGGGCACTTTAATCAAACCAATTTAATCAAATCCACCCAACCAAGTTATGCAAACAATGTTGGAAAGCACGGAAGATTTTAATGTTTGGATGTTTGAGATTAAAGTGGATTATTTGTGAATAGTTCACTCTTTTGCCAAATGAAACCTAGTTTGATCCAAGTGTGACCTCCGGGTCAACTAGGTTTTCTCTCTCTTCACCAACGAATAGGATATCTAAACTCCGGGTGCTTCGAGGGTACAACCAGCCCGACGTCCGTGAGGGAATCCACGGGTGCGGGGACTTATGGAGGTCTTGGAAAAGGGATTTCCGGTCCAAAGAGACGGAATGCTCAATGGAGGGTTGTCCCGATTCCAAGAAAGGTGTGTGGAATCCTAGGCTAGAGAGAGGAGGTCTCTCAACCAAAAAACCCACAAGTAAAATGAAGCCAATGTAAATCACAACAATATATCAAGACAGATCAAGATGCCAAACAACGAATCACAAATAAGGCAGTAAGCAATTTCTGTGAAAACTCAGGAAAGACACGACCTGGGAGAGGTCGCTACCAAACACGAAACGGCAGCGTGGCTGTCGTGAATCCTGTGAGGGGCTCACAGGAAGAGAAAAAACCACGCCTTGGGGTCAGGCGTTATCAGGAAAGGACGCCTACACAGGAGGGCGTCAAATCAAAAGAACACGCCTTGATTGAAGGCATTAATAACAAATAATACGCCCTGCAAATGGGCGTGAATTCTAAGATAGTGCAACAAGATATGAATAAAGCAGGAAAAATGAATGAAACGCCCTGATGACAGGCGCTAAAAAGAAATGGCACGCCCTGGGGTGGGGCGTGAATTCTCAGATAAAATAATTAAGCGGCAAAGCAACAGGAGATATGCAAAAGACGCCCAATGGAAGAGGCGTTAATCAACTAAAACACGCCCTTCTGAAGGGCGTGAAATCAAAACACGCCCTCGTGGAAGGCGTTAATTCTGGGAGATATCCAAACACTAACTGGCTGATCCCGGAGTGTGCAGTGTGCACAGTGGAGGGTGCCGAGGGGCACAAAGGAAAGGGTACTGAGGGTACCAAGGGGAAAGGGCACACGTGGGTGGGGGAAAGGGCACACGATGGTGCCAAGGGGAAAGGGCACGCGAGGGTGCCAATGGAGATGGTAATCAAAAAGAAAACAGTGGAAGTCCCACCGTGATCGCCAATTTGTAGATGGACATAACAGATGATTAAATCATATAAATATATCCAAATCACAACAATAATGATGATATCAAGTGAAATAATGATGATAACATGATAAAAACAATAAATATAAGGAGGGAGATGATGATAAATCAAATAAAGCACGAGGTGCTAAGGGGAGTTGTGATCGCCAGAGGGGTTACCTCAATAAGAAGAAAAGGAGATCGCGTGTACCTGGTGAAAATTGGGATGCGGAATGGATGTGGATTTCCTCCTCCAACTTCAATCGGCCGGCCGATGAAGTGGGTCTTCTCAGTTGATTACCTTGTAAAAAGACAATGAAAACAAGCAGAAGAGAGAGGGATCAGCCAAAGTGCTATAGTATCAATCCAAAACTAACATGAAACGATGAAAAGACATCAACGTGCGCACCTCTTTTTTTGATTTTTTTTAAAACCCCTAGAAGAGAACTAGGGAAAGGATATGATATGTTGATACTTAATGCAACAAGAAACTAATGATGGGATGACAGTGATGATGATATGCTTAGAACACAAACGAGATAAGCACAATATAGCCCTGCTCTCCCTGACGAGAGTAGAGGGAAACTGTGAAGGTGTTGAACGGATGCAGAGGAACGGATGAAGCCCGATTGGATGCAGAGGACACCAGGATGCAGAGGAAGCAGTGGAAGCAGTAGCAGCAGGATGCAGCACAGGAGAAAGAACGCTCTGCTTGCAATCGTGATGTTCTGGGTTCAAGGCGTTCAACCCTCTGAGTGCTTAACTTTTAACATGATCGATATGGAACCTCTTATATAATGTTCAATCGGATGTGATCAAACAAGGTAAGATAAGAACGGGTAATGAGGCATCCAAGGAAGGATCGAGATCGAGTAAGAGACCAATTGATAGTAGGGAACTGTGAGGGAAAGATGGAAAAAGGAAGGACTCTGGAGTGAAACACGACTTAGGATAGGGCGTCAAATCATGAATTGACGACCTTCACAGAGACGTTTCTTGAAAAATGACCTAGGAAAGGGCGTTTCTTCCTGGATTTAATTTTGGAAATAAAACTTTCTTTGTTTAAAAATCAAGGGAACACGCCTGAGGTAACGGCGTTTATTAAAAACACGCCCTGAGGAAGGACGTTAATCACAAAATGCTTTTTATTTTGAAAGTAGATAATTCCAGAAATTAATGGATAATACTAGGAATTGACACCCTTACTTATGGTCGTCTCTTCTTTTGAAAACGCCCTATGACAGGTCGCTACTTTGAAAATAACGCCCTTCTTCAGGTCGTGAATCATGAAAATGCAGGAAAAATGCATAAACCTCACAAAAATAGAAAAACTTCATTTTATAGGAATATTGAAGTCCACTTGGGGCGTTTATATAATGACATGAGATTTGATCAACATAACGTCAATTTTGGCGTGTCTACACCCCTAGGCATGATTCTAAACCCTTAGATCGGTCAAAACCTCCGTAAAATGGAAGATCCAGCTCACACCCCAAAATCATGATTTTCCCCCAAATTGCTCAAATAAGTCCGCTCGGCTCACCACGGCCTACCAAAGTCAAAGGAAGGGAAGTACACGGGCTGGGATCCATCTCCCTACCTCCACCGAAGATTTGACGCGACGTGGATGCCGAAAACGTCGGGAAACCCTCGCCAGTTCACGAACTCGCGGCCGAACTTCACCGTGCCACCACCGCCTCGATCCTCATCCATCCTTGCCCGTGCCACGCCCGCGTCGTCCTCGCCTCGCCCGTGCCCTGCTCCGTCGGCCGCCGGAGAAGAGGGGGGGAGAGGAGAGAACGTGAGAGAGGTGAGAGGGAGAGAGATCGAGAGTGAGGAGAGAGAGGGGGTGAGGGAAATAAAAAGAAAAACAATTAGCAATTTATCTAAAATCTGATTTTTGGCCCAAAATTCCATAAATTCAAAAAAATACTAAAAATTACCTCCGCGATCCTCGGGAGGAGCACAACGCGCCGATACTATCTCGGAGTCGGAGAACGTCACGATTCGCCCTGCACAGAGTTCAGAAGGCGCATCAGGAAAAAACACGCGTAAAGTACAAAATACACTCCGAGACCCACGAAAATGATCTGCAAAAATATCCAAAAAATCTGGGACATTATAGTCCTTGAGTCACAAGACTCGGGGTCAAGAGCGTTGCACCGAATGGCGCCACGTCGTCAATCTGCACTCACCCTAGGGTCAGAAACCTCGGCACCATGACTCACGAGGCAGTTCACAACTGCCAAGACCATTCCCTCAAAAAGGGGACTAAGAAACCCTCCTGCCCCAGGCTGGGTAATTGGACTCACAGTCTATAGGCCATGGACATGGCTCACGTAGAAAACACAGAATCATGATTCCTAAGGTAGCTCACAAGCCGCCAAGCCGATTCCCCATCCCAGGGAAAAGCGGGAAACCCCTAGCCCTAGGCTGGGTGACTGGACTCGCAGTCCAAAGCCTTACACACGGCCCACTTGGAAACCACCTTCCGGAGAAACCCACGACGTGCAGGGGAAATCCCACCCCACTCATGCAGAATACACGGCGACTCGATCTAGCGAGGACACGAAAAGCCCGAAACACACACATAGGGTCGACTGGACCCTCTAAATCTATGGGCACGCTAATCGAGGTAATATGATACCTCCAGACATCCCAGAAACATGATCACGAAACCCAAGGGATCTCTGGGACACTCACGAGACTGAAGGTCGACCACCGGGTTACAACCGGGTCGACCGGGGGTCTACACAACGCAACTGGAACACTCCAACATGGAAACCCATGTGGTGGTCCTCCTTGGTCCGTCACACTGCTTGGCGGTCCATCCTGCACCACAAGCCACCAAGTAGCGGTCCACTCTGGACCGCCAGAAACATATAGCGGTCTCGCCAGGACCACTACCCGCTAGAAACACACGGTTAAAGGGGCGGTCATCTCTAAGACCGCAACCCCATATGGCGGTCCAATCTGGATCGCCAGCGAGCAAGTAGTGGTCCACTCTGGACTGCTGCCTGCGAGGGACACCAGGAAGAGAAACGGTCCTCCCAAGACCGTCGCCCCTAGTAGCGGTCCTAGCCTGACCACTAGCATCGCTTAGCATTCAGTCGCAAAGCCGCTACTACCCTGAACTCAAACAAGAAAATAGCGGCCAGCCCTTGGCCACTAACGCCTAAAAACGGTTATGCCCTGACCGCCAGCCCCAAGTGGCGGTCTATTGCGTGGCCGCTACCTGGAACCGACATAAAGGGGAAAGTGGCGGCCCCCAGAGGATCGCCAGGGCTAGTGGCGGTCCTTGGTGCGACCGCTACCTGTCTGTAAATCCGAAAATGACCAGTTCGGTGGAAAACTACATTCCACGTCTCGTTCACACCCATGGGAAAGAGAAAACAAGGGAAAACTAGTCCCTAACCTCTCTAGCACCGAGAGGACCCATTTAAACACCAAAAACGTGGTTAAAATGCTAGATCCGACTCACTCCCCAAAATTCCCAACCTCCACCGAAGATTTGACACGTCGTGGACGCCGTTCCATTGCGAAACGCCCACTAAACCCCACCGGTTCACAAACGCGCACCTGGGCTTCAACGCGCCACCACGCGATCCTCGAACCGTCCTCATGCTCCTTGCCCCCACATCGTCGCCACCTCACCCACCATCGCCTCCGTCGGCCTCCCAGAGGAGAGGGGAAGAGAAAGAGATGAGAGAGAGTGAGAAAGAGATAATGGGGAGAGAGAGGGGGTTAAGGGGGGTTTATATAAAGAAAATCCAAAATTTCTAAAAAATATCAAAAAATAAGAAAAAATACTCCCCACGATCCTCAGAAAATACACAATGCAGTGGTAACGTTCCGGAGTCATAGAACGCAAACGGGTCACCCTATACAGGGTTCCGAAGGTCCGACAGATAAAAACACACGTGAATCGTAAAAGCTCAGCCCGGGACCTACCATAGCGTTCCGAAAAACCCAGAAAATTATCGACATGCTCCTTACAATGCCACGAACCCAAGGAAATTCCCGAACATACCTCCAATGGGTCCAACAATCCGATATAAAAGTTTGAAGCTCACTCAGACACGCTCCGCAACCCTCAAAAAGACGATCCGTAGCCCATAGTCCTGATCCGAAAAACCCGGAACATTACAATTTGAATGCTAGACTAATAGCTATTGTTATATGCAAATTCAGTCAAGGGTAGGTGTTCATGCCAACTTTCACCAAAATCTATCATACAAGCTCTCAACATATCATCGATAATCTGATTTGTCCTCTCAGTTTGTTCATATGTCTGAGGGTGGAAAGCCGTGCTAAAATTTAGCCTAATACCCAAAGATGATTGCAAACCTTTCCAGAAGTGAGAGATGAATCTCGGATCTCTATCCGAAATAATATAAGTTTGAATACCGTGCGGCCTTACAACCTCCTTTATATATAGGGTAGCTAGAATATCTACAGTCCATTTGCTCTTGATGGGTAAGAAGTGAGCGGACTTAGTTAGTCGGTCTACAATCACCCATATGGCATCAAATGCACTTTGAGTCTTTGGCAATCCAACAATAAAATCCATGCCAATACTATCCCATTTTCACTCCGATATTTCGAGAGGTTTCAACTTACCAATCGGTTTGAGATGTTCAGCTTTAACTCATTGGCAAACCAAACATCGGCTCATGAACTCGACTACTTCTCTTTTCATGTTAGGCCACCAAAAGGTTCTTTTGAGATCTTGGTACATTTTTGTAGCACTAGGATGAATAGTGTACCTCGATCAATGTGCCTTCTCCATGATTTTATTCTTGATGGTAGGACAATTAGGCACACAAGTCCTTCCTCAAAAAAGTAGCCTTCCATAGTTAGCCAAAAAGAAGTCTGGTCGTTGGTCTAATTTCTCTTTAATTTCAACAATCAATGGGTCATCACCTTGTAGCTCTTTAATTTCTAAGAGTAACTTGGATTGAAAACAAAGATTTGCAAAAAAGACTTTCTCTCCCTTCTCCTCCATATTGAGGTCTAGACTTGCCATTTGCTCTAACAAGTGCCGTTCTTTCATCATCAGGCTTGATAATAATGCCATTGGCTTCCTACTACGAGCATCTGCTATGGCATTACCTTTCCCTGGATGGTACTGTATAGAGAAATCGAAATCCTTTAAGTACTCCAACCACCTTCTTTGCCTCATATTGAGTTATTTTTAGGAGAATAGATACTTGGGGCTTTTGTGATCAGAATACATAATAAATGCCTCACCATAGAGATAATGCTGCCAAATCTTCAAGGCGAAGACTACAACAGCTAGCTTTAAGTCATGCATGGGATAATTCTCCTCATGCTTTTTCAATTGCCTTGAGGAATATACAATCATCTTGCCATGTTGCATCAATACACAACCCAAGCCAATTCCGGAGGCATCAGTATAGACTTCAAATCCTCCTCCTTCAGTAGGTAATGTGAGTATAGGGGCAGTAGTCAAACAATCTTTAAGAGTTTGAAAGCTCTTCTCACAGTTTTCGGACCATATATAAGGAATCTCATTTCTCGTCAATCTTGTCAAAGATACAGGAATCTTGGAGAAGTCCTTAATAAATCTTCTATATTATCTTACCAATCCCAAGAAGCTTCAAATTTTCGTCACGCTAGTAGGTCTCTCCTAGTTCTTCACGGCCTCGACTTTTGAAGGATCGACTGCAATTCCTTTCTGGGAAATTATGTGACCTAGAAAAGAAACTTATTCTAGCCAAAAATCACACTTACTAAGCTTAGCATATAGTTTGTGATCTCTTAACAATTGCAAGGCTTTCTTGAGATGTTCTTTATGCTCCAATTTGGACTTTGAGTAGATCAAAATGTCATGAATAAAGATCACCACAAATTGATCAAGGTGTGGCCTAAATACGTTGTTCATCAACTGTATAAATGCGGCAGGTGCATTGGTTAGGCCATAGGGCATAACAATGAACTCATAGTGTTCATACCTGCTCCTGAATGCTGTTTTGTGAATAGCCACTTTTTTGATCTTCAATTGATGATAACCAGATCTAAGGTCAATTTTTGAAAAATATCGAGCTCCAGAAATCTGGTCAAATAATTCATCAATTCTCGGCGATGGATATTTGTTTTTGATTGTAAGCTGGTTCAATTACCGATAGTCAATACACAATCTCATTGATCGATCCTCCTACTTGACAAACAGGACAAGAGCTCCCCAAGGCAAAGTGCTTGGTCGAATAAATCCTTTATCCAATAACTTCATCAATTGTTCTTTCAACTCCTTCATTTCAATAGGGGACATCCGATAAGGAGCCTTAGATACCGGCGCAGCTCCCATAATCAAATCACCACTTCTCTCTCCGGAGGAATACCAATCAACTCATCAGGAAATACATCAGAATAAACCTGAAAAATTGGAATATCCTCCAGATTTGGTTCCTTACGCTCGGCCATAGTAATAGAAATTAAGAAAGCCGTGTAACCCTTCTTCAATAAATTTTTGACTTTAAGGGTCGGAATAAGGGAAAGGTGTCGAGAATGCCTGACACCAAAAAATATGAGGTTGGGATACCCACTAAAGGTCACCATACCCATCTTGTAGCTAACACTATCACCGTGTGTAGATAACTAGTCAGCAACCAAAATAATATCATAACCTTCCATCTCCATGCATACTAAGTCAGCAGGTAGGTTGCAACCGCTGAGTAGAACTTTGCTAGCAGGGTAAAAATATTTAATTTCCGATCCCGTTCTAATAGGAGTAGTAATAACAAGTTTGGACTCTAACGGAACAGGCTTCATAGGTAAAGCATCAGCAAAGCTCTTAGATATGAATGAATGCGTTGCTCCAGTGTCAAATAAAATAGAGGCGGGCTTTGAGCAAACATGAATAGTACCTTCCACAATGCCTACATCTACGGTAAATTCTGCATTCATAAGGGCTGAAAATCTTCATTGCTTTTTGAAAATAGCTTGATGTTTCTCCAGTGGAGCTTGCTCATTAAGAAGTGGACAATTCAGGATTCTATGGTCCTAACTTCCACAGCGAAGACATGCACCAAGTCTTCTCCAGCATTCTTTCGCCTTGTGTTCGGGCTGTTCACAATGCTTGCATAGTTTCTTTGATGGGGTAACGACCAGGACAATTTGTTTATCGTACGTCCTTGGGTTTTTATCCTTATGAAAGTTATGCCCATCTCTATGGAAATTACGCCCATCGAAATTGGACCTCTTCCTCCTGAAGGAGGGCTTGAAGTTATCAGAGGCAGTAACTTGCTCCTTCTTGGCCTCTCTTCTGATGCGGGACAGGATGCGAATGTGAGCTGGCGTATTTTATCGGAATTAATCGGCGGACTGTTCTGCTGGCCTATTCTCGAGACAGAACTGCGTGCCTCCACGAAAATAATTGTTGAGCCCAGATCCGGTGTCGGATCGAGGCAAACTTGGTACCGTTGGAAACTAGACTCGAAGGGCTACAACATATATAAATTAAGATCCATCGAACAAATGGATTTGAAATAAAAATGCCTGTAACACTGTAACTACCTCTGGCTCAGAACTCAAAACACACAGGACAGAAAAGGATCTGTCTGAAGATGAACTTTGACCAAAATAAAATGGTAGATCTAAACTCTGGGAAAATTATGGGTGGACGGGGGGGATGTGAGGATCACGTATGAATTTGTTGGGACTTTTTGGAGAAGACTAATGAGGCGGGAAAAATATGACAACAGACTACTATCCCGCAGATCTGCAAACTTACAAATTGCTGGGAGGAACTAAATTACTAGGAAAAATACTAAATGATGGTGGAATGACACAAAATTTAAACTGGAGATGGGGGATGACTGGGAGAACAAACTCTCAAAATTTCATGTTGAAGAGATCTACAGATTGGAAGATAAAATTCCGACCTCAGCTTATTATCCAGCAGAGAATAGATCGGTGATAGGTTAGCGGTAGTGGTGCGACGGCAGCTTGATGGCGGCGGCGGCGGCAGTGCTGAGCTTCTCACTCAGAGAGGGGATGATAAGGAGGCTGCACACTGTAGACACGCCATTCCTGACGTCTCCCGAGAAAGTCTCATATTACTATACAACGCCCCGCAACGGCTTACGCATTTTGAATCGCTCGAGTGCTTCCTTTTCTTGAGTCTTCTTCCGCCCTTTTCGGCATCCGGAATCGTCTCGTCACGGCATTCGGATGGCATCAACACCAGTCAGACGCATCAGGAGGTTCCGGAACCAAGAAGGGTGTCTGCCGGGCGGCCGCCAACGCTTGTCCGAGGACCCGGGTGGGTCTTGATGGGGGCGTCCAGGCCCCTGGACGCCCCCATTCTTTTAATTTGTTTTATTTTTATTTTTCAAAACCCAAAACCCAAATAAAAAATAATATATTAATGGAGGCGTCCAGGCCCCTGGACGCCTCCATAAAAACAAATATAAAAAAATATATATATATATGCCAGTTGGCATAAAAAGACAAAACAAAATAAAAAAATGATAAATTAATGGAGGCGTCCAGGCCCCTGGACGCCTCCATAAAAACAAAAATAAAAAATATATAATGCCAGCTTTGGCATAAAAAGACAAAACAAAAATAAAAATAATATATTTATGGAGGCGTCCAGGCCCCTGGACGCCTCCATCAACTCCCTCACGGGCGCCGCCCACCGAACGACGGTTTGTCGTGTGTAAAAAAAGCCAAATTATGGAGACGTCCAGCCAGCTGGACGCGCCCATTTCTGAATCACAAGACGCCGCTCACAAAACCACGCGTTGTGTCAAATCGCGTGCGGCCGTCGGTGGTGTTCGGTGGACCTGTTAGGGGCGTCCGGGGCCTTGGACGCCTCCACAAAAATATTCCAAAAAAATTAATAAAAATAGGATAAAATATTAGTTCGGCCCTGATGGAGGTGTCCAGGGTCCTGGACGCCTCCACCCTCCGGAGCCCTATAAATAGAGGCCCACCCCCCTCAGTTCTGGGGGAGCTTGGAAGAGATCCGATAGGCTGCCGGAGCCCAGAGGCTACCGGAGTCATTTTCTAACCCGTGGGGTCTTTTGTAGGTGGAGGTTCTGCCAGCTTCTCGGGTGCCCACGCTCACGAGAGGAAGGTCGTCTTCATCCACCACGCTTCCACGCCATCCCTACGCTGCCGGAGCTCCGCCGGATTTCACCATCGGCACATCCAATAAGCCAATCCTTTCCTTTTCTTCTTAGTTCTTTTGCATTCATCATCTTGCATCATCTATCCCCCTTCATAAGGGCGCCTCTTCTTATATACTTCTTGCATCCATCATCTCATTTTCCTCCTACTCGAGTCTGGGAGGGGTTTAAAAGACAACACCAACCAGGTGTGTGTCTTACCATCATTTCGTTATTTTTATCGCAAGGATTTGAATACTACACCTTCATCTTTCTAATCCACTCGTTACTTGTTTGTCGTTGTTTTGCAAGGGTACCCAAGGAAAGCCCTCTCCGTCGGCCGGCCGAAGGGGGAGGAAGAAGCAACCCGCCATCTCCCGCTCTTGAGGTAGGCGCGATCACTTACTTTATTTTTGGTGTATTTTGGCCCCTGTCGATCACATCTTGTTCTCGAGGCCGCGGCGAGTCACTTCCCCAATGGCCGTTTAAATTTCCATTCTTATATTCTCTTTATATTCTGTTATATTCTGCTCATATTCTCGAGGCCGCGGCAAGTCACTTCCCCAATGGCCGTTTAAATTCCCATTCTTATATGTTATATTCTTATCTATTCATGTCCTCGAGGCCGCGACGAGTCACTTCCCCAATGGCCGTTTAAATTCTCTTTGTATTCTGTTATATTCTTATCTATTCATATTCTCGAGGCCGCGGCGAGTCACTTCCCCAATGGCCGTTTAAATTCCCGCTCTTTATATTCTCTTTATATTATGCTATCTTCTTATCTGCTCATATTCTCGAGGCCGCGGCGAGTCACTTCCCCAATGGCCGTTTCAATTCTTGCTATTTAATTTCTGCACCATTCCCGTCCCCCGAGGTCGTGGCAAGTCACTTCCCGCTATGGCCGTTTAACCCCCATATCTTACTATATTAAATTTATCCCGCTCGTCCCGCCGGAGCAATCTCCCGTGGTGGCCCCTTCTCTTTTCTCTTATTTCTGTGTTGCAGCAAACAGAAAAGAAGGAGCCCGCGCGCTCCGCGTCCTCTCCGCTTCCCCGAACCGCGTGACGTCGCTCACAGATTGTCGATCACGGTGGGACCTCTACTGCTTCCTTTTGGCTACCCTTACAAGTTCGGCACCATCCGTGCCTCTCCACCTTGGGGCCCGCGCGCGCCCCTGTTGTGCTCACGGCAGCACTGTCAGTTTTGATTGGTTGTTTGTTTATTATATGTCTGTTATTTCTGTTGTTTTCCCACTCCATATCTCTGTCAGCATTTCATTGCATGCATCCATCCCTCTTTTCTATCCTTTTTTCATTTTTTTGAGGATCACCCTTTCCCGGTGAAGGAAGGACTCTCCGTTTGAGAATTCCTCTCAACAGACTAGAATCTCCTCCACTGGGACCTCCGTAAGTCCCCGACATCGAAGAATCTCCTCTTCGTTCACTGGGCTGGTTGTACCATTGAAGTTCCCCGAAGTTAGTCATTTCATTCGTGGTGAGATGAGAGACCCTAGCTGACACGGCGGTGAAACAAAAATAAACTAGGGTCCCCATTTTGTGTGAACTTCGGATCTCGCTAAAAACACAAAAAAAATCATCAAAATCAAAACACAAAAAAAGGCGTAAAGGCATCCACTTGTTTGATAATCTCTGCTACATGCTTGCTAGTGTATGTTTTTGCGTTCTGGGAAAACTGTGAGCATGGCTCACAAGTCTTTTGAGGAGAATCACTCTAGTCGTGGTTTGTCAGCCGACCCGCGAGTCTATGCTATGGACTCGGGTCCTTCTCATGAGCACTCGCATGAGGTGCAGGTTATTGCCGGGGACACATCCCCACCGCAGGATATCTCTTCCTTACTGGGCGTCCTCGCCAACACGGAGCTTACCTCTGAACAGCTCCGGGCCTTCCAGGCCATTCTAAAAGGGAAATCTGTTTCCCCCACGCCCCAGGAATCGACTCTGGCCATCGCACCCCTCCAAGAGTCCGTGCAGGCCATTCCATCTCCTTCATTGGCGCAAGCCATCCAGTCTCCCTCGCTTCAAGGACAAGCGAGCCAACAACCACCCTCATTCCAGTTCCCGTCACAATCTCAAACTCCCGTTGTTCCCCACACACCGCTTCAGCCAGGGCCAACTGTCGGTGGTCCGACAGCTCCCTCTCATTCCGGGTTCCCCCCTCAAGTCTCCGGGAGACAGTTTCTCCCCCAGTGGCAAGTGCCACCTTCACCTCCAGAGGAGCTCGCCCAATCGCTCCTCAATAGGTTCAATCGCATGGACGAGCAATTTCAAAATCTGAGAAGGATGGTGGACGTGACAGCCACCCCGGAGGTTACTTTGCCAATCCTTCCCGTCATTCATCTTCCTCCCTCCGAAATGCCCACGTACCGCAGATACAATGGTACCGGCAACCCCTTCATTCACCTCAAGGATTTCATGTATGAATCCTCCTATTGGCAAAACGATCAGAGGTCCCTGGCATACCTCTTTCAGAGATCATTGGATGGTCCCGCGCTTGAGTGGTTCTATTCCTTGGAGCCCCGCGAGGCCGAGAATTTTGAAATAGTCCAGAGAAGGTTCTTGCAGAAATATAGGGATAGGGTCGGTCCCTCACTCTCCATTACCGACCTAGTGGCCGAAAAGATGAAGCCCGATGAGGATTTTGTCCGCTATGCTAATAGATGGAGGTCTCTGGCGGAAAGAATAAGGGACACTCTCTCCGAGCCCGAACAAGTAAAGATGATTGTGTCTAATGCAACCCCACAGTTCAGACACGTCCTGGCCATGAATAAACTTACTACAATGGAGGAACTCTATGAAAGGGCCTGGTACATCCAAACCCAGTTAAAAGACTCCCCCATTATGAACATGTTCGAGTCACCGAAGCCCAAAGTGGTCAGAAAGACAGGCGCTGGTGTCCTGGGCGGAGCCACAGAAGGGGTCGTGACAAATGAGCAAGTGGGTGCGGTCAACAATGCCAACTATGCGGTCAACCCAAGGCCTCCACAAATGCCCCGACTTCCCCTCCAACCAGGTCCTTTCCCTCTTCGTCCTCCACCCCAAAATAATCCACCCCAGGATAATATGCCTCCATTACGTCAACCCCAGCAACAACAACCACAACCTCAGCAACAACAACCACTGCTTCAGTACAACCAAGTTCCACCCCCGGGGAACTATGGTCCCCAACAGCAACAAAGGAGGCCGCTCGGTCCCAAGAGAGCCTACTATCCACCATTGCCAGAAACCTTAACAGATATTTTTAATGCCCTCATGGCATCAAACCAACTCGCCCTACCCAGAGAAAGGCCCGTGTGGCCCCCAAATGTTGATACCTCCAAATACTGCGTCTACCACAGGCAGCCAGGACACACAGTAGATTACTGCTTCCATTTCAAAGATTACATCCACGATATGAATGATGAACATCAAATAGATTGGGATGAAATGAGATGATACGTCGCCGCTCTTAAGGCTAGGAGACCTCCTCATAGGCCACAGTAGCAGTTACAACAGCAGCAGCAGCAGCAGCAACCACAACAACAACAACAGCCTCAGTAGGCCCCACAACAACAGCCCGACATGGGCATAATCCAAAATCCATTACCGGAGCACCAACAGCCCAATCATCAGGTTAACCCCATCTCCTCCTTCCCGGAAGTTGGGAGAGAGCAGGTGTGGCACCAGGAAAGTACCTCTATTCTTTCTTCCTCCAACCCCAACGTCATGCAACCCCCTCGCCTTGCCCGGGTAGCACCTCTCTCTCATCAACCCGCTGTTGATATTTATTTGCCTATCTTTGATCTTACTTATGAGGTTTGCTAAGTAATAGGGCAAGATGACAAACAAGCAATCAAAGATCTGCTCAAACCTATGAACATGTGAACATGAACCTAGGCAATCATAGCTAGCTCTAGCATGGGCATGCTATCTCAATCAAATTACGCTAAGGAAAAAGGAAAAACACAAGCCGGGGCGTGGAGCAAGGAGTAAATAAAAACACACCACTAGGGGTGGAACAAGCAAGGAAATAAAGATGTGATGAAGGAAATAGCTGTTGCCCAGCACTAAGGAAAGATGTGATCGCCACCAAAGTAAACACAAGTCAAAGACTCGAATATACCTTGGAAATAGGTGGATGAAGCACCCGCCCACGGGAGAGAAAACCAAGGAAAGCCTGCAGATCAGCTTGTAAGTAACGGCCAGAGACCCGTGCGTCGCTTGGAAGTAACGGTCTCACCCTAGACCGCCAGAAGAAAGTGACGCTCCTGCACCAGACCGTCAGATAACCTGCAGTAGTAAAGCTTGAATTCTTTTAACTCCAACTCTTCCAGCCGGCCAGAAGACTTGGGCCTCGTGCTAATGAACCCGTAAACCTGCCAAAGAAGTAGAAAGACAAGACAAGACAACCTCAATCAGCCCTCTTTGCAAGCATAGCATCAATTCTTAAAGAATTTAAGAACATCAAAAGGAGAGGGAATTACCGGGGAGTTTTGGTTTTTTAACCCCTCTGGGCGTTTTTAAAAGTTGGGAGGATGTTTGTATGCTTAGAACAACAGTGAAAAACGTGGAGGAGGAGGAGGGACAATGCTTTGTTTAAAAAGACCAAGGAAGAACTCAAGCATGCAAAGATGAACTTGAAAGATCAAAACAAAAGTACTCCTTTGACTGGAAGATGGATGGGAGTGGGAAGCAACTCCTCCTGGATGAAGATGGCTCCTGGGTTCGGCAGCACTTCGTCGTGAATCAAAATCTCCTCCTCCCTTGCCATGAATTCAAGGGTTCTATTTATAGACCCTCAAAACTCGTAGGTCGAGTAGAGGATAATTCAGTAGGAAAAAGGGATAAGTCTTAGCAAATCCTTGAGGATAATATCACCAAGAGTCCAAAGAAACAAACGGGAAGTCCTGAGGATCGGATTAGAAAGAGATAAGGTCAATCCACGTTCTTATCTCAAACACGGAGTAGCAGAGAAAAGGCTTGAACTGCTAGGACTCCCGGAAAGAAGTAACGGCTGCACGATAGACCGCCACTTGGAAGTAACGCATCAAGGAACGACCGTTACTTTCAACTTTATCCGGATAAGATCAACGGAAAGAAGCCCCAACAAGCTGGACTCTTCAAGGAAATGACGGCCAAGGCATAGGGCGTCATAGGGAAGCAACGGCTGCACGATAGACCGTTATTATCAACGTGGATTCAACAGGATAAGCACGGAACACGTGGCCTTAAGCCTTAGAACTCTTCAAAGAGTAACGGTCTAAGATCCATCCGTTAGAAGGCAGTGACGCACCTTTCTGGGACTGTTATTTAACATTGAGATTCAAGAAAGAAGAGAAGGGCTTTGCTAAGCTTCATCCAACGAAATGCCACCGGGAGCTTAATTCTTTATCAGAAAAAGACCCAAGAAACAGGTTTCAACTGATCAGGAGACTCGATGAAAAGCGAACAACTCGGAGCATCATATTGAATGAATAAGGAGATGACCCGACTTATGGGTATAAAATGGGTGTCAACAGATGCCCCTCCTTAACGTCCTCTTTGCAGGGGAGTGAGCGGAGGTGAAGCGGAAGTGAAATGGGACATGGAGGTGAAGCGGAGTGTATCAAAAAGAGGGCGTTAAGGTAAACGACACCCGTTCTTTACCAACAAGCGACAAGAATTTTCTGGAAAACTTCAAATTGATCACAAGGAAATAGCCAACCAAAGGATGCAAGTCTGGAGGAATTAATTAACTAAGGAAAGGAAACACGGCTAGCCGCCGGAGGCAACGGAAAGGAAAGAGACTAAACTCCAGACAGGAATCTTCAGCAAACCAGATCAAGCGAGCAAATCGAAGGAAACCTTCTAATTCAGAGTGGAATGATTCTCCTTATTCGGGATTAAGAACACAGCTGTTCACCATCAACGAGATATCTTGAACAGATGAAACTTCACGAATGCTCAAAGAATGCGAATGATGCATGCTGGGCTAAAGGAAAAAGAAATCTTCAAGACAAATGCAAAGAAAGATAAAATAGCAAATACTCGAGAATAATATTGCTAGATTGGAGTAATCAGAGTCAGGACACCATCTGCAACCACGGCATGCAAGATAGAACCATCGTCCCCAAATTTTTCAATCTAACGGCCTATCCAACGATTAAACATGTGAACTTAGATCATCATCATTTTTGTTTAAGGGGAACATCAGATCCCAGGACACATGAATGACCAGCCGATTCTCAAGGTAATATATCATAAATAACATATAGTAATGCATTAAGGGAATGAGGGAATGATATACAATACCTGACTTACCCGCCTGACGGAAGGCCAAGTATGACTTTGGTTCATAACCCTTTCATGAAAGATAGGTTAGCCGGACAATAATCATGATAAGAATTAGGCATAACCATAAGAAGCATCAAATAGGATCATCATATAGACAATAGGGTTTGTTCAAGCATCAATTAGACCTTCCAATTCATCAAGAAACTTGCAAGCATATAACGGTCAGAAGGAGGGGCGTCACATCAAGTAACGGATCACACCTAGTCCGTCATAATCAAGGCGGTTCACATTCTTCGATAAAGCATTTCAACACATGTAACGGCCTCAAACTGGAGCGTCAGGAGGATGTGACGGCCGGTCGATAGACCGTCACATTTCCTGACATTTCAAAAAAAACAACCGAACGGTCACGGCCCGTTCATTCAAACACTCAACGCCCAAAACCCAAAAAAAAACCGAGAGCTCCGGCGACCACCATCCCCACCGTTCCAATGGCCGGCGACGAGGCACCCCAGCCGCCACCAAAGAAGAGAGAGAGAGGGAAAAGGATGGCAATACGGCGGCTTCACCGCCGGATTGAACGGGAGGTGATCCCACCGGTGGAAGAGGAACAACCGACGAGGGGAGGCCAAACGGAAGAAGAAGAAGTTCCCACGACTACGGGGGACGAGGGGGAAGTTCCCTTGGGTGCAGAGGAGCCCAAGGAACCAAAGAAGAAGAAGAAGAGAGCCATGGACCACGAGGTAGGCCCTCCGCCCTAATTTTTCAAATTTTGATTTTTGTGTTTATTTATGTGTGCATGTGGGGGATAAGGGTAGAAATGGGTCCACGAACCCATTAGGAACAATTGTAGGCCATTTGGCCACAGTGGGAAGCCATGGGGATGTAAGGAAAAAATTCCCCAAATGCAGAGGATGTGACGGTCTTGCCAGCGACCGTCACTCTCCTGACGCTCCAAGTTGAGGCCGTCAGAGACAAGCGACGCCCCAACCCAGGGCCGTCACTTCCGCCAGGAAATTAAACTATTTTTTAGGGTTTTCAATTTTCAAATTTTTATTTTTGTTTTAAATTATGGATGTTTATGCAATGATTACATGATGCAAATTGACTAACTAATGATCTAATATGCAAATGCAGGGAAAGAGGAGATCACGGATTTCCTGGCTTCAGATCCGGGCGGTATACCAGGCACTGCCCGACTACCAGAGAGAGAGACTCGCCGATATGGGATTCGCCGAGGTGCTTAGCATCGAGGTGATCCGGATGGATACGCCACTGCTATACGCACTGCATGAGAGATGGGACCCGATCAGCCGTGCTTTCATCTTCCCGTGGGGCCACATGATCCCCACATTGGAAGACATAGCGAGGATTACAGGATTGAGAGTCCACGGCTCCGCAGTGACTAGATGGACGTACGGGGACTACCGGGAGATAGCGCAGCAGCTGCTCGGGTTAGATCTGATCAGGCCGGGTCAGTCCTCTTCCCAGCTCGCGAGATCCGTGCTGCAGGAGAGTTTGGGATTGAGGGGAGCGGCAATCACCGTGGGAGAGCTGCCGGAGGAGCATCTGGGCAGAGTGATTGATCAGGTGCGCCCTCGCGTGGCGGCAGAGGCAGGAGCAGAGGGAGACAGAGTGCTCAGACGCTTCCTGATGCTATTGTTCAGGAAGCTCCTGTTCGCGACTCAGGCAGATGTCATCAGCTGCAGATTGCTGCCGTTGATAGAGGATCTGAGCAGAGTGAGGAAGTATGCATGGGGGGCAGCAGTACTAGCCTTCCTGTTCGACTCCCTGAGCACCACGGACCGGCAGACGATGCTGGGCGGCTTCTCGCCCTTCCTACAGGTAAATGCACTTTAAATGCTTTCTATTATGCCATGATTATGATTATGCAATGATTTATGCAAAATGGCTTATGCAAATGATCCGACTGACTTGATTTCTAAATGCAGGTCTGGAGCTACATGTACCTCCCGGGCATTGGGAGAGGTGTGCTACTCCATCCCGGCCTCATACCAATCGCGAGGCGATGGTCGGTGGCGAGGGACACGGGATCGATCCTCAGATTGACCCGGACGATCCAGGACGACCTGGACTCCTACCCGCATACATCGGTAAGCCCGAGACTCAAAATGATTTCTATGTGCTTTATATGCTGACAAATGCTGACAAATGCTGACAAATGAATGAAATGCTTTCAGGTGAGATGGACCCCGTACCGCAGCGAGGGCTACACAGGACAGCCGTGGGTGGAGGCGTCCTTATCGTACCGGGGGCGAGACATATGGTTGCATTGCATCCATATCATCGAGCCTCTGCACTACAGGCTGATCCTGCGGACTCGAGGACTACACCAGCCCGAGGTGGCCTTTCCGCATCGCAACGATGACCGCCCAGGCAAGTCGGCGAGGGGCATCAGCGGCAGTGTGGATTGGCGCGCCCGGAAGGCGAAGTACGTCCTCGACTGGAGGCAGCGAGGCAGGGCCGTGAAGGAGCGAGACGAGAGCGACGAGGCCTACCTGAAGGCCTTCGCTCGACACTACGGCGACCGGGTATACCGAGGTACCCGACGACCGGTATGCAACTCTAAACCTAAAAACCTTTCTATATGAACCCGTAAGATGATGGATGCTGACTTATGCTTTCTAAATGCAGCTAGACCCAGAAGGACGGATAGCCGAGCTAGAAGGGCTACTCCACTCCACCATCCAACAGCGGGATGGGTATCGGTCTGCCCTGGAGCTCCTGGTGAGACTAAAACTTAAATGCTTATGATTTATGGAATGATGTTCATGATGCAAATGCAAATGCCAACTAACTTATGACTTCTAAATGCAGCGGGCTGAGGGAGCCCAACGAGCAAGACCAGATGCCCCGTCATCGTCCTCGCAGCCTGCGGGAGATAGGACCGAGCGGGATGCTGACTTTGCTCGGGCAATTGCCCGGGCCGAGGAGGCGGAGGCCACCCTCGCGGAGCGGGTAAGAGACTGAAAAACTTATGATTATGCCTAATTAAATGCTTTATGACTAATGATGTGAAAATGCAATCTACAGGCAAGGGATCTAGCAGCAGCAGTAGCCGAGGTAGAGAGAAGCAGGGCCGAGACTGATCGAGCCCGAGCGGAGACGGAGCTGGTGCGGGCAGAGATGGCCCGGCAGAGAGCGGAGACCCTGCGACGGCCAGATGATCCAGAGATGGAACAACTCCGGAAGGAGTTAGCGCAGGCGCGAGCTGAGGTGGAGGAGCTCCGGATCGGGACGGCTGACTTGGATCGCTACCGGACCGAGGCACGGGAGACGCGGCGTCAGATCTTCACACTGAAGATCGAGCTGCGGACATTGGAGCGGACGGTGCGGATGATTGGTCGGGGACCGGAGCGAGGTACCTCCCAGAGTGGGATACATAGGAGCGCTGCCCCTAGCGGCTCAGTAGGGGACTTCCTCGTCAGCTCCTCCGCCCAGCGGAGGAATGAGAGGGCAGAGAGAGGACAGCAGGAGGAGAGTGCTTCCATAGCACCGCCACCCAGGAAACCCGAGGGTGGAGAGGATGATGGTGGCCCGGCGGATAAGCCGGCCGAATGATGCCTTTTCTTATGTTTTATTTATTTGCATATAACTTTTAGCAAAAATGGAATGAAATTATCTTTTTCATTTTTCTGTTTGGTTTTAATTTGATGCGAGCGTGCATGAATGAATGTGAAATGTACCGGATGGATGAAATGTGGATGAATGAATGAGATGTATGCCGGAATGCATGTATGAAAATGGGAAGAAGATGAGGTGTATAAATGTGAAAGACCGCCAGGTCTAGTCAAGGATTAAAGGAATAGCTTGAACCCAGCAGCAGAGCAAGTGACAGTCTAAGATCGGACCGTCATAATCAAGTGACGCTCTGGTGAGAGACCGTTAATCATCAGAGGCCCACACGGGCTGTGGGGCTTCAGGATAAACGACGGCCAATGGATGGTGCGTCAGAGGCAAATAACGGCCAAGGGTCAGACCGTTGATCATGGCAGAACGTTAGTTGGGCAGGGTAACTAGCAGGAAAATGTGACGGTCTGAAGGGGACGCGTCAGAATCAAGAGACGGTCAGAAGCAAGATTGTCAGGAAGCGTTTTAGCCCAGAAGAGAAAGAACCAAGTGGCTGAGAATGTGACGGCTCAGGGATAGAGCGTTAGAGAAAGCGACGGTAGTCCCTACGACCGTTACTCTCCACAGAACATGATTCGGGGAACTGAAACCCACAGAAAATGCGACGGTCGAGTGATGGCCCGTTAGAGTGAAGTAACGGCCGCTCGATTGACCGTTAGAGTCTGGGTCGCAATCCGAATCGGATTGAGCCGAGATAACTAAAACCCGAGGTTTAGCCACTTAAATCACCGCTAGGACTTATCCTAATTGAAGATAAAGCCTTCTAGCCCGAGTCTTACCCTTCCAAAGTTAAATACAAGCCTTGGCAACTTAAAACCTTAATCAAAATCGCAGCTTTGCTAAAACCCATGTTCTAGGGTTTGAAGAGCTCCTCCAAAGGGCAGAAAACATGATGAAGAGGAGCTTCGAGGTGATGGCTATGGAGGAGAAAGCTTACGCCGGCCCTAAAGCTGCCAGGAAGGAACATGGAGAGCTCCAACGGCTAACCTCAATTCCCAAGCACTTAAGCTCTAACGTCCAAAGGGTGGTAAGTACTTATAACTTCATCCAAAGTTCAGAATTTTGCTGCACTTATTTTTTTCATGACTTCCTCCTTTCTTTTCTCAAGCCCCTTCCCGGCCCAAGGTGTTATTCCAATCTAAAGTGGGTGGCTCCCATGGTAAAGGCACTTCCCATAGAGGTCACATCCATCCTCAAAGCATGGCACCTCCAACCTCTCTTGGTCTTAGGCAAGAATTTCCAGAAATTGTCTTTCGATTGGCCAAGCCTTTCAGCACTTGTGGAACTATGGCATCCACAAACTCATACTTTCATCTTTCCTTCCTTCGAAGCAACCGTCCTATTGGAGGAGGTAGAAACCTACCTAGCCCTTCCTAAGACCAAGGTGGGGGATGAGGACCGGGTTTGCTACACAATAGAGCCTATTGGCCCATCCTTAATTTTAAGTGACTTCATTCATAACCCGAAGGACGTGAGGACCATGATCAGTCCACACCACGTTCACCTGATACCCTTGGCCCAATGGATAGTGTCTCATTGTAAAAATAAGTGGGAGAGACATGAAGCAATAGCCAAGGCGGTAGCGGTTTGCTTGTGTGGAATCTTTCTTTTTACCACTACCGACCACCTCTTAGATATCCAAAACCTTGGTATTATTAGCGGGCTGTGGCGGGGTATGTCTATCTCTCAAGCGGTCCTCTCATACCTCTATGAAGGACTAAGCTCGGCATGCCTAGGAGGGCTTTTGTTTGGTTCCATGATACTCCTTGAGTGCTGGATAGGAGTGAGAGTCAAATTCCTTCCTAAGGAAGACATAATCTCAGCAAGCCGGATCTTCGGGAGCCACCCTCTCTTCTTTATTGGAGGGGCATTCGGATATTCTCCTCAGGTTGAATGCAAGACAGCGGATAAGAAAACTCGGGATGAATGACGCCTCTTCTTCAACACTTTACCAATGGACAAGTTCATCATGCGACCAAGAGTCCTCCGAAGCGCTCTTCTCAAAATACCGCGGCGCCAAGGCCTCGACCTCCAGCTAGTAGGGAACACTACCATGGCGATCTACAACCCGCACCGATGCCATCTTCAGATCGGATTACCTCGAATCAGCGTTTCTGCACTATCACACTACCCTCCCCTTCTACCTAGGAAGATGGGGACCGAGGAAGATGAAAGAGCGATCCGGAACGCGCTGACCATGTGGGAGATCAGCAAGGTGCGTCCGTGGCAAGCAGAAGTTGAAGAGAACGACGAAACACGCCGAGATTACTTGAAAGAGTTAAGAAGAATCCGCCCTCTTGCGGATAAGAAGTTGAATGTACCTTGATTTTCTTTTTTTTGTTTATGAGAGATATTTATGTTATTGACAATCAATTTTGATTTTATCAAGATTTATATTTCATTAATCTTTGCTTGAGTGAGATAAGATTGCCATAGTTAAAAGATCTTGAATTCCATCATGGGGAAGGCTTAGAATGATGTGACCGGACGGGGCTTCTGGAGGATATGATGGATGTACTCTGGGCCATTATTTGGAAATGACGGTCCTGCGATAGGCCGTCAGAATCGGAGTAATCAAGAGCCCAGTTTCTGAAGGATGTGACGGATGTGTCTTGAGCCGTTATGTTTAAGTAACGGTAGGTCTCAGACCGTTATAATGATGGTTTAATGGAAAGGAAGAAGGCCCACGCCTGAAGGAAGTGACGGTCAAAGATGGGCCCGTTATATGACTGTAACGGTCTGATGCTGGCGCGTTACACACCTGAACCTGCATAGTTGTGAGCTTTTACCTTTGGGCTTGCCCCTGTATTCTGCACACACTTAGACATGAAACAAGTTAGCTCTGTTCTTAGACTCAACCCCTTGCCTTGAAGCAAGTTAGATAATGACCGTTTCTTGATATTTGGTCAAGGGGTGGAGCCTTATTAAATAGGCGAAAAACATAATGAAAATGCGATACATGCTATGCATATGATGGTATTTTGGGGGTTTTGGAAAATCTTTAATGTTTTGGATTTTAAAAATATTTGTTGTTTTTGGATTTTGAAAATATTTGATGTTTTTTTGGATTTTGAAAACATTTGATGTTTTTGGATTTTGAAACATATTTGATGTTTTTGGATTTTGAAACATATTTGATGTTTTTGGATTTTGAAAAACCAGTGCCTCTCTAGCAACACGAGACCTCCCTTGTTTTATCTTGAGTCTCGAGACCGGCGTGCAAATAGTGTGACAACCCCTGGCCGAGACCTGGTCATTGTGACGGTGTTTTTACCAATGCCATACCTAGGGTACTCGTCTCAGTCCTAAAAGAAAGAAGAACATGGGGGTAAGCTTAGGCCAGATATGGAAGTTTTTAGAACTTGATTCCCTCACCGTGCAACCTTATTAGAGATTTGGTCTGTTGTGCCGGGGCTTTTATGTCCGTCATCGAACCTTTATCCACTTAGGCATGCATGCGACCGGGCTCATAACGTCCCGCGGGGAACTGTACTGCCACTCTTGTCATGCCTAATTTTCTTTTTCTTTTGGAGCTTTTGAGAATTCATTCACAGACCTTGAGATGATGCTTTTGATTTCATGGTAAAGAGCACTCCTTTGCTTTTCTTTTCTTTTCTTTCTTATGGAGTCAGGTCATAACGGACTTGCCCCTATTTGAGACCACTTCTCGTTAGGGAGTTTGGATCGGTTGTCTCCTTCTTATTTACTCCTTGCCCCTGGATGCAGCCGAAGAATGAAACGTACAGGGACTTTGACTTTCCCCCAAAGCATGACCGAGGAAAAACGGTGTCTTTTTAAACAAGGAACCCGACCAGGGGCGTCGTGTAGTGTGTGTTTGCCTTACTCAAGACTCTCTCTTGAAGATAGGGAGGCATTTCTTATTGCCGAAAAAGCACATGGTTTAGATTTTTAAGGAAAGAAACACTTAAGATACAACCCATTCCACGGGTGAGAGAGCTCCTCACCTTCCGCGTTTACTAAACGATAAGCATTCCCTGGATAAGCTTCTTTTATTACAAACGGCCCTTCCCAGTTAGGTTGCAACTTGGACCTAGGACATGCAGACCGAATGAATTTGCGTTTCAAAACAATTTCACCCTTACAAAATTTTCGTTCGATTACCTTCTTTTGAAAATAGCGCGAAACCCTCTTTTGATAAACAGAAACGTGATCGGCCGCATTCATCCTCTTCTCATCTAAGAGTTCTAGCTGGACCAGCAACGCCTCTCGACGTTCATCGAGATTAAGTTCCTTATCGAGCTGCACTCTAAGAGAAGGGATTAAGATCTCATATGGGAGCACCGCCTCCATCCCATAAGTTAAAGAGTAGGGAGTTTGTCCCGTAGGGGTGCGGACGGAGGTGCGGTAAGCCCACAGAGCTTCCACCAATCTTTCAGGCCAATCAGAAAACTTATGTGCTTCGCATGTTTTCTTAATGATTTTAAGAAGGGTTTTATTAGTGGCCTCGGCTTGACCGTTGCCTTGAGGGTAATATGGAGATGAATGATGCAGTGCAATATTGAACTTCTTACATAGGTCCTTAAGCTCTTGGGAGACGAACTGGGGTCCGTTGTCGGTGATGATGCTGCTTGGTACTCCGAACCGCGAGATGATATTCTTCATGATAAAGCGGCACACCGTTGTAGCTTTGATCTCTGCGTACGCCTCGGCTTCGGCCCATTTGGTGAAGTACTCAGTGGCGGTGAGGATGAAAGATTTCTGCTTGATCTGAGAATTAGGATCACCGAGTGGGCCGACGACGTCGAAAGCCCACATAGAGAACGGCCAAGGAGCAGTCATAGGATGGAGGGATGAAGCTGGGGAGTGAATTTTATCAGCATGGAGTTGGCATTTAAGACACCTCCGGACATAGAGGGAGCAATCTTCCTCTAGAGTGGGCCAATAGTAACCCTGCCTAAGGATCTTCTTTGCTAGAGCCTGGCCATTGACATGACCTCCACACTGACTTGAATGGGCTGCCTCAGCCACTTTCCAAGCTTCTACATCATCCAAGCATCTCATGAGCATTCCATTAGTAGCGCGCCTATATAGTTCTCCTGCAATGATAGTGTACCTTGCGGCGGCTCTTCTTATTGCTTTACGCTGCTCGGCCCTTGCTCCTTCTGGGAACGACCCTTCTTTGCAAAATAATTCGATTTCATGATACCAAGGTAATTCCTCTTCGTCCAGAATCTCCTCTAGTTCTGTTAATGAAACTTCCTTGAGATCCTCCTTCTCAACTTTCGCCTCTACAAATTTCCTGAGGTTGATGAACCAAGGATATTGAATGGAGGGTGCGTCCAATCTCTGGACGACGATGGTCTCAGTACTACGACTGAGGGGGAAGGATAAGGAGGAAGCAAGGGATGCCAAAGCATCAGCTAGAATGTTTAAAGAACGAGGAGTATGGATATAGATGAGCTTACGGAATCGCTTAGTGAGGAGCGTGACCAAATCTTGATAAGGTTTGAGCTTAGGGTCACGAGTACGGTAAGTTGACAGAACTTGCCGTAGGACGAGCTGAGAGTCTCCTATAATGTTCAAATAACGCGCGCCTAGGAGATAGGCGTGCTTCAAGCCGGCCAGGAGAGCCTCATACTCAGCGATGTTATTGGTAGCAGGGAAGCGAAGTTGATAAGCGAAGGGGATGGTTACTCCCTCTGGAGTAAGCAAAACAGCCCCAATCCCTTGGCCTTGGGAGTTGAGTGCACCGTCGAAGTGCAGAGACCAAAAGGGATGATGAGAAAGGACAGAGAGATGCTCATCAGGGAAATCGTCCTGAATGGAATCGGTATGAGGAATGGGAAGATGTGCGAGATGCTCAGCAATGGCATATCCCTTGACTGCCTTCTGAACGACAAAGGTGATGTCAAACTGAGAGAGGAAGCTCTGCCAGCGAGCTAACCTACTAGAAAGGACGGGCTTTTCTAGGAGATAACGGATTGGGTCCATTCTAGAGATCAGCCTAACTGGGTGGGCGAGAAAGTAATGTTTAAGCTTCTGAGCTACCCACACTAAGGCGGCACAAGTCTTCTCCATAGCGGTGTACTTGGATTCAGCTGGGTTAAACAACCGAGAGAGGTAGTACGCGGCCCGCTCTTTCCCTTCGTCATCCACTTGTGCTAAGACCGCCCCTAGGGAGTCCTCAATAACCGAGATATATAGGATTAGGGGTTTCCCGGGGACAGGAGGTTGCAAAACCGGGGGATTGGTTAGGTACTCTTTGAGGTCATCATAGGCCTTTTGACAATCTTGATTCCATTCGAACTTTACCCCTGCCTTAAGTAATTCATAGAATGGGCGGCATCTCTGAGAATGTTGAGATATGAATCTCTAATGAATTGCAGCCGACCAATCAGTCCTCGAAGTTCCGTAATGTTCTTCGGCGGAGGCATGTCCATGACGGCCTGTGCTTTATTAGGATCAATCTGGATCCCCCGTTTGCTTACTATGAACCCTAGCAACTTCCCTGAAGAGACTCCGAATACACACTTCTTCGGATTCATTTTAAGCTTATACTCCCTAGCTCTCTGCAGCACCTTAGCCAGAATAGAGGGGTGTTCTTCTTTTGTCCTTGACTTCACCAAGATGTCATCCACATAAGCTTCCATGTATATGTGCATCATGTCGTGGAAGATGGCCATCATCGCCCTTTGATAGGTGGCACCTGCGTTCTTCAACCCAAACGGCATAACCACATAACAATACGTGCCCCAGGGCGTGGTGAAGGAAGTTTTCTCTTGATCTTCCGGAGCGAGACGGATTTGATTGTAGCCCGAGTACCCATCCATGAACGACAGAGCTTCGTACCCGGCAGTGTTATCCACTAGGACGTCTATATGAGGTAGTGGGAAATCATCTTTGGGACATGCTTTGTTCAAGTCCCTGAAATCAATGCATATGCGCACTTTTCCATCCTTCTTGAGAACAGGGACTATGTTCGCCACCCACTGGGGATATAAGACTACTCTGACGAACTTGGCCTTGTATAACTTATCGACTTCTTCTTTGATCCTTAAGGCCATGTGGGGGTGAAATCTTCTTGACTTTTGTTTAACAGGTGTTGCCCCTGGTTTAAGCACGAGTCGATGTTCCACTAAGGAGGGGTCAAGACCTGGCATGTCCTCATAAGACCAGGCGAAAGAATCACTGTACTCCCTTAGAACCTTAATTAGATCCTCTTCTACCTGTGAAGGGAGATCAGCTGAAATAATGATAGGCCTTGGGTCTTCTTCTGTTCCCAAGTTGATTTCCTTTGTAGGTTCATCCACTGCCGTCGACGGCTGGTCGAATCTCCTTAATCCTTGTGCATACAAGTCGGCAGTGTCATCTACGTTGCTATCTTCATCTATTGGATCCTTCTCATCCAGAACCTCATAGACGCCTAATCCATCGTCGCTCCATTCCCCTTCCATTTCCTCTTCATCTTCGATCATAATCGCCGTGGCGACAAATTCCGGACACTTCAGAAGAGCATGACATCGTTGAGCCAAATCTTGCAAGAACCTATCAGGAACAGATCGGGAAGGATGCGCAAGCGAGCGCGGCTCAGAATGGGAAGGGTTGGACGACCTAGAACAAGACCCTACTTCTCTAGACCTAACTGACTCTACTTCCTTAGACTCGCTAGACCCTAACCCTAACCTAGGAGAGAGAAGGCTTAGTGGAAGGGAAGGAGCAGGGGACTCGTGCCCCTGGGAGGAGGAGAATGGAGACAGGACAGCGTAATCTTCCACTGAAATCTCCGTTTTAAATTTGACGTTTTTTTTTTGGAGACCAGTAGAGACTATGCAGCAAGACGGAGGAGGTGGGAGCTGTATAGGGAACAGCTCGGAAAGGATGCTATTGGAGAAAGGATCAGAAGAAGACAACCATATCTCACGGAGCTAAGCATTAGGGGAGAGAGGAGTGAGTAGGGTGGACAGATCAATACGCGGGCACTTCCCGCGAGCACAAGGGATGAATTGAATCTCCGGTGGATCAATGATGGAGGGATTTATCATGACAGGAGGAAGACGGGGTATGGGCTCCCTTTGTTGCAAGATGGATTGGAAGTGTGAGGGAGACCAAGAGAAAACAATCGGAGAGCTCCCCACTTTTTGCATTTTAACCGCGGGTTGCTTCTTCGGCCTCCACTGTACGAGCCGAACCTCTCGCTGCTTCTGGCGATCTTCTTCAGAAAAGATCCTTTGCAAGGCCTGACTGTAGTCGAGCATGTCACCATTTGACCTTCCTGGCAGGGAAGGTGGACTGGCAATTGGACAAACTATATCCCTTCTTGGCTGCACCGGTTCTGGAGCTAATGTGCCGGGCTGGAGAGGCCCCCTGACAAAGTGCTCACGATAATCCCATGTAAGTGGCCCAGAATCACCCATCATAGATAATGTTGTTTCCTTATAACCGAGGCCTCTTCTGCCCATTTTCTTTCCCTTAGGTATGGGTTTAGTCATTCCTTGCAGTTGCGCCCCGAGGCCTCTCCCCGGTTGATAGCCCAGTTTCAATATGATATTCCACCCTTTTGAATCTCGGATCTGTGGCTTCACTTTGACATTGACTGGAGTAGTGATGGGCTTGGGAGATGTGTAAGCCCAAGGAAAGTTCAAATCAAGCACTGATATGACGGGCCGGCTACTCGGCCATAGTGTGGGAAGAACCTGATCTGAGAGGGCCTTGACCGTCTGTACCGTGGCCAAGCTTTTAACTTTGACGACCCTCCCTTGAAAGGGAAATTTGACGCACTGATGTGCGGTGGAGGGTACGGCGCCAAGTGTGTCAATCCAGGGACGACCCAAGATAGCCTTGAACATAGGGTCGATGTCGAGAACATAAAACTCCACGGCCATAGTGAGGGGACCGAGCTCCGCCTGAATGGTGATCACCCCGTGACATGCTCGCCTTGAGTTGTCATATGCTGCTATAGTAGTGGGGGTAGGCTGTAGTAACTCTTCGGATATGTTGCATGCTCGGAGGGTACTAAGTGGGCAAACATTAATTGAGGCCCCGGTGTCAACCAATGCTGCTTCAATGTCGACTTTGTTCAGGGTAATTGTTATGCAGAGCGGCTTTTGTCGAGCCCCTGGAGGTGCAAGCTCGGTTTCTGAGAATGTAATTGCCGGCCCTTTGGAAATAGTTGCCAATGCCGTTGGTAAACTGTCAACTGCCATGTCTTCGCTAACCATTACTTTCTGCAAGAAGTCCCTCAGTGCATCCTGATGAAGGGTGGACCTTTTGATTAACTCCAACACGGATATCTTAGCGGGTACTCTATCCAGGTGATGTAGCAAGTCATATTGAGTACCCGGCAGAGGTTCAGCCTCTTCTTGCTCGGCCGTTGGCTGGGTGGACTGGGGATTGGAAGCAATAATGTAATTCCGATGGAACATCTTTCCGCTTCTTAAGGCACAGTTTGCCGCAGCATCTGAAGATAGTGTGACGGGTGCCGCAGGGTGGATGAGTGGGATAGGCTGTGTGGGGGAGGTGTTTTGGTGGAGCGTGGGGTTAGCGAGTTTAATGGGGGGTGAGTGGGTGATAGGTGAGGGATTGGTGGAAGGCAAGGTGGTGACGAATGTTGATGCAGGTGGCAGGAAGGCTAGTGGGTGTTTGAGAACGGGTGAAGGATTAGGGGATGGTGTGACGATGGCGAGGGGATAAGTGTTGGAGGGTATGATGGGATGGAGAGCGGTAGAGGGTTGGCTGGAGCAGGTGTGGATGGTAGGATGAGTGGAGAAGGTGTTGGTTGCCTGGGGAGGATGAAGGAAGGGTTGCGGAGGTTGTGGTGGAAGGCCATTACTTGCGGTGCGGCGCCATCATCATCAAAAGACCACCCGGCATTGGGAGCCGGTGGTTGAACCATGTTAACTTGTGCTGGTGCCGGTGGCTGCTGCTGAGGAGTGGGTGGATGATTCGGCATCGGATTCTGATGGATGCCTAGGTCTTGCACTTGCTGTGGTTGCTGTTGTTGTGGCGGCTGCTGCGGCTGCGGTGCTTGATGCTGCTGCACTTGCTGCCCCTGCGGCTGCCTCCTCTTCTCTTTAATCTCCACAATGGCCCTATGCATTTCGGCCCAGTCGATTCTCTGCCCTTCATGAAGGTCATATACTAGATCTCGGAATTGATAACATCCTTCTATGGTATGGCCTGGCTGCCTATGGAACATGCAATATTTGGTTTGGTCAACCGCCGGGTTCCAAACAGGCCGTTCCGGAGGAAGTTGAATTGCATTTACTGACATAAGTGCCGAGAAAATATCCGTAAGTGTCTCGGGCAACGGAGGATATTGGGCTCTCCTGGGAGCCGGGCGCTTGCTGTTTGGATTGTTGTTGCTGTAGCCGCTGGGTGGAGGGACGTTATGGTATTGTGATGGTGGTGATGGTTGTTGTGGTGTGGTGAAGGCGTTTTGTGGAATGGTGAAGGCGTTTTGTGGAATGGTGAAGGTGGGGGGAGTGTTTTGTGGAGTGGCCTGGAATTTGTGCGGAGTGGAGTTTTATGGATTGCGGGGGTTTTGATTGTAGCGGAAAGGTGCGGCCTGATACGGAAAAGCAACGGCCTGTACTTGCTCATTTGTTTGGACCCCCTCAGTAACTGGCCCTTGCGGTTTCTTGTGGTACTTGGGCTTTTGGTTTTCGAACAGAGAATGGATAGGGGAATCCTTGAATTGAGTCGGTATGAAGCGCGCCCGGCTGTAGAGTTGATGCATGTTGGCTATGTCATTCATTGCCAGGATGTTGCGAAAAGTCGGCGTGGCATTGGAGATCAGTAACTTGACCTTCTCTTCCTCCGGAATATGGCCAGGCACTCTGGCGGCCATCTGCCTCCATCTGTCTGCATAGGTGGCGAAGTCTTCCTCCGGCTTCATCTTCTCTGCTACTAGATCTGTGAATGAATATTCTGGCCCGACCCTGTCTTGAAACCGCTGAATGAATTTGTCCTTAACTACCTTGAAACTCTCGGCCTCTTCCAGTGGCAGAGAATAAAACCATTCCAGAGCAACTCCATCTAAGGATCGGCGGAACAAGTACGCCATGAGGCGATCATCATACTGGAACTGCGCCGACTCATATAGAAAATCCCTCACATGGATAAAGGGATTGCTGTTCCCATCATATTTGCGATAGTTAGGGAGCTCAGATTGCGGAGGGAACCGAATGTTTTGGAAGCTCGGAATAGGAATATCGGCCAAGGATTGTGGGCCAACCCTTTTCTGGAGGAAGTCAAGCTGTTGCTGCATGGCGGCCCACTTGTTAAGCAAGTCCTGCTCTTGGGAGGGAGCAGGGGTAGCGAAGGACGCCGATTGTTGAGGAGCGGATGGAATGACGGTGGCAGACGGGGGAGGCCCATAGGCATGAGTAGAAGGATAGACAGTGGAAATAGGGGGCCCGTAAGAAGGATATTGAGCCTGAGATAGACCCGGATGGGAGTGAGTTTGGGCCGCCCCTTGCTGAGGGTGTAAGAAATCAGAAGGGTTCATGAGAAGCTGTGAAGCCACCGAACCAGAATTATGATGATCCACCTGGACAAAAGAAGGGATAGGCGATTTCCCTTTATCAAAAGACTGATGGGCTGAATTGGAAGATTGGCCCATCTCCATGCCGGAAAAAGTGATGGTCCGAGGTTGGACCGGAGTGAGGTCAATCGGATTGGGCTGAACGGACGGCCCGATAATGGAAGGATTAGATTGACCTTGAATGGCGGCGGAGGGAGGAGCGTTGGACCCTTGCATAGCTTGGTATAGGACTTGAAGTTGAGCTGGGTCCAATTGGGCCATCATGTGAAGGACGGAGCCCGCGGAAGGAGTAGCGAGAGAAGGGGTACCTTGACTACCTCCCACAGACGTGGAAGACGGGAGAGGGGCAGTCCCTTCTCCGGAAGGAAAGGTAGCAACCCTAGGGGGGTTTTCAAGGAGCCCTTGAGGGAGAGATTCCTCTTGTGAGCGCGGAGGATTGAAGGATGCCATGGTGGATTCGAAGAGGGGATTGGAATAGAAAGTGAAGGAAGAAGCGACTGGAGAAGACGACTCAAACGGACGAAAGCAACTCCACATGCAACGGACAACCTTGGAAAATGCAAAAACAACCAACACAAAACACACAATGAGCAATCAATCTTAGGTGTTCTAACAAGATGCAAGTGATAAGAGATGAAGACACTCAAGAATCAAGCAAGTTGTTTAGAATGATGCGACAATATTCTTATGATTTCTCCTTTAGAACCTTAGTGAATTGATTGATATGTGCTCTCAACAATAGGTCCCTAGTAGGAGATGGATATAGGACTTGGTTTGACTCTAAGTGTAACCACTCAATCACTTATGCAACCCTAGACACAGGGTGGGAAAGGTACAACCAGCCCGGCGTCCGTGTGGGAATCCACGGCTCGCGGGGACTTACGGAGGTCCCTGCTGTGATTTCCTAGTCGGCCCCAAGGAATATGGAGACGAGAGGTCCTCACAACAAGGTAGGAAAATGCAATCTAATGTATGAAGAGATGAATGACCCTATGTGCACCGGAGTGCATGCAAAGTCTAGCCTAACAATCTAACAATCAATAGTGCACACCATAACATGCAAATATGAGCAAAGCAAGAGGAGGGCCAAGTGTCATCCAAGCAACAAATCACAGCACAAACTACGGAAATAAATGCACCTCGGATGCGTACCTGCCAGAAGAGTAACGGTCGAAGGCCCCTGCGTCAGAGAGAAGTAACGGTCGAAGACCAGACCGCCGGACAATATATAACGCAGGGGGACGAGACCGTCAGATGAGCCAGGGAACCAAAAACCAACAGAAGTAACCGGAAAGCCCGTAAAGCTCACACAGCAAGATGAAAGCGGCGGTCTAATGCCCCTGCATCAGAATGTTGTGACGTGTGGGCACAGGCCCGTCAGACGACTCAGAAAACCAGGATGAACAATGAAAACAACGGAAACAAAAGACCACTGAACAAATAGATGATGGCAGGTTTAAACAAGAATCAGAAGCACGATTGGCACAAGTTGTCCCACCGTGATCCCCAAAAAATTATCTGTTGATATTTATTTGCCTATCTTTGATCTTACTTATGAGGTTTGCTAAGTAATAGGGCAAGATGACAAACAAGCAATCAAAGATCTGCTCAAACCTATGAACATGTGAACATGAACCTATGCAATCATAGCTAGCTCTAGCATGGGCATGCTATCTCAATCAAATTACGCTAAGGAAAAGGAAAAACACACGCCGGGGCGTGGAGCAAGGAGTAAATAAAAACACACCACTAGGGGTGGAACAAGCAAGGAAATAAAGATGTGATGAAGGAAATAGCTATTGCCCAGCACTAAGGAAAGATGTGATCGCCACCAAAGTAAACACAAGTCAAAGACTCGAATATACCTTGGAAATAGGTGGATGAAGCACCCGCCCACGGGAGAGAAAACCAAGGAAAGCCTGCAGATCAGCTTGTAAGTAACGGCCAGAGACCCGTGCGTCGCTTGGAAGTAACGGTCTCACCCTAGACCGCCAGAAGAAAGTGACGCTCCTGCACCAGACCGTCAGATAACCTGCAGTAGTAAAGCTTGAATTCTTTTAACTCCAACTCTTCCAGCCGGCCAGAAGACTTGGGCCTCGTGCTAATGAACCTGTAAACCTGCCAAAGAAGTAGAAAGACAAGACAAGACAACCTCAATCAGCCCTCTTTGCAAGCATAGCATCAATTCTTAAAGAATTTAAGAACATCAAAAGGAGAGGGAATTACCGGGGAGTTTTGGTTTTTTAACCCCTCTGGGCGTTTTTAAAAGTTGGGAGGATGTTTGTATGCTTAGAACAACAGTGAAAAACGTGGAGGAGGAGGAGGGACAATGCTTTGTTTAAAAAGACCAAGGAAGAACTCAAGCATGCAAAGATGAACTTGAAAGATCAAAACAAAAGTACTCCCTTGACTGGAAGATGGATGGACGTGGGAAGCAACTCCTCCTGGATGAAGATGGCTCCTGGGTTCGGCAGCACTTCGTCGTGAATCAAAATCTCCTCCTCTCTTGCCATGAATTCAAGGGTTCTATTTATAGACCCTCAAAACTCGTAGGTCGAGTAGAGGATAATTCAGCAGGAAAAAGGGATAAGTCTTAGCAAATCCTTGAGGATAATATCACCAAGAGTCCAAAGAAACAAACGGGAAGTCCTGAGGATCGGATTAGAAAGAGATAAGGTCAATCCACGTTCTTATCTCAAACACGGAGTAGCAGAGAAAAGGCCTGAACTGCCAGGACTCCCGGAAAGAAGTAACGGCTGCACGATAGACCGCCACTTGGAAGTAACGCATCAAGGAACGACCGTTACTTTCAACTTTATCCAAAGAGATAAGATCAACGGAAAGAAGCCCCAACAAGCTGGACTCTTCAAGGAAATGACGGCCAAGGCATAGGGCGTCATAGGGAAGCAACGGCTGCACGACAGACCGTTATTATCAACGTGGATTCAACAGGATAAGCACGGAACACGTGGCCTTAAGCCTTAGAACTCTTCAAAGAGTAACGGTCTAAGATCCATCCGTTAGAAGGCAGTGACGCACCTGTCTGGGACCGTTATTTAACATTGAGATTCAAGAAAGAAGAGAAGGGCTTTGCTAAGCTTCATCCAACGAAATGCCACCGGGAGCCAATTCTTTATCAGAAAAAGACCCAAGAAACAGGTTTCAACTGATCAGGAGACTCGATGAAAAGCGAACAACTCGGAGCATCATATTGAATGAATAAGGAGATGACCCGACTTATGGGTATAAAACGGGTGTCAACACCCGCGTCAGTATCGCCTTCACCATTTCCACTATCATTACACCCTCTCATCCGTACCCCGATCTCCTGTCAACCGACACTCTCCACTACGCCTTCACACCCTCTCATCTTCTCTCACTCCCCCACTTTACCATCCACCTCTACCACATTTACCCCTACGCCTTCTAAACCCCTTATCATCCGTCAACCATACATAACCCCGTCTTTCTCCACCGTATCACCACTAATGCCTTCAAAACCACTCATTACTCATCGCCCACCTTAAAATCATTGCCCACTTCAAGCCCTACCCACTTCTACTTCGTCTCCACCTCCACCTTCCAAACCCCTTATCCTTCATAATCCGCGCGATATCCCCTCTACCTTCACCATGCCTCCACCTAACAAACCCCTCATCAGAATCCCTGCTCCCGTCATCACCCCTGCTTCATCGACCATTCCTCCACCACTACCCCTCAAACCTCTGTTAAAACCCACTGCTACCCCCACAGAGGTACAAAAGCCACACGCAATGGTGCTCCGGAGTGGAAGGATTTTCCACAGGGTTTTCCCCCACAACAGTCAGAATCTTGAGCAATCTTAGCTAGAGAAGGATGATGGAGAACAACCAGAAAGAGCTATCCCTGGAACACAGTATGATCTATTAAAATATTTGGACAAGATGCCTACTCGGATCTCCATCCTGGAGCTTCTTCAAAGATCCACATCCCACCAGGCAGCCTTAATGGAGTACCTTCAAATAGTCATGGTTAATGAAGACCTCCCCGTGGAGAAGATTTCGACCGTCCTGACCCCAACAGACACACAACCGGCCATCATGTTCCACAACTACGAGCTCGCTCCCAAGGAAGCTCAGAAATATGCATTGTGCATTTCAATAAAAATCAATGGGGTATCCATAAACCCGTGTCTTGTGGACACGGGTGCGTCCATAAATGTGATCTCCATGAGCACTCTTCAGTTGTGTGGGATCGACGAGGAACAAATAAGACCTTCCTCGATCACGGTCACGGCCTATGACAATAGCAAAAGGCCGCCGCAGGGGATGATTATTCTGAAGGCAGAACTAGGCCCCATGTCAATTCCCACGGAATTCCATGTCCTCGACATGGACCCCACATTCAAGGCTATACTGGGTCGCCCTTACATCGAAGCTATGGACGCTGTGCCTTCCAACAACCATCAGTGCATGAAGTTTCCTTACAATGGGAGAATTATTAAAGTGGTCAGTACACCTGTCCTTCACATAGTGGATGCTATCAACACCTCTCTGCCCTCTGTTGGCCGTCTCATCGGCCCATATTGTCATTGCTGGACGTGCGTGATCTATCTCACGTTCCACTAGCACCAAAGGAGCCGGTCAGGACAACCGCAACATCATGTCTCCCTTTTCACTCCAAAGGTTGGGAGATTATGAGGAACATCGGCTATCAACAGGGTAAAGGTCTGGGCGCACAATTACAGGGTATGCTCAAACCGCCAAAGGAAATTAGGCCGAACCGTAGGTTTGGCCTAGGCTTCAAAGGACCGTTCAGGGCGGATTGGAAGCCCCTCACATGGACTCTATCAAACCACTTCAACAGAGGGCCCGTTGTTCAGATGGGAGATTACCCACGAGAAGCATATGGGGGATCACATGCTGTATATTTGGCTGAAAAATGTCCGAGGATCACCAAAAGAGGCAAGATCAAAGATCCGGAATGCGAGTGGAACAAATGGTTCGACATACGGGACATTTCCGTTGCACTGGAAAGGATGTTCTCGTCTTCGCAGCCTGAAGGACCACCATTGATCTCCGAAATACCAGAGAATATTACCACTCTTGCCAAGGTTCCAAACTATCCTCGTCCTCGCCAGAAGGACCCTGTCATCGACGGATCTTCATCCGTCCTCAACATTGCCGTCAACGGCTCATTAGCCGCCATCTTCTCCATCCACTCGTCTCAGCCTTTACTAATATCTTCTTCCTGGGCCAGACAATTGTCTGATGATCTTCCCAGATCCCCTTCTCTGTTTACATACCTACGCGGGCTTTTCAACCCGCGCCAGGTCTTCAACCATGATCTGCTCTATGAGCCTCACAATCCTCTAGCCATAACCACTTTTCTCTCTCCTCCAATATCTTTTCACTGCTTTGTCATTAAAAATGAAAACGAAAAAAAAAACGTCAATTTTCAAACTCCCCAACAACACATCTTCGTTGAGAAAACCTCCTACATCTCCCACGGGTGCGTACCGCCTTGCGGACCACCCGTCTAAGGTCCCATGAGCGACCTTTTCTACCCCTCCTCTGAGGGGTCTTCTCCTGTACATTCTACAACATCCTCTTCGTCTTCCTCTTCTTCTGTAAATATTGTCAGTCAATCTAGGAATGATAGGCCAAGGGTAGTACCTAGGAAGAAATCCAAGGGTAGGCAGATCCCTCGTCGATTCCTTCTGGATTTAGCCGCCAGGTGTCAAGCCCTCCTTGCCATCCCCCAATTGCTAGAAAATCCCATCCGGCTACCAGAAATAGAATGTGAGGGCGACTGTGCATTTGATGAAGGGTATGGAGTCTACGAGATCACGAATGAAGAATGCCCCGCTGAAGATGAGGGTGAAGAATATGAGGATGCGGCGAGCACATACGCAAGTGGAATGGGGAGATTCGACGAGCCGTCAACTGCCGTAGAAGAATCCACCAAAGAAGTCAACTTGGGAACTGAGGAAGACCCTAGGATCATCCTCATAAGTGACAACCTACCACCCTCTGAAGAAGAGGCATTAATTGAGGTTCTCAAGGAATATAAGGACACGTTTGCATGGAGCTACGAGGATATGCCGGGTCTGGATTCAACCTTGGTCGAACACCGTTTAACCCTAAAACCAGGGTCCGTCTCGGTAAAACAAAGGTTAAGGCGTTTCCACCCTCAAATGGCTTTGAAAATGAAAGAAGAGGTCGATAAGGTCCACAAAGCCAGGGTCATTAGAGTCGTCCTTTATCCTCAATGGGTGGCGAACATTGTCCCGGTCATGAAGAAAGATGGGAAAGTCAGGATTTACATCGACTTCCGGGACCTTAACCGCGCGTGTCCAAAGGATGATTTTCCCTTGCCTCACATTGATGTGTTGATCGATAACACGACAGGCTACGAGACCCTCTCGTTCATGGATGGATTTTCAGGATACAATCAAATTCGTTTGGCAGAAGAGGATCAGCAAAAGACGTCATTCATTACCCCTTTGGATAACATATTGTTACGTGGTCATGCCGTTCGGATTAAAGAATGCTGGAGCTACTTACCAACAGGCGATGATGGCCATATTTCATGACATGATGCACATATATCTGGAAGTGTATGTGGATGACTTATTGGTAAAATCAAGGACCAGGATGGAACATCCAGAAGTTTTGGCTAAGGTCTTGCAGAGGTCAAAGGAGTTCCAACTGAAAATGAACCCGAAGAAGTGTGTGTTTGGTGTGTCGTCAGGTAAATTGCTGGGGTTCATTGTGAGCAAAAGAGGGATCGAGATAGATCCCGACAAAGCTAAGGCTATCAGGGATATGCCGCCTCCCAGGAATTTGAGGGAAGTCCGAGGTTTAATCGGGAGGTTGCAGTTTATTAGTCGGTTTGTGTCTCAACATTCACAAAGGTGTAGACCTCTCTACGAGTTGACCAAGCCAGGAGTAGAATTCCACTGGAATTCTAAATGTTAGAAAGCTTTTGAAGGGTTGAAGGAATATCTGGCTAGTCCACCCGTTCTCATTCCACCCAAATCAGAAAAACCTCTGATCCTTTACGTCTCAGTCTTGGATGACTCCATGGGAGCCGTCCTCGCACAAGCTGATGAAGAAGGCAAGGAACGGGCAACCTATTACTTGTCCAAACTTCTCAATCACTGTGAGCAGAAGTACACCGTCATGGAGAAAACCTGTGCTGCCCTCGTTTGGGTAGTGCAGAAATTGAAGCACTACTTCTTGGCTCATGAGGTCCACTTGATTGCTCGAATGAATCCTATCAAATTCTTTCTGGAGAAAGCCATCCATACGGATAGGCTAGCACGCTGGCAAAGTTTTCTCTCTCAGTTCGACATCACCTACATCCAGCAAAAGGCGATTAAAGGCTATGCCATAGCCGAGCATCTCACTCACCATCCTCTTCCCAAGTTCGATCCCGTCCAATCAGAGTTTCCAGATGAGGAACTAATGTCCGTCGACCAATCAGATGAGCCAACGTGGACGCTATATTTTGATGGAGCTCTGAATTCTCAAGGGAGAGGAATCGGCGTCGCCCTCCTGTCGCCTGAAGGCCTCACATTCCCATTGGCATACCAACTCAAATTTCTAGTCACCAACAATATAGCCGAATATGAAGCTCTTCTAGCTGGCCTAGAACTTGCTCATTCTTTTCGTATCACTGAGTTGCGAGTCGTAGGTGATAGTCAACTCATCCTTCGCCAGGTGCTCACTAAATATCGCACTCGCGATCCCAAACTCAAGCCATACCAAGAACTCACTGTTGCCTTTGCCAAACTATTCACAAAACTGATCTTTGTTCATGTCCCTCATCATCAGAATATTCTCGCCGATGCCCTCGCCTCGTTGGCATCATCCATAAGGTTCCCTCTAGGAAGATGGTTTAAGTCCATTTCCATCTACAAACTTCACGCCCCTGCAATCGACGATGCTTCCTATGTAAACATCAAAGATAGGATAGCAAGAAAGATCCTGCAGGAAGATATCCTTGAGAAGAGGGAGATCATGTTGGCAGAGGTTGAAGAAGAACTGGCTGATGAAGAGAAACCATGGTTCTATGAAATTGTCAAATACTGTCAAGATCAGTCTTATCCTGAAGGGGCCAGCACAGAGGACAAGAAAGCCATAAGAAGGGTGGCTCAGAAATATACTTTGGTTGGAGGTCTACTCTATAGGAGGAGCCTTACTGGAATTCTGTTAAGATGTCTTGGTGACGATGAGGTTTGGAAATGTGTAGAGGAGACGCACTCGGGCGTGTGCGGTGGCCACGTGAATAGTCAGATGCTCGCCAAGAAGATCATTCGCCAAGGCTTTTATTGGCCCACTATGGAAGAAGATTATGCTGTCTATGTCCGTAGGTGTGTCAAGTGTCAACTTCACGCCGATAAAATCCATTCACCATCTTCCTCACTTCATCCAATATCTTCCCTGTGGCCTTTCTCCATGTGGGCATTCGACATCATTGGTCCCCTAGGTGATCCCAATTCCCTCACCAAGTAGAAATCTTTCATCCTTACTGCGACAGAATACTTCACCAAATGGGCCGAAGCTGAAGCTTACGTGGAAATCAAGGCGTCAACAGTCTGCAAATTCATCATAAAGAACATCCTCGCCAGATTCGGCGTCCCAAGCACGATCGTCACCGACAATGGGCCACAGTTCATTTCTCAGGACCTACAGGACCTCTGCAAAAGGTACGCAATTGCATTGCATCATTCATCGCCTTATTACCCACAAGGTAACGGCCAAGCGGAGGCCACCAATAAAACATTGCTCAAAATCATCAAAAAAACCTGCGAGTCTAGTAAGTTTTCAGACTGGCCAGAAAAACTTATCGAAGCCCTATGGGCCTATCGCACTTCAATCCGTACCCCCACCGGGCAGACTCCATTTGCCCTTACTTATGGTATGGAAGCGGTAGTCCCGTACGAGACTCTGATCCCTTCTCTCAGGGTACAATTGGACGAGGAATTTCCCCTCGACGATCGTCGTAATTCACTCCTCGCCCAGTTGGAACTCTTGGATGAGAAACGGCTGGCCGCTGCCGAACACGCGCGTGTGTATCAAAATAGACTCGCTCGCTTTTACCAAAAGAAAGTCGTTGAGAGAAAATTCGAAGTCGGTGAGATGGTCGTAAAAAGAATTTTTGTCAAACCTGGAGGTCCGCGTTCTAAGCTCCAACCCAATTGGGAAGGACCATTTGTAATTCAAGCCGTGTACCCTGGCAACGCCTACAAGCTAGTCAACGCCGAAGGGACCGAGTTATCCCACCCTTGAAATGGGCTTTATCTTAAGAAATACTACCCTTAGCACAAACAAAAAAATGATGAAAAGATAAAAACATCAAAAACAAAGAAATACCGAAAACCACTAAAAATATGGAAAATTCAAAATGCCGATGCCTGGCAGTCACCATGTAGTTAATTTCCTGCATCTAACCTTCATGTTAGGATAGGGCCCCTTAAGGCTTGGTAGGCACCGGGTCTTGGTTTGCCAGAACCGTGGAGATCCCTGTCTGACCACGTCGGCCTATGCTCGCTCGAAGGAACCTAACATGTGCTCACTTATGTATTTTATTCAAAAAAAGTCGGTAGCATCACCTACGGTGGAGCGTCACCCAGAAGATCTCCGGAAGCTGTAATCTTTATTCTTTTCTCTTCGACCAAATGAGACAGTCGGCGCCCTTAAAACACTGAGCATGAGAAACCAAAACTCAAACCACAAAGGCAAGAGTAGGATCCATTTCCTCGAGCATCGATCAGAGCACGAGAAGAGGGCAGTGTCCCCGCAGGCATACAAAAGGGGAGCCCACAAATGTCAAACGACTATATCTCCCTCACAAAAAGAAATACAAAATCAAAATCAAGAGAAAAGCCTGGTCGTGACCGTGCCTGTTGCGATAAACGGAACCCCTCAAAGCAAAAGTCTGAATCCACAAAAGGGGCCGTGGAATGTAAATGCTCGAGATTTGGTCCGAAGTTGTCCGAAAGGAAAGAGTTAATGGGCCCTTATTCGCTCGCCGGGTTAACGGTTTTGCTGATCCTCTCAGGAGGTTTATCCCCCACGCTCTTCCTTCTTCCTCTAAAGATGAAGGTTCGATGGAGTTTCTAAAAGGTGAAAACTCCCCAGGGTCTGCGACCTTATTTTAATATACACATTTGGTTGCCTACTTTGAAAAGCAAAAGCTATCGCTGCGAAGGAGTCTCCGTGTTTCTGGCTGGTGAAGACCCCCGTTTACCACCTTGATGTCTTCTTGTTTAACATCGGGCTTAGGCCAATGCAAGCGCGTCACCTATGGGTGCGACGGTGTCTGATTCCGGGTCAGCATCGCGCGGTTGGTCGTTAGGGTTCCAGGGTGGTCCATCATATACCATCTAGAGTTGTGAGGAAATAGACCCGGGTCGGGCAAATCATTTACCTCGAACACCTTTTGGGTGAATCCTTGTGGTCGGAAGCGACTGGGAGCCTAAGCATGGCATGACGGTATTGTCATTAGGGTAAGTCTTAGCCGGCGGGATCATCATTCGAGGGGTCTAGAGGCCCAAATCAACCTAGATGTGCACTTAGGATACCTGGGAGGTTAGTAAGAAACCCTTGTCTCACGTAGGTTAGGTGCCATTTGGGTGCTTGCCAGGCGTTAGCAACAAAAAAATTGAAATGATAAAAGTAACAAAAAAATAGACAAGAGAAAATGTACATATTTGCAAAAAAAAAAATCTTTTTATGATAAAACAAAAAAATGCCAAATATAAAAAGAAAATAAATCAATTTTACATGATTGCATTTGCATGCAACATCTCGCTTTTAATACCGCTTGCATTCGTGTGCTTGCTTGTCGCATTTATCATCACCGCATCTTTTCCTTGCCTTCGTTAAATAAAGGCTTGGCCCCTTGACCAGTTATCAAGGACAGTCACAGTGACCATTTGCTTATTGAGCAAGGGGCCAAGTCAGAACAGAAATTCTGATTTGTTTGTTTCAGTGATGTGTGCAGGGATTCAAGCAACAGAAGCAAAGGTGAAAACAAAACAAACCAAACCTTGTATTTTATTCCAAAAACCAAAAAAATTATATCAAGTTCCGCCCTCTCTCTCTGCATTACTCGTCCCACTACTCTCCGGGCAAAACGCTCTCAAAGGTGCTACCCAACTACGAAAAGCGATACTCCTACTGCTCTGTACTCCTCTTCCTATTCCCACATCCCGGCGTTGATCTACGGAAGCAGCAGAGAAGCTACCAACACGAAAGCCACGCTCTCGTGCTCTTCGGTAGCGCTCCTCACCATCTCTCAGCCACTATTCAGCAAGACCAAGGCTGATTCGGAGTTCGAATAGTTGGGCCTCCATGGCCCTTCGTTCCTCCCTTTCAGTCAATCTGTTGGCTCTTTCTCTCTCTGCGTCTCTTTCTTTCTCTGCACGTTCTCTCTCGCGGTCTTCCCTCTCCAACTGGAGAGTGATCCTCAGTTCCATAGCATCCCTAGAGGAGTCGTCATCAGGATGACACCGTAGTTCCCTCTCCAGTTCTGCTATCCTAGCCTCCTTCTGCACAGCTTGGCCAAGCGCTTCTTCCGTCTCCTTTTCCTGCCGAGTGTACCATCTCAGATACACGATAAGGCATAAACAAGGAGAACTCAACACTGAGACTCTTACCTGTATAGAGAGCATCCCTTCTACCTCCGCAGCATGCCGCGTGGCGTGAGCAAGTTGCTCATGAAGCAAGTCAAGTTCTGAGGTGGGAATCCACAAGCTGAAAGAGGCACCATCTACTCCCATCGCTGGGGAAGCCGCGCCAATCTGGACATGCTACGACTGCGTGAATTAGCAGCCAACATCTGGAATCTGGGATTTTAATTAGGAACGTACTGTACACCTACCAAGGCGCTCGTAGCTCCGTGGGTATTACCCAACTGTTGTTCCATCTCTGCCAAGCGAGTTCGTAAATTCGCTATCATGGCATCCCGGACATCCTGCAGCCTTACGAGTCAACATTTTTCACCAGAAAACCAAGAAAAGGAGAAAGAAGAAAAGAGAAAAGGGGAAACCTACCTCCACAAGTCCCCGGGGTTGGAGCCGCTCTGCGTACTTTATCTTATATAGATGCAAGTAGTCCTCGCTATCCCGTGCCTGTGATTCTACAATCATGCCACCCCGTTGCCAGTCTTCATACTGTTCAGGGAACCGCACGCGCCAGTCAAGTCCCCGCGTCTTTCTCCCAACGCGAGGTGGCGCAGCTGAATCCACCCATTCTTGAGCCAGTCCCAAAGTCCTCATAACCAATCGTAGCCGAAGCGGCTCGATTTCATTCAGGCAGTGCATCCACAATTCCCGTCTGAACCGGGCACGACTTGATAGAACCCACGGCTGGTCGGCATCGACCATGTCTGTGTAGGGTCTCCAGTTTACCATCGCTGCAGGGAACTCCTGTAGCTCCCGCCTTAGCATCATCAGTTGGTAAGTTAGGGGTGCCGCACTCATGATGGGTTCCCACCGTCTGGCTAACAGCACCATCACGGGTCGCCAATGCCGAGCTCTCCCCATAGGGAGGTAATAATAGCTCCACAGCTGCTCGACACAGGTCATCAGTACCTTGCAAAAACACAAAAAAAATACAAAACAAGCAAAATCAAAAATACCTGGATAAATGGTATTAAACCACTCACAGTCATCTCACGATCTGCTTCTTGGAACAGGCCTGCAAACAAGTGTGCCAGCATGGCGGCTCCCCAGACATAGTACCCTACTCTTTCAAGGTCTGATAGCAGCTCCAGGAAGCGACATTGGATACCGTCCCCTTTCGAGCTCAGTACCAATCTCCCCAAAAGGAAGAGGAGAAATCTCCTCAAATCTATGTTGCATCTTTCCCAGTTGCCGAAATCTGTGCAGTACACGGCACGTCATCCTATTTCCATTCTTTCCATAAACTCTTCTGAGGATTCGTCATCCCGCCGACGAGTGTCGGTGAGCCCTAATGCATCCATGAGGGACGCCCTAGCTACCGACCTGTTTTTCCGACCCATCAAGGTCTAAACCCAGTAACTTCTGGGCACCTTCTCAGTAGTCCGCGTAAGTGACTCCGGTCACTGCCTCGCCATCCACCTTGAGACTCGTAATTCGGACCACATCTTCCAGGCTGGACACCATGTGCCCCCAGGGCATCAGAAATGCCCGACTCACTGGGTCCCATCTCTCACACAAGGCTTGGATCAGGACTAGGTCGAGCTGGATCAGCTCGATCCGAAGAAAGGTGCCAAAACCCATCACGTCTAGCCTGGCCTTCTGAAAATCTGGGAGACCTCGGTATGCTGCCACTACCAACTCCCATGAGATCTGTGATTTCATCACACACTACGCATGCAGGGAATGGAGAGGAGGTTTGGTCAGAAAGAAAGGAAGAAAAAAGAATGAGAAAAGGGCAGAAAACTTGGCTTATGAGTGGTGATTGGGCCCTTTCGCTGAAGTGCCCTTCGAGGTCCAAAAGCCTCCTGGAACTACTACCACTGGATCTGCTTCTCTTCGAGGAGTGGGAAGATTCGCCCTCCATCCAACTCTCAGAATTTTGAACTCCTCCTCTCCCGTGAGAACTTGTGCTCCTCGAGTTAGCTCTCGATATACTTGGGAAGATAAAAGGGACAAGAATTTATAGAAATGGAAGGAGTGCAGGCTAAGATTGCCTCCATCACCTGTTAATGATAGCCATGCGGTCCCGCGTGTCACTTCACCGCTCGCACAGGGTGATTGATTGGACGAAGAATATGACGACTAGCCCCCTATGTTGTCTAGGGAAACCCTTTCATGTTTTAAAGAACGTCCGTAAAATTTGACACAACATCCGG